>JBAMAV010000582.1:0-600000 GCA_037043315.1 Amiota communis
CCTCTACCCAAAATGATTTGAAAATTCCAGATCAGATCAATAGAACGGATAATATACCATTCAACGTGTTTCTTACGGTTAAACCTATTTGCCGGACCCGGTTCCGGTTTCTGACCATGTCAGTAGAAAGTTTACATGTTAAACTTTTTTTTGGTAAAACTTTCACCTAAATTGGTTAAGTGGTTCTCAAGATATAGAGTTCTAAACAAAAATGTAAGGGCAATATCGACCTACTGTTATTTCTGTCGATTCTGTTCGCCTGGTAGAAAAATCGGAGAATTTTGGTTTAGTTCACATGCCCTCAAAAACAAGTAACGGTTTTTTGAATTTTTCTTTGATTTTTCATTTTGCGACATGACTCGATTCAAATTGATCCCATCTGGCAACACTAAACAGTTTTGGACATTTGAGGTTACCGAAAATTTTAGTAGGAGTTCCTCTACCCAAAATGATTTGAAAATTCCAGATCAGATCAATAGAACGGATAATATACCATTCAACGTGTTTCTTACGGTTAAACCTATTTGCCGGACCCGGTTCCGGTTTCTGACCATGTCAGTAGAAAGTTTACATGTTAAACTTTTTTTTGGTAAAACTTTCACCTAAATTGGTTAAGTGGTTCTCAAGATATAGAGTTCTAAACAAAAATGTAAGGGCAATATCGACCTACTGTTATTTCTGTCGATTCTGTTCGCCTGGTAGAAAAATCGGAGAATTTTGGTTTGGTTCACATGCCCTCAAAAACAAGTAACGGTTTTTTGAATTTTTCTTGATTTTTCATTTTGCGACATGACTCGATTCAAATTGATCCCATCTGGCAACACTAAACAGTTTTGGACATTTGAGGTTACCGAAAATTTTAGTAGGAGTTCCTCTACCCAAAATGATTTGAAAATTCCAGATCGGATCAATAGAACGGATAATATACCATTCAACGTGTTTCTTACGGTTAAACCTATTTGCCGGACCCGGTTCCGGTTTCTGACCATGTCAGTAGAAAGTTTACATGTTAAACTTTTTTTTGGTAAAACTTTCACCTAAATTGGTTAAGTGGTTCTCAAGATATAGAGTTCTAAACAAAAATGTAAGGGCAATATCGACCTACTGTTATTTCTGTCGATTCTGTTCGCCTGGTAGAAAAATCGGAGAATTTTGGTTTGGTTCACATGCCCTCAAAAACAAGTAACGGTTTTTTGAATTTTTCTTTGATTTTTCATTTTGCGACATGACTCGATTCAAATTGATCCCATCTGGCAACACTAAACAGTTTTGGACATTTGAGGTTACCGAAAATTTTAGTAGGAGTTCCTCTACCCAAAATGATTTGAAAATTCCAGATCAGATCAATAGAACGGATAATATACCATTCAACGTGTTTCTTACGGTTAAACCTATTTGCCGGACCCGGTTCCGGTTTCTGACCATGTCAGTAGAAAGTTTACATGTTAAACTTTTTTTTGGTAAAACTTTCACCTAAATTGGTTAAGTGGTTCTCAAGATATAGAGTTCTAAACAAAAATGTAAGGGCAATATCGACCTACTGTTATTTCTGTCGATTCTGTTCGCCTGGTAGAAAAATCGGAGAATTTTGGTTTGGTTCACATGCCCTCAAAAACAAGTAACGGTTTTTTGAATTTTTCTTTGATTTTTCATTTTGCGACATGACTCGATTCAAATTGATCCCATCTGGCAACACTAAACAGTTTTGGACATTTGAGGTTACCGAAAATTTTAGTAGGAGTTCCTCTACCCAAAATGATTTGAAAATTCCAGATCAGATCAATAGAACGGATAATATACCATTCAACGTGTTTCTTACGGTTAAACCTATTTGCCGGACCCGGTTCCGGTTTCTGACCATGTCAGTGGAAAGTTTACATGTTAAACTTTTTTTTGGTAAAACTTTCACCTAAATTGGTTAAGTGGTTCTCAAGATATAGAGTTCTAAACAAAAATGTAAGGGCAATATCGACCTACTGTTATTTCTGTCGATTCTGTTCGCCTGGTAGAAAAATCGGAGAATTTTGGTTTGGTTCACATGCCCTCAAAAACAAGTAACGGTTTTTTGAATTTTTCTTGATTTTTCATTTTGCGACATGACTCGATTCAAATTGATCCCATCTGGCAACACTAAACAGTTTTGGACATTTGAGGTTACCGAAAATTTTAGTAGGAGTTCCTCTACCCAAAATGATTTCAAAATTCCAGATCGGATCAATAGAACGGATAATATACCATACAACGTGTTTCGTACGGTTAAACCTATTTGCCGGACCCGGTTCCGGTTTCTGACCATGTCAGTAGAAAGTTTACATGTTAAACTTTTTTTTGGTAAAACTTTCACCTAAATTGGTTAAGTGGTTCTCAAGATATAGAGTTCTAAACAAAAATGTAAGGGCAATATCGACCTACTGTTATTTCTGTCGATTCTGTTCGCCTGGTAGAAAAATCGGAGAATTTTGGTTTGGTTCACATGCCCTCAAAAACAAGTAACGGTTTTTTGAATTTTTCTTGATTTTTCATTTTGCGACATGACTCGATTCAAATTGATCCCATCTGGCAACACTAAACAGTTTTGGACATTTGAGGTTACCGAAAATTTTAGTAGGAGTTCCTCTACCCAAAATGATTTGAAAATTCCAGATCAGATCAATAGAACGGATAATATACCATTCAACGTGTTTCTTACGGTTAAACCTATTTGCCGGACCCGGTTCCGGTTTCTGACCATGTCAGTAGAAAGTTTACATGTTAAACTTTTTTTTGGTAAAACTTTCACCTAAATTGGTTAAGTGGTTCTCAAGATATAGAGTTCTAAACAAAAATGTAAGGGCAATATCGACCTACTGTTATTTCTGTCGATTCTGTTCGCCTGGTAGAAAAATCGGAGAATTTTGGTTTGGTTCACATGCCCTCAAAAACAAGTAACGGTTTTTTGAATTTTTCTTGATTTTTCATTTTGCGACATGACTCGATTCAAATTGATCCCATCTGGCAACACTAAACAGTTTTGGACATTTGAGGTTACCGAAAATTTTAGTAGGAGTTCCTCTACCCAAAATGATTTGAAAATTCCAGATCAGATCAATAGAACGGATAATATACCATTCAACGTGTTTCTTACGGTTAAACCTATTTGCCGGACCCGGTTCCGGTTTCTGACCATGTCAGTAGAAAGTTTACATGTTAAACTTTTTTTTGGTAAAACTTTCACCTAAATTGGTTAAGTGGTTCTCAAGATATAGAGTTCTAAACAAAAATGTAAGGGCAATATCGACCTACTGTTATTTCTGTCGATTCTGTTCGCCTGGTAGAAAAATCGGAGAATTTTGGTTTAGTTCACATGCCCTCAAAAACAAGTAACGGTTTTTTGAATTTTTCTTGATTTTTCATTTTGCGACATGACTCGATTCAAATTGATCCCATCTGGCAACACTAAACAGTTTTGGACATTTGAGGTTACCGAAAATTTTAGTAGGAGTTCCTCTACCCAAAATGATTTCAAAATTCCAGATCGGATCAATAGAACGGATAATATACCATTCAACGTGTTTCTTACGGTTAAACCTATTTGCCGGACCCGGTTCCGGTTTCTGACCATGTCAGTAGAAAGTTTACATGTTAAACTTTTTTTTGGTAAAACTTTCACCTAAATTGGTTAAGTGGTTCTCAAGATATAGAGTTCTAAACAAAAATGTAAGGGCAATATCGACCTACTGTTATTTCTGTCGATTCTGTTCGCCTGGTAGAAAAATCGGAGAATTTTGGTTTGGTTCACATGCCCTCAAAAACAAGTAACGGTTTTTTGAATTTTTCTTTGATTTTTCATTTTGCGACATGACTCGATTCAAATTGATCCCATCTGGCAACACTAAACAGTTTTGGACATTTGAGGTTACCGAAAATTTTAGTAGGAGTTCCTCTACCCAAAATGATTTGAAAATTCCAGATCAGATCAATAGAACGGATAATATACCATTCAACGTGTTTCTTACGGTTAAACCTATTTGCCGGACCCGGTTCCGGTTTCTGACCATGTCAGTAGAAAGTTTACATGTTAAACTTTTTTTTGGTAAAACTTTCACCTAAATTGGTTAAGTGGTTCTCAAGATATAGAGTTCTAAACAAAAATGTAAGGGCAATATCGACCTACTGTTATTTCTGTCGATTCTGTTCGCCTGGTAGAAAAATCGGAGAATTTTGGTTTAGTTCACATGCCCTCAAAAACAAGTAACAGTTTTTTGAATTTTTCTGGATTTTTCATTTTGCGACATGACTCGATTCAAATTGATCCCATCTGGCAACACTAAACAGTTTTGGACATTTGAGGTTACCAAAAATTTTAGTAGGAGTTCCTCTACCCAAAATGATTTCAAAATTCCAGATCGGATCAATAGAACGGATAATATACCATTCAACGTGTTTCTTACGGTTAAACCTATTTGCCGGACCCGGTTCCGGTTTCTGACCATGTCAGTGGAAAGTTTACATGTTAAACTTTTTTTTGGTAAAACTTTCACCTAAATTGGTTAAGTGGTTCTCAAGATATAGAGTTCTAAACAAAAATGTAAGGGCAATATCGACCTACTGTTATTTCTGTCGATTCTGTTCGCCTGGTAGCTGGTAGAAATTTTTATATGAAAAATCGGAGAATTTTGGTTTGGTTCACATGCCCTCAAAAACAAGTAACGGTTTTTTGAATTATTCTTTGATTTTTCATTTTGCGACATGACTCGATTCAAATTGATCCCATCTGGCAACACTAAACAGTTTTGGACATTTGAGGTTACCGAAAATTTTAGTAGGAGTTCCTCTACCCAAAATGATTTGAAAATTCCAGATCAGATCAATAGAACGGATAATATACCATTCAACGTGTTTCTTACGGTTAAACCTATTTGCCGGACCCGGTTCCGGTTTCTGACCATGTCAGTAGAAAGTTTACATGTTAAACTTTTTTTTGGTAAAACTTTCACCTAAATTGGTTAAGTGGTTCTCAAGATATAGAGTTCTAAACAAAAATGTAAGGGCAATATCGACCTACTGTTATTTCTGTCGATTCTGTTCGCCTGGTAGAAAAATCGGAGAATTTTGGTTTGGTTCACATGCCCTCAAAAACAAGTAACGGTTTTTTGAATTTTTCTTGATTTTTCATTTTGCGACATGACTCGATTCAAATTGATCCCATCTGGCAACACTAAACAGTTTTGGACATTTGAGGTTACCGAAAATTTTAGTAGGAGTTCCTCTACCCAAAATGATTTCAAAATTCCAGATCGGATCAATAGAACGGATAATATACCATTCAACGTGTTTCTTACGGTTAAACCTATTTGCCGGACCCGGTTCCGGTTTCTGACCATGTCAGTAGAAAGTTTACATGTTAAACTTTTTTTTGGTAAAACTTTCACCTAAATTGGTTAAGTGGTTCTCAAGATATAGAGTTCTAAACAAAAATGTAAGGGCAATATCGACCTACTGTTATTTCTGTCGATTCTGTTCGCCTGGTAGAAAAATCGGAGAATTTTGGTTTGGTTCACATGCCCTCAAAAACAAGTAACGGTTTTTTGAATTTTTCTTGATTTTTCATTTTGCGACATGACTCGATTCAAATTGATCCCATCTGGCAACACTAAACAGTTTTGGACATTTGAGGTTACCGAAAATTTTAGTAGGAGTTCCTCTACCCAAAATGATTTGAAAATTCCAGATCAGATCAATAGAACGGATAATATACCATTCAACGTGTTTCTTACGGTTAAACCTATTTGCCGGACCCGGTTCCGGTTTCTGACCATGTCAGTAGAAAGTTTACATGTTAAACTTTTTTTTGGTAAAACTTTCACCTAAATTGGTTAAGTGGTTCTCAAGATATAGAGTTCTAAACAAAAATGTAAGGGCAATATCGACCTACTGTTATTTCTGTCGATTCTGTTCGCCTGGTAGAAAAATCGGAGAATTTTGGTTTAGTTCACATGCCCTCAAAAACAAGTAACGGTTTTTTGAATTTTTCTTTGATTTTTCATTTTGCGACATGACTCGATTCAAATTGATCCCATCTGGCAACACTAAACAGTTTTGGACATTTGAGGTTACCGAAAATTTTAGTAGGAGTTCCTCTACCCAAAATGATTTGAAAATTCCAGATCAGATCAATAGAACGGATAATATACCATTCAACGTGTTTCTTACGGTTAAACCTATTTGCCGGACCCGGTTCCGGTTTCTGACCATGTCAGTAGAAAGTTTACATGTTAAACTTTTTTTTGGTAAAACTTTCACCTAAATTGGTTAAGTGGTTCTCAAGATATAGAGTTCTAAACAAAAATGTAAGGGCAATATCGACCTACTGTTATTTCTGTCGATTCTGTTCGCCTGGTAGAAAAATCGGAGAATTTTGGTTTGGTTCACATGCCCTCAAAAACAAGTAACGGTTTTTTGAATTTTTCTTGATTTTTCATTTTGCGACATGACTCGATTCAAATTGATCCCATCTGGCAACACTAAACAGTTTTGGACATTTGAGGTTACCGAAAATTTTAGTAGGAGTTCCTCTACCCAAAATGATTTGAAAATTCCAGATCAGATCAATAGAACGGATAATATACCATTCAACGTGTTTCTTACGGTTAAACCTATTTGCCGGACCCGGTTCCGGTTTCTGACCATGTCAGTAGAAAGTTTACATGTTAAACTTTTTTTTGGTAAAACTTTCACCTAAATTGGTTAAGTGGTTCTCAAGATATAGAGTTCTAAACAAAAATGTAAGGGCAATATCGACCTACTGTTATTTCTGTCGATTCTGTTCGCCTGGTAGAAAAATCGGAGAATTTTGGTTTGGTTCACATGCCCTCAAAAACAAGTAACGGTTTTTTGAATTTTTCTTGATTTTTCATTTTGCGACATGACTCGATTCAAATTGATCCCATCTGGCAACACTAAACAGTTTTGGACATTTGAGGTTACCGAAAATTTTAGTAGGAGTTCCTCTACCCAAAATGATTTGAAAATTCCAGATCAGATCAATAGAACGGATAATATACCATTCAACGTGTTTCTTACGGTTAAACCTATTTGCCGGACCCGGTTCCGGTTTCTGACCATGTCAGTAGAAAGTTTACATGTTAAACTTTTTTTTGGTAAAACTTTCACCTAAATTGGTTAAGTGGTTCTCAAGATATAGAGTTCTAAACAAAAATGTAAGGGCAATATCGACCTACTGTTATTTCTGTCGATTCTGTTCGCCTGGTAGAAAAATCGGAGAATTTTGGTTTGGTTCACATGCCCTCAAAAACAAGTAACGGTTTTTTGAATTTTTCTTGATTTTTCATTTTGCGACATGACTCGATTCAAATTGATCCCATCTGGCAACACTAAACAGTTTTGGACATTTGAGGTTACCGAAAATTTTAGTAGGAGTTCCTCTACCCAAAATGATTTCAAAATTCCAGATCGGATCAATAGAACGGATAATATACCATTCAACGTGTTTCTTACGGTTAAACCTATTTGCCGGACCCGGTTCCGGTTTCTGACCATGTCAGTAGAAAGTTTACATGTTAAACTTTTTTTTGGTAAAACTTTCACCTAAATTGGTTAAGTGGTTCTCAAGATATAGAGTTCTAAACAAAAATGTAAGGGCAATATCGACCTACTGTTATTTCTGTCGATTCTGTTCGCCTGGTAGAAAAATCGGAGAATTTTGGTTTGGTTCACATGCCCTCAAAAACAAGTAACGGTTTTTTGAATTTTTCTTGATTTTTCATTTTGCGACATGACTCGATTCAAATTGATCCCATCTGGCAACACTAAACAGTTTTGGACATTTGAGGTTACCGAAAATTTTAGTAGGAGTTCCTCTACCCAAAATGATTTGAAAATTCCAGATCAGATCAATAGAACGGATAATATACCATTCAACGTGTTTCTTACGGTTAAACCTATTTGCCGGACCCGGTTCCGGTTTCTGACCATGTCAGTAGAAAGTTTACATGTTAAACTTTTTTTTGGTAAAACTTTCACCTAAATTGGTTAAGTGGTTCTCAAGATATAGAGTTCTAAACAAAAATGTAAGGGCAATATCGACCTACTGTTATTTCTGTCGATTCTGTTCGCCTGGTAGAAAAATCGGAGAATTTTGGTTTAGTTCACATGCCCTCAAAAACAAGTAACGGTTTTTTGAATTTTTCTTTGATTTTTCATTTTGCGACATGACTCGATTCAAATTGATCCCATCTGGCAACACTAAACAGTTTTGGACATTTGAGGTTACCGAAAATTTTAGTAGGAGTTCCTCTACCCAAAATGATTTGAAAATTCCAGATCAGATCAATAGAACGGATAATATACCATTCAACGTGTTTCTTACGGTTAAACCTATTTGCCGGACCCGGTTCCGGTTTCTGACCATGTCAGTGGAAAGTTTACATGTTAAACTTTTTTTTGGTAAAACTTTCACCTAAATTGGTTAAGTGGTTCTCAAGATATAGAGTTCTAAACAAAAATGTAAGGGCAATATCGACCTACTGTTATTTCTGTCGATTCTGTTCGCCTGGTAGAAAAATCGGAGAATTTTGGTTTGGTTCACATGCCCTCAAAAACAAGTAACGGTTTTTTGAATTTTTCTTGATTTTTCATTTTGCGACATGACTCGATTCAAATTGATCCCATCTGGCAACACTAAACAGTTTTGGACATTTGAGGTTACCGAAAATTTTAGTAGGAGTTCCTCTACCCAAAATGATTTCAAAATTCCAGATCGGATCAATAGAACGGATAATATACCATACAACGTGTTTCGTACGGTTAAACCTATTTGCCGGACCCGGTTCCGGTTTCTGACCATGTCAGTAGAAAGTTTACATGTTAAACTTTTTTTTGGTAAAACTTTCACCTAAATTGGTTAAGTGGTTCTCAAGATATAGAGTTCTAAACAAAAATGTAAGGGCAATATCGACCTACTGTTATTTCTGTCGATTCTGTTCGCCTGGTAGAAAAATCGGAGAATTTTGGTTTGGTTCACATGCCCTCAAAAACAAGTAACGGTTTTTTGAATTTTTCTTGATTTTTCATTTTGCGACATGACTCGATTCAAATTGATCCCATCTGGCAACACTAAACAGTTTTGGACATTTGAGGTTACCGAAAATTTTAGTAGGAGTTCCTCTACCCAAAATGATTTGAAAATTCCAGATCAGATCAATAGAACGGATAATATACCATTCAACGTGTTTCTTACGGTTAAACCTATTTGCCGGACCCGGTTCCGGTTTCTGACCATGTCAGTGGAAAGTTTACATGTTAAACTTTTTTTTGGTAAAACTTTCACCTAAATTGGTTAAGTGGTTCTCAAGATATAGAGTTCTAAACAAAAATGTAAGGGCAATATCGACCTACTGTTATTTCTGTCGATTCTGTTCGCCTGGTAGAAAAATCGGAGAATTTTGGTTTGGTTCACATGCCCTCAAAAACAAGTAACGGTTTTTTGAATTTTTCTTGATTTTTCATTTTGCGACATGACTCGATTCAAATTGATCCCATCTGGCAACACTAAACAGTTTTGGACATTTGAGGTTACCGAAAATTTTAGTAGGAGTTCCTCTACCCAAAATGATTTGAAAATTCCAGATCAGATCAATAGAACGGATAATATACCATTCAACGTGTTTCTTACGGTTAAACCTATTTGCCGGACCCGGTTCCGGTTTCTGACCATGTCAGTAGAAAGTTTACATGTTAAACTTTTTTTTGGTAAAACTTTCACCTAAATTGGTTAAGTGGTTCTCAAGATATAGAGTTCTAAACAAAAATGTAAGGGCAATATCGACCTACTGTTATTTCTGTCGATTCTGTTCGCCTGGTAGAAAAATCGGAGAATTTTGGTTTGGTTCACATGCCCTCAAAAACAAGTAACGGTTTTTTGAATTTTTCTTGATTTTTCATTTTGCGACATGACTCGATTCAAATTGATCCCATCTGGCAACACTAAACAGTTTTGGACATTTGAGGTTACCGAAAATTTTAGTAGGAGTTCCTCTACCCAAAATGATTTGAAAATTCCAGATCGGATCAATAGAACGGATAATATACCATTCAACGTGTTTCTTACGGTTAAACCTATTTGCCGGACCCGGTTCCGGTTTCTGACCATGTCAGTAGAAAGTTTACATGTTAAACTTTTTTTTGGTAAAACTTTCACCTAAATTGGTTAAGTGGTTCTCAAGATATAGAGTTCTAAACAAAAATGTAAGGGCAATATCGACCTACTGTTATTTCTGTCGATTCTGTTCGCCTGGTAGAAAAATCGGAGAATTTTGGTTTAGTTCACATGCCCTCAAAAACAAGTAACGGTTTTTTGAATTTTTCTGGATTTTTCATTTTGCGACATGACTCGATTCAAATTGATCCCATCTGGCAACACTAAACAGTTTTGAACATTTGAGGTTACCGAAAATTTTAGTAGGAGTTCCTCTACCCAAAATGATTTCAAAATTCCAGATCGGATCAATAGAACGGATAATATACCATTCAACGTGTTTCTTACGGTTAAACCTATTTGCCGGACCCGGTTCCGGTTTCTGACCATGTCAGTGGAAAGTTTACATGTTAAACTTTTTTTTGGTAAAACTTTCACCTAAATTGGTTAAGTGGTTCTCAAGATATAGAGTTCTAAACAAAAATGTAAGGGCAATATCGACCTACTGTTATTTCTGTCGATTCTGTTCGCCTGGTAGCTGGTAGAAATTTTTATATGAAAAATCGGAGAATTTTGGTTTGGTTCACATGCCCTCAAAAACAAGTAACGGTTTTTTGAATTATTCTTTGATTTTTCATTTTGCGACATGACTCGATTCAAATTGATCCCATCTGGCAACACTAAACAGTTTTGGACATTTGAGGTTACCGAAAATTTTAGTAGGAGTTCCTCTACCCAAAATGATTTCAAAATTCCAGATCGGATCAATAGAACGGATAATATACCATTCAACGTGTTTCTTACGGTTAAACCTATTTGCCGGACCCGGTTCCGGTTTCTGACCATGTCAGTAGAAAGTTTACATGTTAAACTTTTTTTTGGTAAAACTTTTACCTAAATTCGTTAAGTGGTTCTCAAGATATAGAGTTCTAAACAAAAATGTAAGGGCAATATCGACCTACTGTTATTTCTGTCGATTCTGTTCGCCTGGTAGCTGGTAGAAATTTTTATATGAAAAATCGGAGAATTTTGGTTTGGTTCACATGCCCTCAAAAACAAGTAACGGTTTTTTGAATTATTCTTTGATTTTTCATTTTGCGACATGACTCGATTCAAATTGATCCCATCTGGCAACACTAAACAGTTTTGGACATTTGAGGTTACCGAAAATTTTAGTAGGAGTTCCTCTACCCAAAATGATTTCAAAATTCCAGAATGGATCAATAGAACGGATAATATGCCATTAAACAAGTTTCTTACGGTTAAACCTATTTGCCGGACCCGGTTCCGGTTTCTGACCATGTCAGTAGAAAGTTTACATGTTAAACTTTTTTTGGTAAAACTTTCACTTAACTTGGTTAAGTGGTTCTCAAGATATAGAGTTCTAAACAAAAATGTAAGGGCAATATCGACCTACTGTTATTTCTGTCGATTCTGTTCGCCTGGTAGAAAAATCGGAGAATTTTGGTTTGGTTCACATGCCCTCAAAAACAAGTAACGGTTTTTTGAATTTTTCTTGATTTTTCATTTTGCGACATGACTCGATTCAAATTGATCCCATCTGGCAACACTAAACAGTTTTGGACATTTGAGGTTACCGAAAATTTTAGTAGGAGTTCCTCTACCCAAAATGATTTGAAAATTCCAGATCAGATCAATAGAACGGATAATATACCATTCAACGTGTTTCTTACGGTTAAACCTATTTGCCGGACCCGGTTCCGGTTTCTGACCATGTCAGTAGAAAGTTTACATGTTAAACTTTTTTTTGGTAAAACTTTCACCTAAATTGGTTAAGTGGTTCTCAAGATATAGAGTTCTAAACAAAAATGTAAGGGCAATATCGACCTACTGTTATTTCTGTCGATTCTGTTCGCCTGGTAGAAAAATCGGAGAATTTTGGTTTGGTTCACATGCCCTCAAAAACAAGTAACGGTTTTTTGAATTTTTCTTTGATTTTTCATTTTGCGACATGACTCGATTCAAATTGATCCCATCTGGCAACACTAAACAGTTTTGGACATTTGAGGTTACCGAAAATTTTAGTAGGAGTTCCTCTACCCAAAATGATTTGAAAATTCCAGATCGGATCAATAGAACGGATAATATACCATTCAACGTGTTTCTTACGGTTAAACCTATTTGCCGGACCCGGTTCCGGTTTCTGACCATGTCAGTAGAAAGTTTACATGTTAAACTTTTTTTTGGTAAAACTTTCACCTAAATTGGTTAAGTGGTTCTCAAGATATAGAGTTCTAAACAAAAATGTAAGGGCAATATCGACCTACTGTTATTTCTGTCGATTCTGTTCGCCTGGTAGAAAAATCGGAGAATTTTGGTTTGGTTCACATGCCCTCAAAAACAAGTAACGGTTTTTTGAATTTTTCTTTGATTTTTCATTTTGCGACATGACTCGATTCAAATTGATCCCATCTGGCAACACTAAACAGTTTTGGACATTTGAGGTTACCGAAAATTTTAGTAGGAGTTCCTCTACCCAAAATGATTTCAAAATTCCAGATCGGATCAATAGAACGGATAATATACCATTCAACGTGTTTCTTACGGTTAAACCTATTTGCCGGACCCGGTTCCGGTTTCTGACCATGTCAGTGGAAAGTTTACATGTTAAACTTTTTTTTGGTAAAACTTTCACCTAAATTGGTTAAGTGGTTCTCAAGATATAGAGTTCTAAACAAAAATGTAAGGGCAATATCGACCTACTGTTATTTCTGTCGATTCTGTTCGCCTGGTAGAAAAATCGGAGAATTTTGGTTTGGTTCACATGCCCTCAAAAACAAGTAACGGTTTTTTGAATTTTTCTTGATTTTTCATTTTGCGACATGACTCGATTCAAATTGATCCCATCTGGCAACACTAAACAGTTTTGGACATTTGAGGTTACCGAAAATTTTAGTAGGAGTTCCTCTACCCAAAATGATTTGAAAATTCCAGATCAGATCAATAGAACGGATAATATACCATTCAACGTGTTTCTTACGGTTAAACCTATTTGCCGGACCCGGTTCCGGTTTCTGACCATGTCAGTAGAAAGTTTACATGTTAAACTTTTTTTTGGTAAAACTTTCACCTAAATTGGTTAAGTGGTTCTCAAGATATAGAGTTCTAAACAAAAATGTAAGGGCAATATCGACCTACTGTTATTTCTGTCGATTCTGTTCGCCTGGTAGAAAAATCGGAGAATTTTGGTTTAGTTCACATGCCCTCAAAAACAAGTAACGGTTTTTTGAATTTTTCTTTGATTTTTCATTTTGCGACATGACTCGATTCAAATTGATCCCATCTGGCAACACTAAACAGTTTTGGACATTTGAGGTTACCGAAAATTTTAGTAGGAGTTCCTCTACCCAAAATGATTTGAAAATTCCAGATCAGATCAATAGAACGGATAATATACCATTCAACGTGTTTCTTACGGTTAAACCTATTTGCCGGACCCGGTTCCGGTTTCTGACCATGTCAGTAGAAAGTTTACATGTTAAACTTTTTTTTGGTAAAACTTTCACCTAAATTGGTTAAGTGGTTCTCAAGATATAGAGTTCTAAACAAAAATGTAAGGGCAATATCGACCTACTGTTATTTCTGTCGATTCTGTTCGCCTGGTAGAAAAATCGGAGAATTTTGGTTTGGTTCACATGCCCTCAAAAACAAGTAACGGTTTTTTGAATTTTTCTTTGATTTTTCATTTTGCGACATGACTCGATTCAAATTGATCCCATCTGGCAACACTAAACAGTTTTGGACATTTGAGGTTACCGAAAATTTTAGTAGGAGTTCCTCTACCCAAAATGATTTCAAAATTCCAGATCGGATCAATAGAACGGATAATATGCCATTAAACAGGTTTCTTACAGTTAAACCTATTTGCCGGACCCGGTTCCGGTTTCTGACCATGTCAGTAGAAAGTTTACATGTTAAACTTTTTTTTGGTAAAACTTTCACCTAAATTGGTTAAGTGGTTCTCAAGATATAGAGTTCTCAACAAAAATGTAAGGGCAATATCGACCTACTGTTATTTCTGTCGATTCTGTTCGCCTGGTAGAAAAATCGGAGAATTTTGGTTTGGTTCACATGCCCTCAAAAACAAGTAACGGTTTTTTGAATTTTTCTTGATTTTTCATTTTGCGACATGACTCGATTCAAATTGATCCCATCTGGCAACACTTAACAGTTTTGGACATTTGAGGTTACCGAAAATTTTAGTAGGAGTTCCTCTACCCAAAATGATTTCAAAATTCCAGATCGGATCAATAGAACGGATAATATACCATTTAACGTGTTTCTTACGGTTAAACCTATTTGCCGGACCCGGTTCCGGTTTCTGACCATGTCAGTAGAAAGTTTACTTGTTAAACTTTTTTTTGGTAAAACCTTCACCTAAATTCGTTAAGTGGTTCTCAAGATATAGAGTTCTAAACAAAAATGTAAGGGCAATATCGACCTACTGTTATTTCTGTCGATTCTGTTCGCCTGGTAGAAAAATCGGAGAATTTTGGTTTGGTTCACATGCCCTCAAAAACAAGTAACGGTTTTTTGAATTTTTCTTTGATTTTTCATTTTGCGACATGACTCGATTCAAATTGATCCCATCTGGCAACACTAAACAGTTTTGGACATTTGAGGTTACCGAAAATTTTAGTAGGAGTTCCTCTACCCAAAATGATTTCAAAATTCCAGATCGGATCAATAGAACGGATAATATACCATTCAACGTGTTTCTTACGGTTAAACCTATTTGCCGGACCCGGTTCCGGTTTCTGACCATGTCAGTGGAAAGTTTACATGTTAAACTTTTTTTTGGTAAAACTTTCACCTAAATTGGTTAAGTGGTTCTCAAGATATAGAGTTCTAAACAAAAATGTAAGGGCAATATCGACCTACTGTTATTTCTGTCGATTCTGTTCGCCTGGTAGAAAAATCGGAGAATTTTGGTTTGGTTCACATGCCCTCAAAAACAAGTAACGGTTTTTTGAATTTTTCTTTGATTTTTCATTTTGCGACATGACTCGATTCAAATTGATCCCATCTGGCAACACTAAACAGTTTTGGACATTTGAGGTTACCGAAAATTTTAGTAGGAGTTCCTCTACCCGAAATGATTTCAAAATTCCAGATCGGATCAATAGAACGGATAATATACCATTCAACGTGTTTCTTACGGTTAAACCTATTTGCCGGACCCGGTTCCGGTTTCTGACCATGTCAGTGGAAAGTTTACATGTTAAACTTTTTTTTGGTAAAACTTTCACCTAAATTGGTTAAGTGGTTCTCAAGATATAGAGTTCTAAACAAAAATGTAAGGGCAATATCGACCTACTGTTATTTCTGTCGATTCTGTTCGCCTGGTAGAAAAATCGGAGAATTTTGGTTTGGTTCACATGCCCTCAAAAACAAGTAACGGTTTTTTGAATTTTTCTTGATTTTTCATTTTGCGACATGACTCGATTCAAATTGATCCCATCTGGCAACACTAAACAGTTTTGGACATTTGAGGTAACCGAAAATTTTAGTAGGAGTTCCTCTACCCAAAATGATTTCAAAATTCCAGATCGGATCAATAGAACGGATAATATACCATTCAACGTGTTTCTTACGGTTAAACCTATTTTCCGGATCCGGTTCCGGTTTCTGACCATGTCAGTAGAAAGTTTACATGTTAAACTTTTTTTTGGTAAAACTTTCACCTAAATTGGTTAAGTGGTTCTTAAGATATAGAGTTCTAAACAAAAATGTAAGGGCAATATCGACCTACTGTTATTTCTGTCGATTCTGTTCGCCTGGTAGAAAAATCGGAGAATTTTGGTTTGGTTCACATGCCCTCAAAAACAAGTAACGGTTTTTTGAATTTTTCTTGATTTTTCATTTTGCGACATGACTCGAATCAAATTGATCCCATCTGGCAACACTAAACAGTTTTGGACATTTGAGGTTACCGAAAATTTTAGTAGGAGTTCCTCTACCCAAAATGATTTGAAAATTCCAGATCAGATCAATAGAACGGATAATATACCATTCAACGTGTTTCTTACGGTTAAACCTATTTGCCGGACCCGGTTCCGGTTTCTGACCATGTCAGTGGAAAGTTTACATGTTAAACTTTTTTTTGGTAAAACTTTCACCTAAATTGGTTAAGTGGTTCTTAAGATATAGAGTTCTAAACAAAAATGTAAGGGCAATATCGACCTACTGTTATTTCTGTCGATTCTGTTCGCCTGGTAGAAAAATCGGAGAATTTTGGTTTAGTTCACATGCCCTCAAAAACAAGTAACGGTTTTTTGAATTTTTCTTTGATTTTTCATTTTGCGACATGACTCGATTCAAATTGATCCCATCTGGCAACACTAAACAGTTTTGGACATTTGAGGTTACCGAAAATTTTAGTAGGAGT
Source organism: Amiota communis (assembly GCA_037043315.1). Classification (NCBI taxonomy): domain Eukaryota; kingdom Metazoa; phylum Arthropoda; class Insecta; order Diptera; family Drosophilidae; genus Amiota; species Amiota communis. The sequence goes on from JBAMAV010000582.1 coordinate 16,605, forward strand.
TCCTCTACCCAAAATGATTTGAAAATTCCAGATCAGATCAATAGAACGGATAATATACCATTCAACGTGTTTCTTACGGTTAAACCTATTTGCCGGACCCGGTTCCGGTTTCTGACCATGTCAGTAGAAAGTTTACATGTTAAACTTTTTTTTGGTAAAACTTTCACCTAAATTGGTTAAGTGGTTCTTAAGATATAGAGTTCTAAACAAAAATGTAAGGGCAATATCGACCTACTGTTATTTCTGTCGATTCTGTTCGCCTGGTAGAAAAATCGGAGAATTTTGGTTTGGTTCACATGCCCTCAAAAACAAGTAACGGTTTTTTGAATTTTTCTTGATTTTTCATTTTGCGACATGACTCGAATCAAATTGATCCCATCTGGCAACACTAAACAGTTTTGGACATTTGAGGTTACCGAAAATTTTAGTAGGAGTTCCTCTACCCAAAATGATTTGAAAATTCCAGATCAGATCAATAGAACGGATAATATACCATTCAACGTGTTTCTTACGGTTAAACCTATTTGCCGGACCCGGTTCCGGTTTCTGACCATGTCAGTGGAAAGTTTACATGTTAAACTTTTTTTTGGTAAAACTTTCACCTAAATTGGTTAAGTGGTTCTCAAGATATAGAGTTCTAAACAAAAATGTAAGGGTAATATCGACCTATTGTTATTTCTGTCGATTCTGTTCGCCTGGTAGAAAAATCGGAGAATTTTGGTTTGGTTCACATGCCCTCAAAAACAAGTAACGGTTTTTTGAATTTTTCTTGATTTTTCATTTTGCGACATGACTCGATTCAAATTGATCCCATCTGGCAACACTAAACAGTTTTGGACATTTGAGGTTACCGAAAATTTTAGTAGGAGTTCCTCTACCCAAAATGATTTCAAAATTCCAGATCGGATCAATAGAACGGATAATATACCATTCAACGTGTTTCTTACGGTTAAACCTATTTTCCGGACCCGGTTCCGGTTTCTGACCATGTCAGTAGAAAGTTTACATGTTAAACTTTTTTTTGGTAAAACTTTCACCTAAATTGGTTAAGTGGTTCTTAAGATATAGAGTTCTAAACAAAAATGTAAGGGCAATATCGACCTACTGTTATTTCTGTCGATTCTGTTCGCCTGGTAGAAAAATCGGAGAATTTTGGTTTGGTTCACATGCCCTCAAAAACAAGTAACGGTTTTTTGAATTTTTCTTGATTTTTCATTTTGCGACATGACTCGATTCAAATTGATCCCATCTGGCAACACTAAACAGTTTTGGACATTTGAGGTTACCGAAAATTTTAGTAGGAGTTCCTCTACCCAAAATGATTTCAAAATTCCAGATCGGATCAATAGAACGGATAATATGCCATTAAACAGGTTTCTTACGGTTAAACCTATTTGCCGGACCCGGTTCCGGTTTCTGACCATGTCAGTAGAAAGTTTACATGTTAAACTTTTTTTTGGTAAAACTTTCACCTAAATTGGTTAAGTGGTTCTTAAGATATAGAGTTCTAAACAAAAATGTAAGGGCAATATCGACCTACTGTTATTTCTGTCGATTCTGTTCGCCTGGTAGAAAAATCGGAGAATTTTGGTTTAGTTCACATGCCCTCAAAAACAAGTAACGGTTTTTTGAATTTTTCTTTGATTTTTCATTTTGCGACATGACTCGATTCAAATTGATCCCATCTGGCAACACTAAACAGTTTTGGACATTTGAGGTTACCGAAAATTTTAGTAGGAGTTCCTCTACCCAAAATGATTTCAAAATTCCAGATCGGATCAATAGAACGGATAATATACCATTCAACGTGTTTCTTACGGTTAAACCTATTTGCCGGACCCGGTTCCGGTTTCTGACCATGTCAGTAGAAAGTTTACATGTTAAACTTTTTTTTGGTAAAACTTTCACCTAAATTGGTTAAGTGGTTCTTAAGATATAGAGTTCTAAACAAAAATGTAAGGGCAATATCGACCTACTGTTATTTCTGTCGATTCTGTTCGCCTGGTAGAAAAATCGGAGAATTTTGGTTTGGTTCACATGCCCTCAAAAACAAGTAACGGTTTTTTGAATTTTTCTTGATTTTTCATTTTGCGACATGACTCGATTCAAATTGATCCCATCTGGCAACACTAAACAGTTTTGGACATTTGAGGTTACCGAAAATTTTAGTAGGAGTTCCTCTACCCAAAATGATTTCAAAATTCCAGATCGGATCAATAGAACGGATAATATACCATTCAACGTGTTTCTTACGGTTAAACCTATTTTCCGGACCCGGTTCCGGTTTCTGACCATGTCAGTAGAAAGTTTACATGTTAAACTTTTTTTTGGTAAAACTTTCACCTAAATTGGTTAAGTGGTTCTTGAGATATAGAGTTCTAAACAAAAATGTAAGGGCAATATCGACCTACTGTTATTTCTGTCGATTCTGTTCGCCTGGTAGAAAAATCGGAGAATTTTGGTTTAGTTCACATGCCCTCAAAAACAAGTAACGGTTTTTTGAATTTTTCTGGATTTTTCATTTTGCGACATGACTCGATTCAAATTGATCCCATCTGGCAACACTAAACAGTTTTGGACATTTGAGGTTACCGAAAATTTTAGTAGGAGTTCCTCTACCCAAAATGATTTGAAAATTCCAGATCAGATCAACAGAACGGATAATAAACCATTCAACGTGTTTCTTACGGTTAAACTTATTTGCCGGACCCGGTTCCGGTTTCTGACCATGTCAGTGGAAAGTTTACATGTTAAACTTTTTTTTGGTAAAACTTTCACCTAAATTGGTTAAGTGGTTCTCAAGATATAGAGTTCTAAACAAAAATGTAAGGGTAATATCGACCTACTGTTATTTCTGTCGATTCTGTTCGCCTGGTAGAAAAATCGGAGAATTTTGGTTTGGTTCACATGCCCTCAAAAACAAGTAACGGTTTTTTGAATTTTTCTTGATTTTTCATTTTGCGACATGACTCGATTCAAATTGATCCCATCTGGCAACACTAAACAGTTTTGGACATTTGAGGTTACCGAAAATTTTAGTAGGAGTTCCTCTACCCAAAATGATTTCAAAATTCCAGATCGGATCAATAGAACGGATAATATACCATTCAATGTGTTTCTTACGGTTAAACCTATTTTCCGGACCCGGTTCCGGTTTCTGACCATGTCAGTAGAAAGTTTACATGTTAAACTTTTTTTCGGTAAAACTTTCACCTAAATTGGTTAAGTGGTTCTTAAGATATAGAGTTCTAAACAAAAATGTAAGGGCAATATCGACCTACTGTTATTTCTGTCGATTCTGTTCGCCTGGTAGAAAAATCGGAGAATTTTGGTTTGGTTCACATGCCCTCAAAAACAAGTAACGGTTTTTTTGAATTTTTCTTGATTTTTCATTTTGCGACATGACTCGAATCAAATTGATCCCATCTGGCAACACTAAACAGTTTTGGACATTTGAGGTTACCGAAAATTTTAGTAGGAGTTCCTCTACCCAAAATGATTTGAAAATTCCAGATCAGATCAATAGAACGGATAATATACCATTCAACGTGTTTCTTACGGTTAAACCTATTTGCCGGACCCGGTTCCGGTTTCTGACCATGTCAGTAGAAAGTTTACATGTTAAACTTTTTTTTGGTAAAACTTTCACCTAAATTGGTTAAGTGGTTCTTAAGATATAGAGTTCTAAACAAAAATGTAAGGGCAATATCGACCTACTGTTATTTCTGTCGATTCTGTTCGCCTGGTAGAAAAATCGGAGAATTTTGGTTTAGTTCACATGCCCTCAAAAACAAGTAACGGTTTTTTGAATTTTTCTGGATTTTTCATTTTGCGACATGACTCGATTCAAATTGATCCCATCTGGCAACACTAAACAGTTTTGGACATTTGAGGTTACCGAAAATTTTAGTAGGAGTTCCTCTACCCAAAATGATTTGAAAATTCCAGATCAGATCAACAGAACGGATAATATACCATTCAACGTGTTTCTTACGGTTAAACCTATTTGCCGGACCCGGTTCCGGTTTCTGACCATGTCAGTGGAAAGTTTACATGTTAAACTTTTTTTTGGTAAAACTTTCACCTAAATTGGTTAAGTGGTTCTCAAGATATAGAGTTCTAAACAAAAATGTAAGGGTAATATCGACCTACTGTTATTTCTGTCGATTCTGTTCGCCTGGTAGAAAAATCGGAGAATTTTGGTTTGGTTCACATGCCCTCAAAAACAAGTAACGGTTTTTTGAATTTTTCTTGATTTTTCATTTTGCGACATGACTCGATTCAAATTGATCCCATCTGGCAACACTAAACAGTTTTGGACATTTGAGGTTACCGAAAATTTTAGTAGGAGTTCCTCTACCCAAAATGATTTCAAAATTCCAGATCGGATCAATAGAACGGATAATATGCCATTAAACAGGTTTCTTACGGTTAAACCTATTTGCCGGACCCGGTTCCGGTTTCTGACCATGTCAGTAGAAAGTTTACATGTTAAACTTTTTTTTGGTAAAACTTTCACCTAAATTGGTTAAGTGGTTCTTAAAATATAGAGTTCTAAACAAAAATGTAAGGGCAATATCGACCTACTGTTATTTCTGTCGATTCTGTTCGCCTGGTAGAAAAATCGGAGAATTTTGGTTTAGTTCACATGCCCTCAAAAACAAGTAACGGTTTTTTGAATTTTTCTTTGATTTTTCATTTTGCGACATGATTCGATTCAAATTGATCCCATCTGGCAACACTAAACAGTTTTGGACATTTGAGGTTACCGAAAATTTTAGTAGGAGTTCCTCTACCCAAAATGATTTGAAAATTCCAGATCAGATCAATAGAACGGATAATATACCATTCAACGTGTTTCTTACGGTTAAACCTATTTGCCGGACCCGGTTCCGGTTTCTGACCATGTCAGTAGAAAGTTTACATGTTAAACTTTTTTTTGGTAAAACTTTCACCTAAATTGGTTAAGTGGTTCTCAAGATATAGAGTTCTAAACAAAAATGTAAGGGCAATATCGACCTACTGTTATTTCTGTCGATTCTGTTCGCCTGGTAGAAAAATCGGAGAATTTTGGTTTGGTTCACATGCCCTCAAAAACAAGTAACGGTTTTTTGAATTTTTCTTTGATTTTTCATTTTGCGACATGACTCGATTCAAATTGATCCCATCTGGCAACACTAAACAGTTTTGGACATTTGAGGTTACCGAAAATTTTAGTAGGAGTTCCTCTACCCAAAATGATTTCAAAATTCCAGATCGGATCAATAGAACGGATAATATACCATTCAACGTGTTTCTTACGGTTAAACCTATTTGCCGGACCCGGTTCCGGTTTCTGACCATGTCAGTAGAAAGTTTACATGTTAAACTTTTTTTTGGTAAAACTTTCACCTAAATTGGTTAAGTGGTTCTTAAGATATAGAGTTCTAAACAAAAATGTAAGGGCAATATCGACCTACTGTTATTTCTGTCGATTCTGTTCGCCTGGTAGAAAAATCGGAGAATTTTGGTTTGGTTCACATGCCCTCAAAAACAAGTAACGGTTTTTTGAATTTTTCTTGATTTTTCATTTTGCGACATGACTCGATTCAAATTGATCCCATCTGGCAACACTAAACAGTTTTGGACATTTGAGGTTACCGAAAATTTTAGTAGGAGTTCCTCTACCCAAAATGATTTCAAAATTCCAGATCGGATCAATAGAACGGATAATATACCATTCAACGTGTTTCTTACGGTTAAACCTATTTTCCGGACCCGGTTCCGGTTTCTGACCATGTCAGTAGAAAGTTTACATGTTAAACTTTTTTTTTGGTAAAACTTTCACCTAAATTGGTTAAGTCGTTCTCAAGATATAGAGTTCTAAACAAAAATGTAAGGGCAATATCGACCTACTGTTATTTCTGTCGATTCTGTTCGCCTGGTAGAAAAATCGGAGAATTTTGGTTTGGTTCACATGCCCTCAAAAGCAAGTAACGGTTTTTTGAATTTTTCTCTGATTTTTCATTTTGCGACATGACTCGATTCAAATTGATCCCATCTGGCAACACTAAACAGTTTTGGACATTTGAGGTTACCGAAAATTTTAGTAGGAGTTCCTCTACCCAAAATGATTTGAAAATTCCAGATCAGATCAATAGAACGAATAATATACCATTCAACGTGTTTCTTACGGTTAAACCTATTTGCCGGACCCGGTTCCGGTTTCTGACCATGTCAGTAGAAAGTTTACATGTTAAACTTTTTTTTGGTAAAACTTTCACCTAAATTGGTTAAGTGGTTCTTAAGATATAGAGTTCTAAACAAAAATGTAAGGGCAATATCGACCTACTGTTATTTCTGTCGATTCTGTTCGCCTGGTAGAAAAATCGGAGAATTTTGGTTTAGTTCACATGCCCTCAAAAACAAGTAACGGTTTTTTGAATTTTTCTTGATTTTTCATTTTGCGACATGACTCGATTCAAATTGATCCCATCTGGCAACACTAAACAGTTTTGGACATTTGAGGTTACCGAAAATTTTAGTAGGAGTTCCTCTACCCAAAATGATTTCAAAATTCCAGATCGGATCAATAGAACGGATAATATACCATTCAACGTGTTTCTTACGGTTAAACCTATTTTCCGGACCCGGTTCCGGTTTCTGACCATGTCAGTAGAAAGTTTACATGTTAAACTTTTTTTCGGTAAAACTTTCACCTAAATTGGTTAAGTGGTTCTTAAGATATAGAGTTCTAAACAAAAATGTAAGGGCAATATCGACCTACTGTTATTTCTGTCGATTCTGTTCGCCTGGTAGAAAAATCGGAGAATTTTGGTTTGGTTCACATGCCCTCAAAAACAAGTAACGGTTTTTTGAATTTTTCTTGATTTTTCATTTTGCGACATGACTCGAATCAAATTGATCCCATCTGGCAACACTAAACAGTTTTGGACATTTGAGGTTACCGAAAATTTTAGTAGGAGTTCCTCTACCCAAAATGATTTGAAAATTCCAGATCAGATCAATAGAACGGATAATATACCATTCAACGTGTTTCTTACGGTTAAACCTATTTGCCGGACCCGGTTCCGGTTTCTGACCATGTCAGTAGAAAGTTTACATGTTAAACTTTTTTTTGGTAAAACTTTCACCTAAATTGGTTAAGTGGTTCTTAAAATATAGAGTTCTAAACAAAAATGTAAGGGCAATATCGACCTACTGTTATTTCTGTCGATTCTGTTCGCCTGGTAGAAAAATCGGAGAATTTTGGTTTAGTTCACATGCCCTCAAAAACAAGTAACGGTTTTTTGAATTTTTCTTTGATTTTTCATTTTGCGACATGATTCGATTCAAATTGATCCCATCTGGCAACACTAAACAGTTTTGGACATTTGAGGTTACCGAAAATTTTGGTAGGAGTTCCTCTACCCAAAATGATTTCAAAATTCCAGATCGGATCAATAGAACGGATAATATACCATTCAACGTGTTTCTTACGGTTAAACCTATTTTCCGGACCCGGTTCCGGTTTCTGACCATGTCAGTAGAAAGTTTACATGTTAAACTTTTTTTTGGTAAAACTTTCACCTAAATTGGTTAAGTGGTTCTCAAGATATAGAGTTCTAAACAAAAATGTAAGGGCAATATCGACCTACTGTTATTTCTGTCGATTCTGTTCGCCTGGTAGAAAAATCGGAGAATTTTGGTTTGGTTCACATGCCCTCAAAAGCAAGTAACGGTTTTTTGAATTTTTCTCTGATTTTTCATTTTGCGACATGACTCGATTCAAATTGATCCCATCTGGCAACACTAAACAGTTTTGGACATTTGAGGTTACCGAAAATTTTAGTAGGAGTTCCTCTACCCAAAATGATTTCAAAATTCCAGATCGGATCAATAGAACGGATAATATACCATTCAACGTGTTTCTTACGGTTAAACCTATTTGCCGGACCCGGTTCCGGTTTCTGACCATGTCAGTAGAAAGTTTACATGTTAAACTTTTTTTTGGTAAAACTTTCACCTAAATTGGTTAAGTGGTTCTCAAGATATAGAGTTCTAAACAAAAATGTAAGGGCAATATCGACCTACTGTTATTTCTGTCGATTCTGTTCGCCTGGTACTTGGAGGAAATTTTTGTAAAAATTTTGATTTTGCAGAAAATGCATCGTCATCTAGCGGCAGTTACATTTTGAATGAGATTTTTACACTTAACTTCAAATCTTTATAACTCCAAAAGGAGTGAACGAATCTGGATGAAATTTTTTCCAAGGGTAAATTTAAAAGTTCGACCTTCCAATGCAATCTTTTGGAACTCCATCCAGGATCAGGAAGTTTGTCAAATAAGGATAAACGTAAACATGTTTTTTATGATCTTTCGTAGAGGTCACACCAAGCTCTAAGGAATATCGGATGATAGAGGAACTCATGAACTTTCTAGGGAGACTACTATCATTCAGATTGGTCTATCCATTCTCGAGTTATAAGGATTTAAAGTGTAGTGTAAAGGTTAATTTTGAATTCAAAATGTAACTGCAATTGGTATTGACGTTCTACTGAAAAGCATTGCATATGCCCGGGGGCCCATTTCCGTATCACATAAATTTGCTTCTTTCAATATTATAACAACTTATGTGACGAGTAGTGCCTTGGAACTTGAAGCCATTCAATACTGTTAAATATCAGATAGGGGTATGTCGCAGGCAAAGCTTTTTAACTTAAAGCAATTTAACACGCAATTCGCCAGTCGTATGTTTGTTTTGCATATTAAAATGGTCAAAACTTCAATTATTTATATCTCAAAAACTATTTACCCGATTCGAAATATATATAAAACGTTGTATAGATAAATAGTAGGGCTTTAAAATGAGTTCATTTCGGAACAGAGTCTTAGTATTAGAAGTGGTTTTAATCTTGATAAACGTATTTCGAAGTCAATTTTTGACCTTTCATAAAGGTCAGGGCAAGGTCAAAGTTTTATAGCAAAAAGTAGAACTTGTGACCTTTTTTATGACATTTTTTTCATTGAAATCGGCCTACTCATACTCGAGATATGAATTTTTAAACATTTTTGAATCGGCAATATCCACCTACTGTTTTCTGTGCACTTCTGTTCGCCTGGTACTTGGTGGAAATTTTTGTAAAAATTTTGATTTTGCAGAAAATGCATCGTCATCTAGCGGCAGTTACATTTTGAATGAGATTTTTACACTTAACTTCAAATCTTTATAACTCCAAAAGGAGTGAACGAATCTGGATGAAATTTTTTCCAAGGATAAGTTTAAAAGTTCGACCTTCCGATGCAATCTTTTGGAACTCCATCCAGGATCAGGAAGTTAGTCAAATAAGGATAAACGTAAACATGTTTTTTATGATCTTTCGTAGAAGTCACACCAAGCTCTAAGGAATATCGGATGATAGAGGAACTCATGAACTTTCTAGGGAGACTACTATCATTCAGATTGGTCTATCCATTCTCGAGTTATAAGGATTTAAAGTGTAGTGTAAAGGTTAATTTTGAATTCAAAATGTAACTGCAATTGGTATTGACGTTCTACTGAAAAGCATTGCATATGCCCGGGGGCCCATTTCCGTATCACACAAATTTGCTTCTTTCAATATTATAACAACTTATGTGACGAGTAGTGCCTTGGAACTTGAAGCCATTCAATACTGTTAAATATCAGATAGGGGTATGTCGCAGGCAAAGCTTTTTAACTTAAAGCAATTTAACACGCAATTCGCCAGTCGTATGTTTGTTTTGCATATTAAAATGGTCAAAACTTCAATTATTTATATCTCAAAAACTATTTACCCGATTCGAAATATATATAAAACGTTGTATAGATAAATAGTAGGGCTTTAAAATGAGTTCATTTCGGAACAGAGTCTTAGTATTAGAAGTGGTTTTAATCTTGATAAACGTATTTCGAAGTCAATTTTTGACCTTTCATAAAGGTCAGGGCAAGGTCAAAGTTTTATAGCAAAAAGTAGAACTTGTGACCTTTTTTATGACATTTTTTTCATTGAAATCGGCCTACTCATACTCGAGATATGAATTTTTAAACATTTTTGAATCGGCAATATCCACCTACTGTTTTCTGTGCACTTCTGTTCGCCTGGTACTTGGTGGAAATTTTTGTAAAAATTTTGATTTTGCAGAAAATGCATCGTCATCTAGCGGCAGTTACATTTTGAATGAGATTTTTACACTTAACTTCAAATCTTTATAACTCCAAAAGGAGTGAACGAATCTGGATGAAATTTTTTCCAAGGATAAGTTTAAAAGTTCGACCTTCCGATGCAATCTTTTGGAACTCCATCCAGGATCAGGAAGTTAGTCAAATAAGGATAAACGTAAACATGTTTTTTATGATCTTTCGTAGAAGTCACACCAAGCTCTAAGGAATATCGGATGATAGAGGAACTCATGAACTTTCTAGGGAGACTACTATCATTCAGATTGGTCTATCCATTCTCGAGTTATAAGGATTTAAAGTGTAGTGTAAAGGTTAATTTTGAATTCAAAATGTAACTGCAATTGGTATTGACGTTCTACTGAAAAGCATTGCATATGCCCGGGGGCCCATTTCCGTATCACACAAATTTGCTTCTTTCAATATTATAACAACTTATGTGACGAGTAGTGCCTTGGAACTTGAAGCCATTCAATACTGTTAAATATCAGATAGGGGTATGTCGCAGGCAAAGCTTTTTAACTTAAAGCAATTTAACACGCAATTCGCCAGTCGTATGTTTGTTTTGCATATTAAAATGGTCAAAACTTCAATTATTTATATCTCAAAAACTATTTACCCGATTCGAAATATATATAAAACGTTGTATAGATAAATAGTAGGGCTTTAAAATGAGTTCATTTCGGAACAGAGTCTTAGTATTAGAAGTGGTTTTAATCTTGATAAACGTATTTCGAAGTCAATTTTTGACCTTTCATAAAGGTCAGGGCAAGGTCAAAGTTTTATAGCAAAAAGTAGAACTTGTGACCTTTTTTATGACATTTTTTTCATTGAAATCGGCCTACTCATACTCGAGATATGAATTTTTAAACATTTTTGAATCGGCAATATCCACCTACTGTTTTCTGTGCACTTCTGTTCGCCTGGTACTTGGTGGAAATTTTTGTAAAAATTTTGATTTTGCAGAAAATGCATCGTCATCTAGCGGCAGTTACATTTTGAATGAGATTTTTACACTTAACTTCAAATCTTTATAACTCCAAAAGGAGTGAACGAATCTGGATGAAATTTTTTCCAAGGATAAGTTTAAAAGTTCGACCTTCCGATGCAATCTTTTGGAACTCCATCCAGGATCAGGAAGTTAGTTAAATAAGGATAAACGTAAACATGTATTTTTTGACCTTTTGTAGACGTCACACCAAGCTCAAGGAGAATCGAATGATAGAGGAACTCATGAACTTTCTAGGGATACCTCTATCATTCAGATCTGTCTGTCCATTCCCGAGTTATAAGGATTTGAAGTTTAGTGTAGAGGTTAATTTTGAATTTACTTGTTTCAATATTATAACTACTTATGCGCCAAGCAATGCCTTGTAACTTGATGCCATTCAATACTGTTAAATATTGGAAAGGGGTATGTTGCAGGCAAAGCTTTTTAACTTATAGCAGTTTAACTCGCAATTTGCCAGTCGTATGTTAGTTTTGCATATTAAATTGATCGAAACTTCAAATATTTATATTTCAAAAACTATTTACCCGATTCGAAATATATATAAAACGTTGTATAGATAAATAGTAGGGCTTTAAAATGAGTTCATTTCGGAACAGAGTCTTAGTATTAGAAGTGGTTTTAATCTTGATAAACGTATTTCGAAGTCAATTTTTGACCTTTCATAAAGGTCAGGGCAAGGTCAAAGTTTTATAGCAAAAAGTAGAACTTGTGACCTTTTTTATGACATTTTTTTCATTGAAATCGGCCTACTCATACTCGAGATATGAATTTTTAAACATTTTTGAATCGGCAATATCCACCTACTGTTTTCTGTGCACTTCTGTTCGCCTGGTACTTGGTGGAAATTTTTGTAAAAATTTTGATTTTGCAGAAAATGCATCGTCATCTAGCGGCAGTTACATTTTGAATGAGATTTTTACACTTAACTTCAAATCTTTATAACTCCAAAAGGAGTGAACGAATCTGGATGAAATTTTTTCCAAGGATAAGTTTAAAAGTTCGACCTTCCGATGCAATCTTTTGGAACTCCATCCAGGATCAGGAAGTTAGTCAAATAAGGATAAACGTAAACATGTTTTTTATGATCTTTCGTAGAAGTCACACCAAGCTCTAAGGAATATCGGATGATAGAGGAACTCATGAACTTTCTAGGGAGACTACTATCATTCAGATTGGTCTATCCATTCTCGAGTTATAAGGATTTAAAGTGTAGTGTAAAGGTTAATTTTGAATTCAAAATGTAACTGCAATTGGTATTGACGTTCTACTGAAAAGCATTGCATATGCCCGGGGGCCCATTTCCGTATCACACAAATTTGCTTCTTTCAATATTATAACAACTTATGTGACGAGTAGTGCCTTGGAACTTGAAGCCATTCAATACTGTTAAATATCAGATAGGGGTATGTCGCAGGCAAAGCTTTTTAACTTAAAGCAATTTAACACGCAATTCGCCAGTCGTATGTTTGTTTTGCATATTAAAATGGTCAAAACTTCAATTATTTATATCTCAAAAACTATTTACCCGATTCGAAATATATATAAAACGTTGTATAGATAAATAGTAGGGCTTTAAAATGAGTTCATTTCGGAACAGAGTCTTAGTATTAGAAGTGGTTTTAATCTTGATAAACGTATTTCGAAGTCAATTTTTGACCTTTCATAAAGGTCAGGGCAAGGTCAAAGTTTTATAGCAAAAAGTAGAACTTGTGACCTTTTTTATGACATTTTTTTCATTGAAATCGGCCTACTCATACTCGAGATATGAATTTTTAAACATTTTTGAATCGGCAATATCCACCTACTGTTTTCTGTGCACTTCTGTTCGCCTGGTACTTGGTGGAAATTTTTGTAAAAATTTTGATTTTGCAGAAAATGCATCGTCATCTAGCGGCAGTTACATTTTGAATGAGATTTTTACACTTAACTTCAAATCTTTATAACTCCAAAAGGAGTGAACGAATCTGGATGAAATTTTTTCCAAGGATAAGTTTAAAAGTTCGACCTTCCGATGCAATCTTTTGGAACTCCATCCAGGATCAGGAAGTTAGTTAAATAAGGATAAACGTAAACATGTATTTTTTGACCTTTTGTAGACGTCACACCAAGCTCAAGGAGAATCGAATGATAGAGGAACTCATGAACTTTCTAGGGATACCTCTATCATTCAGATCTGTCTGTCCATTCCCGAGTTATAAGGATTTGAAGTTTAGTGTAGAGGTTAATTTTGAATTTACTTGTTTCAATATTATAACTACTTATGCGCCAAGCAATGCCTTGTAACTTGATGCCATTCAATACTGTTAAATATTGGAAAGGGGTATGTTGCAGGCAAAGCTTTTTAACTTATAGCAGTTTAACTCGCAATTTGCCAGTCGTATGTTAGTTTTGCATATTAAATTGATCGAAACTTCAAATATTTATATTTCAAAAACTATTTACCCGATTCGAAAGATGTATAAACCGTTGTATAGATAAAGAGTAGGGCTTTGAAATGAGTTTTGAAGTTGTACTGCTTTGAAGGTATAACTGCTTAATTTAAATAAGGAAAACAATGTTTTAATATCAATAAAGTGTTTGTTTTTTATTTATTTATTTTTTTTTTAAATATTTTTGTTTTGTTGTTGTAAATTTAATAGTGTTGAATACAGTAATTTGTATATTTTATAAAGACAAAATTTTTTCTCATTTAATTCGCATAGTTCATTTGTTTTTGTTTTTGCTTTGAATAAAATACATGTATGCATAATAATTAATTAATATTTATATATTTAAATATATATATATATTATTTGTTTTTTTTATTTAATTTTTTAATTTCATATCATTTTCGTTAAGCAATAACACTTAATGATTTGCAATTAGTATATAATATAATTTCTCTTTAACTATAAACAAAAAATAATATACAAGAAAATAAAATAATAAACGATTAACATCAACCAAACACTGAGAAAGTCAAAAGAATTAACATACATAAGAATTATATATAAAAAAAATTGGTTGATTTGAAAAATATAGAAAAATTCTAAAATAATTAATGAAAAATTATAATTATTTCTATTATGTATGTAGTATGTAACTTATTTAAGCGTTTTATAACTAACAAGTTGTTGTTGGTATTTTTTTGTTTTTTGTTGTGTTTTTTGTTTTGTTTTTTGTTTTTGTTCATAAGGCCCTGTGGGAACTTAATTAATACATTTAAAGCAAATTATTCTTCTTCTTGTTTTTACTCTTCTTATAAACTACACACACACGCGCTGCAGCATTCTTATATATTTCTTATTACAATATTAAACTAGAGATTATAAAATTTATGCTACTCATCATCATTATCAATCCTTATCATCATCATACCTTTTTTTTTAAATTTATTTAAATTGTGTGTTTTTTTTGTTTTTCAAATTTTGTTTGTGAACAAGATGGGGATTCACAATAATATAAAATAATTATTATTATAAATTTTTAAATTAAGTAATAAATGCAAACTTTTTGGAAAAGCACAAACAAAAAAACAAACAAAGATACAATAAATTTGTATATAAATGAAATAATTTAATTTAATTTACATGTATTTCTTTTGTTTGATTTTTTTCTTTTTTTTTAAATTTTTGTTTTTTTTTTATTTTTTATCTTGTTATTTATCTGTTTGTGTTTATGTGTGTATGTGTGTGTGTATGTTGGTGTTGATGGCTGTGTAAGTTTTATAAAAATAAATATTCGTTGTACTGGAAACCTTTTACTCTTTTTGATTTAAGCTGTTTTTTGTTTAGTTCATTAATTTATCTTTTATTATTTTTTAAATTTTTATTAATATCATTTTAAGGAAAAATCAATAATTTAATTTAAATTTTAAAATATTTTCTTTGGGATATACATATATAGGAAAGGGAGAAGGGGGTAAAGTAATGTAAGTAAGGTTAAGGTTAAGTTATTGTCCACGCAAATATATATTTTTTTTAATATTATTCTTTATTGAATAGAATTAGTTAGTGAGAAGTGAAAGATTTTCAAAAATTTCTCTTTTCTTTTTTTAATAAATTTAATTTTGCTAATTTGTTTTGTAAGTTTTGTTGTTGGAGCTTTTGCAAAAGTGTTACGTTTTTCATAATTTTTTTTTATTAATTTCTTTTATAATATTCTTCTTTTTTGAATTTCAATTATTTTTTATTTTTTTAAAAACTAACTAATTTAATATATATATTTATTTTTCTTTAGTTATGTTCATATTTTATTCAATAATTCTTAAATTATATTCATATTTAATATTATTTATGGTGTGTGTGTTTAATCATGTGTAGTATGTGTGTGTATGTTATAACTTATAAGGCCAAATTAAGTTTTTCATATTTTTAAATTTATTTTTAATTATATTTATTTATATAGTATTTTATTATTATTATATTATTGTTTTTGGTTTTCTGTATACTTTCGTCGTCATATCATTTTCATTATTTATTATTTTTTATATATAATAATTTCTTTTTTTTTTTTTTGTATTAATTTTAAACTTAATTTATATAAGTATATTTAATTTAATAATTTTTTACAAACATTTTTTATTATTTGTTTTGGTTTAACTTACTCAAAGTATTTTTAGCAGAAGGTTTTAAATGCATAATAAGGAGGGACCCTTCTTTGCAAAAAACTTTAGTGTATTGGAATGATCGTACGAGTTGAGTTCTTCATTTTTTATAGGTTTTAACTTTTATTTTATTTTGTTTTTAGTTTAAACTTTTTATGAACATATTTATTTAAGTTTTATTTTTAAATAATTTTTAGATTTTTTTTATAGAATTTTCTATTTAACTTTCAAATTTTGAGGGGAAAATTTCCATTTATTTGATTTTATTTTTTAAGAAGCCAAAATGTGTTTTAATTTTGTATGTTTTAATAAAAAAATGAACAATTGAGGTACAAAAGAGTTAGATAGATAGATAGATAGATAGAGAGTCAGAAGAAACACAGAGAGAGATAGAGAGATAGGTAGAGAGAGAAATATGGTTTTCTTGTTTTATTGAAAAGCGGTGGGTTTTTTATTTTTTTAAAATCAAAAATATGAAATATTGTAAAAAAAATATATAAAAAACTAATTAATTATTTGATTGATTGATTAATGTTGTTGTTCTTGTTGTTAATTGTTCATTAATTAATTTTGTTTTGTTTGTTTTTGTGTTTTGTTTTTAATACATTTTTGTGTTTAAATACTTTAATAGCACAAGACGAAGACGAAGACGAAGAAAAGGTGTTTATTTATTATTGTTTGTTTAGTAAGTATTTTATATATACAAATATTTGGTATATAATAATGAGAGAAATATGGTAGAGAGAGCAAGAATATGTATATGTGAGATAATAATTTTTTCTTAAAAAAAAAGAAAATTCGTATTGTCATGTTAACAAATTTTATGGTCCAGAATTATATTATTAAATTTATTTTATTTTATTTTCTATTCTTTATTTTTATATTTTCATTTAATTAGTTATATATTTTTTAATTTTTTTTTATATATGAAAAATCTTGTTATTACCCAGCAACCGGTTTTATTATTATGTATCTCTCAATTGGAATGAGAAGCTTTTCTTTTGTCAATTTTTTCAGTGTTAAGGAAAAGTTAGTTTTTGTTATAAAAAATAAATCCAGAACCGCTTTGGAAAGATTAAAAAAAATATTATAAATATATAAATTGATTATATATTATTAAGAAAAAAAAAAAAAAAAAAAAAAATACCAAAAATTAAATTAATTAAGAGTTGATACAATAAAAAATCAAAAAATAATGATAATGATGAATTAAAGAAACTTAGTTCATCATCATTATTTTCAATTTCTATATGGCACTCACTTGAAGTATTTGATAGGTACTGGCTGCGCCTCCTATAATAACCTAAATTAAATTAAATTAAATAAAATTATAATAATAATAATATGTGTAAATATAAAAAAACTGGAAGAACTTAGGATAGGACAGTAAAGGATGGGCTAGGTACAGGGAAGAGTTTACATGCCAATAGTTAAGCGCTTCTACCACCGGCATCACTCTCAAGGTCCTTACCTATTGACCCTTCTAACGAGAAATTAAAATCGGAAAAATAATAGTATTACTTTTTTTTTATAACAGACACTATTGTTTTCTTTCTTGTTGGTTGTAAAGGTTTCTGGGGAACTTTTGGACCACTAATCCTCTCATACATTCCCATTCATATATCAGTCAGTCACTCATGCTTAGTTGCTTGATTTCTTACTTAACTTAAGTACTCTGCTTGCTTTTTTTGGTTTAAGTGGTTTGCCTTTTTTGAGAGAAGAATATCAGATCATATCATATTAGATTATAGTATAGGTCACTATCTACTATATATACGATGAGTATGTACAGTAAGTAATGTGTTGTTGTTGGTCATTTAATTGAGTGACATTTTTTGATTGAAAAAATCAAAAGGATTCGCATGCATATGGGACGGAGGATGAGAAGGTGGATGCATTGTTGGCTGCTGAGTAAAACGTGGTGGTGGTGGTGGCAAAAGATTTGTGACATGAAGATGCTGCTGTTGCTGCTGATGATGATGCTGCTGATGGTGATGGTGATGCGGATGCGTATGATGATGATTGAAGAATGCTGTGTGTGCCGAATGTGATGGTGGTGGTCCATGACCCATTAATGCTTGGGCTGTTGCTTGTGTTTGTGTTGGTGGTGGTGGTGGTATTGTTGGAGAATGTTGCATGGTATGCAAAACACGTGGTGGTGGTAGCATTGCACCAACTGGTACTGAACCCATAGTTGTTGGCAACCAAATTTGTTGTTGCTGTTGTTGTTGACGGCGATGATTGCGTTGCTGTAGTTGTTGTTGCTGGTGGTGCTGATGCTGGAATGCAGCCAACGATGTTGCGGTCATTGCCATTGTACGTTGTTGCTGCTGATAAGCAGCAATTGAATCACTTTGACTAGCATTGTTGTTGTTGCCATTCGTTGATTGATGCACTAATTTCTTATGAAGATTAGCTATTTGTTGCATTTGATGATTCGCTTGATTGCTACCACGGCGACCTTTATTGGGCGCTGTTGATGCTGTTGCAGATTTTGTTGTTGATACGGAGGTTGTTGTTGCTGAAGTGTCGCTTACCTATTCCCTGTAGGGTTTGCAATAAGAATAACGGTGGTTCATGTGCTGGCTATAGGAACCGGAGTGGGAGAAACGTTTTAGGCACTTGGTGCATTGGAATGGCTTCTCGCCACTATGAAGGCGCTTGTGTTCTGTCAAATGATGTTTGTGTTTAAAGGCTTTCGGACAGTCCAGGCATTGATAGGGTCGCTGACCTGTTAATTAAGAATAAAAAATAGAACCCATTAGAAACATTTTCCATGATCAGAGATATATATATATATATATATAAATAAACATACCGGAATGCTCGTATTTGTGCCTGGCTAATGAACTCTGCTTAGCGAATGCTTTGTCGCATTGATCGCATATAAATGGCAAATCAGGATCTCCTGCATGTCCATGTGTTTCGGCTTTAACACGTCTTGGTTTGGGTGGCATAAGAGCAGCAGCTGCAGCTGCCGTTGCTGCTGCAACATTGAAATCATCCTCATGTGAGATTCGTGATTCATCATCGCGCCATGAACGTTTCTCTGAGCCTCCCGGACTCAGGCTGGTGGCACGAAAATCAGGAATGCCAGCTGAATTACCCAATTTAATACTGTTCATTAGGGGATTGCGTGCGTAGTCGGAGGGCGTCATTTGAAAAAGGGCCTCCATGGGCACAAGATTACGATGCAAGGCAGCCGCACCGGGTGGCAAATAATGGCTATTGAACGGAGGGAATGCCGAGTTCTTTGGTATTGAAGCTGGTTGGGCCTGCAACGATGTAGCCTCATTGGGTGAGGGTGTCTGACGTAGATGGTTTGGTGGTGGTGCTCCGAAATACATGGCAGCGGCTGCTGCTACTGCCGCTTGTTGCTTAAATGGATGCGGTATGGAAGCTGATGATGATGAAGGCGACAGTGATGACGGTGACATTGGGGCTGATGTTGTTGTTGCTGTTGGTAATTTGCGACTAAGATTTATAACTTCATTGAAATCATTGCCAGGTTGTTGAGGTGCTATGCCATAGAGAGGTGACAGTTGTTGACTACTGACACGCTTTGGTGTTATTGAATCACGTTTAACCGACAAATCCAATGGTTGCTCATCTGTTGATGATTTTGTTTCAGCAGCAATTCCAGATCCAGTAGGTGCTTCATTGGTATAAGGAAGTTTATTGCTACTACTGCTGCTATTGCTTCCACTGTTATAATTTTGCATTTTACGCTCACGTGATCGATTATTTTGAAACCAAACTTGGACGACTCTGGCATCTAATTGCAGGCGTGCTGCAATCATACGGAACTCCTCACGACTTGGACGTGAATTTATGGAATAATGTTGCTTCAGTTGTTGCTGTTGCTCCTCATTGATGGCTGTACGAACGCGTACTTTTCGCTCACCACCAATATCAAGATTGCCATCATTACGCGCATCCAGACGTTCATCATGATCATCCTCAGCATCGCTTAATTGCAACATGGAACTTGAATTGAGTGAAGCTTGTTCAAGGGATTCATTTAGACGCAATTGTTGCTGTTGTTGTTGTTGTTGGTGGTGATGCTGCTGTTGTTGCTGATGGAATTGATGTTCCATCATTTCCTGTTTAATTAGGCCACACAGAACTTTTTCATGTTGGACCAACTCTGTTGGATGATTGAACTGTTTGTCACACCGACTGCAACGTAACTCTGGTGGGGTTGAGGGTTTTGGAGATGGCACTGGTGTTGATGATGTCATTGTTATTTGTGTTTCAGATTTCATTTCATCCTCACATTCTTCTTCTAATTTTATATTTGGCAATTCTGGTGTTGTTGCTTCTTTAGACAGTTGTGGTGGAGTTGCCGGGCGTTGTGGCTCCGTTTTTATAAGCACATTGGAAGATTGTTTATCATCATCATTAGCATCACCATTATCATCATTATTTTTTGTGAGAATTTCACTCTTTTCAGGTTCATCCACATCCATATGTGTTGTCACCTCTTCCTTATTGTCATTCTCATCCAAGTCCATAACTAATTTGGTTTCATCTGGAGTCTCATCATCAACAGCATGTTCTTCATCTTCTTCATCATCATCCAATGATGTTATTTGAAGTTGATCTTGTTCGATTTCTTCCAATTTCTGTTGCTGTTGTTGTTGTTGTTGATTGGCAGCAGTTAATTCCAACAAACGTTGAATATTAAGGGAATGCATACGTTGATCCAAAGCCATATTATAGAAAGGATGTGGAAAGGCAGCAAACAAAGCAGCACTATAATCACTATATTTCGGTAACAAATTCTGATAGAATGCTACATGCGAGGATGGTGGTCCACTCGTTGAGACATCACTAGCAAAATAATTCATGGCACTTGATAAGCTTGGATGCATTGCTGCTGCTACTAAATTTGGACTTTCATTAAGTTTACTACCATCTCCACTTGGTGATGATGATGATGAAGCTGCTGCAACAGCAGCGGCGGCAGCAGATGTGGCACTTTGACGTTTATTCTGTTGTTGTTGCTGTTGTGGGTGTTGTTGTTGCAAATTATTAACACTGGGAATGGCACTGTTCTTCTTCGAATCCGATTTCAGTTTCAATTGAAGGCCCATACTAATGCATTTCTTGGATGTGGTGTGCGATGAAAATGAACCAGAATGGGAAAATCGTTTACCACAATTGTCACAACCAAATGGCTTCTCGCCGGAATGAATGCGCACATGCTCCTTGAGGTGATGCTTAAACTTAAAGGCCTTAATACACTGGTTGCACTTAAATTTGCGTAGCAAAGCGGATTCATCATGGCTGATCATGTGCCTTTGCAAGCGATAAACATTGGCAAATGCTTTGTGACAAACTTTGCAGGTCTGCAAATGGAAGAAAAATAAATTTTAATTAATAATAAATACGAGTATTATACATATACTTATGATGAGAATAATGGGGATGTTGTTACTTACTTCCACTTGTATTTTATAAATATTGAAATATTGTTTCGAATCAAGGTGGCAAATTTTGTTAATACTATTCTTCATTTTATGTATAATAAATTAATAAATTCTTTAAATCAACCGGTGATAAAACGTGTGTGTGTGTGTGTCTAGGAGAACAAATGAAGACGCACCCGATCCGAATGAATAAACAGCAAGTGACAGCAACACGCCGCACGCTAATCAAAACAAATTGAGCATGGGTGGAGGTAAACAATGATAAAGGTAAATTGGCCCCATGTAGATTGTTGATTCTACTCCGACTATTATCTGTCTATCTACACAACAAATGCATTCATTACAACGACGACGACGACGACTACGACGAACAAAAGAAAACAACCATAAATAAGCAATAATAATAATAACAACAGCAACAAATAAACAATAATAATTTGAAATTGAGGAGAAAGAAAAATAACACAGAGAAAATATTATAGAAATATGAGAAAATACAAAAATAATGACAAATAATGTATTGTACATAAGTATGAGATCAGATGTTGAGAGTTGAGTTTGTTGTTATGAGCAATAGACAACCAACATACACATACTCTATTTGTATGTGGGTAGTAAGTAGTAATGTGGATAGGGGCTCACTCAGCAGAAAAACACCGTTTTGATGGAAAACAATTGGTGAAGAATGAAGGAATGGATGTATGGATGTACTTAATGATATTCTTCTAAGTATTCAAATGTTTGTATAAACAAAGGTGTGTGTGAGATCAAATGAAGGAAAATTTCAAATGAAAACAAAAAGAAACAAACAAATACTTGAGATGATATGATAAAATGTTGAGACCAATAGAAAGTATTGTAATATAATTCAATCAATCAAATATTTATAAAAAATATGGCTGGTGCTTTTTCAAATCATAAGAAAGCAAAAGGAAAATAACAAATCTTTCACACTCAAATCAGAAATTGAAATTCATATGATTTCTTAAAAAAGGAGTGGACTGATTAGGTGTATAAAACTTCGATAGTTCCATAGGCAAGCAGCTCGCCACAGAGGCGGTTACAATCAAAAGCAATCACATCACGTCGCATTGTCTTGTGGGATAAAGTGACTAAAATCCTCTTGCTACCGATTTCTTAAACAATAACTGTCGCAGACGTCTTAAACGACTTCACCCTGCTGATCTGCGCCGCGGTCGTAACTGACTCCAAATATAACGACGTCTGTAGTTATAATAGTGATAACAATATAATTCCCCTGTAAACGTATGATTTATATGTCTTACAAGTATGTACATCAGTATTTCATTGGCGTATTAAAATTAGGAATAGGTTGAATATGTGTGTAGAACTTCGAGAGTTCATGTTTGCTGAAAATAAGTGGATAGCGTGGCTAGAAGAGTATCCTTAGTTGTCTCTCGTCCTAAGACATTGTAAAAACCCGCAGAATTGAAAAAGAGCCAAGTTGGATTGATTAGGTGTAGAACTTCTATAGATCCGTTTGAAACTGGCCAGATTGACTAAGAGGGCTCTTGGAATCAGAAGTGTGTTCCCTGAAAACAAGGCGGTAGAACCTTGGGTCCCTAAGCTTTTAAATCCAACTCGCAGATTCAACAAAAAGAGTGGCAAATTTGCAGTTTTCACTCCGACTAGGGCAGTTTATATGACAGACTATGATCCCATTGGTTCCATTTTTTAATCCACTGTAACATTTGATTTCTGTAATTTGAGAATTCACTATGTTTCACCATGATATCTTCAAAAAAGAATTTTATTTTTTGTTTTTTAACTTATGGAAAGACAGATAGAGTTGTCTAAAAAAAAGAGATACATATTACCCATGTTTGTAACTTACTATCGTCCAATATAAACAAGAATTTAATCAGTTTGTTGATTTTCAAGAAATTAAAATCTAAAATTAAAATTAATAACAAATGGTGCATGTCGAGATACAATATTATGGTAAGGTATTATTAGTATTATTATTTTTTTCTTCTTTACATTAAGGTGCATTGTTGACAGTTGTTTGATTCTGACAGGCACTTAGAAGGAGTGCTGAATGATCTTCTTTATTTGTCTGCACTTTGATGATGGTGATGCATGGGGTACTGCCAAAGAAATCACATCAAAACATATGTGAACACATGTTGACTGAGACTGACTACTGCACGTTGAGTTTCTCATTCATTTTTAACGCTTCTACAAATTTAATAAATTAAATTTTCCCCATCCCAATTTGTTTGTATCTCCCCTTGCTTTACCTAAAACTGATCTATTGCAGGCTATAAAGTAAAAGTGTGCAATGAACTTGTTTTATATGGAAAAAGGTAATTTGTATTATTGTACTATATTGTATCTTTGTTTTATTGAAGAAGTTCAAGCAACTCGTTGAAACAATGACCTGACATTCTTCTATAGTTTTCAATTTAACATAATTCTTAGTCATCACTACACAACATTCACATTCAGTATTTTCTTTGTTTCATTTTTGCTTTGGTCTTTTGGTTTCAGTTTCAGTTTTCGTTACCCACCATTTGTGGTGAATTATCATCAAAACCATTTGCAACTGTTATACACTGTTATATTGCATATGCAAAATTACTTATGTATATACGAATGATTTGTTATGGTGATAATAATAATAATAATGATGATGATGATGATCTGCTTTTATACATTTTTGAACTTTGGACATCATCGCTTATGGATTTATATATGTAATCTGTATTTTTTATATACCTACATACATGAACGATTGAATCCACTTGTCTCATACATGCTTATGTATTACAAGAAATAAACAAAACAACAAGTGCTGTAACGATTTGTTTTACAAATGAATTGCCTATGTTTTAAGCCAAATAATAAATCATAGTTAAAATCATAAAATTGTGGGAAATTCCATTTCATTTCACTTGATTTCCTTTTTACTTTTTATACACTTCACAACACTTCAGTGTAAAAAAGTGTAATAATTTTGTAGTATGTATATTTGTAACAGATACAATGGAATCCGTACAGAGTACTATAATAAATACACATATGACAAGAAAAATATAACAAGTGAAATCGATATAAACATACATATCCGCCAGTATGCTCACCACCTAGATAACTAATCAGTTTGTATTCAAGATTTTGAGATAAAATTATAAATGCTGTATATCAGGCCATTTGTTACAGTTGTCATTGTATGCCTAGTGTCTACATGCGTGGTGTCCCCACTAAACCTCCTCCGTCGTCCTCTGGGCAGTATACCTACTCCGAAACTATTAATGTATTACTTCAGACAGGCATCCTTTGAGCATTCTTCCATTTCCCTAAGAGGTCAATCTTCTGTCACGACCACGACTCGGGGAGGGCGGGATCGTCAGGCCCGTGACTCTTTCCGAGAGTCCCCTTGCCCATTGGCTAGTAAATGACATTTTCACTACCTTTTATATATCATAAAACAAAAAAAATCCACTGGACCTGTCTAAACGCGACAAACGCAAAAAATACTGAACGGATTTTCAAACAGATTTCACCAAAGAACGGAGTGATTCATTAGGATGGTGTGTACTTTACTGTACTGAAAAATAACGATTATTGTTGAAAAACTCAAAAAAAAAATCATGCTGATTGGAAGCTTCACAGGTGCCGCGTAAACCAGTACAGTCATATGAAAACAATGTATGTGTTATACATTTGAAGTGTATGTTGTACGTCAACTGTCTCAGGGAATATTTTTCATCAATTGGAAATTGGTCTATTTACAGATATTTGACACAGAGTTTTCTTTTTTATTTTTTATTCAAATCATATGTTATTGCTGCCATAGTTCGATCACAGGAAGATTGGACCAACATATACCAAACAGATCATTTAACTTTATGTTCTTTTCAGGAGTTGTTAGACTAATCATAGTATATTG
Source organism: Amiota communis (assembly GCA_037043315.1). Taxonomy (NCBI): domain Eukaryota; kingdom Metazoa; phylum Arthropoda; class Insecta; order Diptera; family Drosophilidae; genus Amiota; species Amiota communis. The sequence continues at coordinate 41,725 of JBAMAV010000582.1, forward strand.
TTACATTCAATGATAGGGTCAATGAAATCACTAAAGGTCTGATCTGAGATTGCAAATTTTTTTGCACAATTTTACAATATTTTATTTTCAAATGACTATGACTACTAGAACAACATGACACAAAATTGAATAAAAGAAGTGTATGCAAGTTTTGTTATGACCAAAGTTATAATTTTTGTATTGTAATGTTTATAAAAACGAGTGTAATGTAGTGTAGTGTACTTTGAGTTGAATGTTTATCTGTTTTACAATAAATAAATAAATACAAACAAATAGAAAGAAAAGGAAACTACAAATGGAAAACAGCGGGAAAACAATGTGAACGGAAGTAAAATGTCTACATGGATTTCCGCTTAGAGTATTTCACGTGTATGATTCTTTTTTTGTTATTATTGCTTAATTAATATTTTGTTTTGGTTTTTTACTCCGTATTGAAAACACACACATTAAATTACAATTGTGAGGAGTGAAGCAGCAGCAGCAACATGTTGCAAATGGCGGGCAGCAGAAGTAAAGCACAAGAAAATTAAAAGAAGTTTTTTTCCAATAAAAGACTCCGCCCTTCCGTTTTACCTTATCCGTTGTTATTGTTACTATATTAAAACAGTTGCTTCAAATAGAATGAGAAACATATATGAAAGAATGCGATACGCCTACCATTGTACTTAGTATAAGTAACAATAATAGCAACAATCAAACAATGAGAATAACAAAGCAAAGTAGAGTAGAGTAAAATAAAGTAAAGCAGAAGCAGACAATGGCTGGTCATGCTGCCAATAACTTAAGTTATATTGTACTTAGTAAAGTAAAACGTGTTATTCATTTTTTTTTTTCATTCTTCTTATCAATGAACTGCGCAACTACAAATAACAAAACATAGACAAGGGAAAAAACAAAATGGTGTCAAAAAACAAATTCCATATGGTGAATTACCTTTGTTCTTTACTTAGCTTCTTTTGAGAGATTCTTCATACAATACTTTTGAAATTAGTTATTAGTTCAATGTGTTATGTGAGATCATGTTAAATCAATTAAATCTGATTTGAACAACGTTTTGTGTACCTTCTTTCCTAAGGCCGCTTGCAAGAACATGCGAGTTTACACAGAAGCCTTGCGGCCCATTAAGATGGCGAAGTATAGTTGATTGGACCCATAAATATAGCATCCGTAGTTGGTGTCAGAGCTCTCCTTCAGACTGACCAAATCATTAAAGAACGGTGTCCCCTGAAGAGTGGGACAGTCACATAGGAGGTGTTGTATACTCTTTAAAAATTCCTCATATTCACACTTAGGAGAGAAGTGTATTGTAAAGGTCTGTGAATATCGGCAACTGCTTGGCAAATAGGCATTGCCGAATCCTTTCTAGCACACTTATCCGCCATCTCGTTTCCCATAAAACAAGAATGAACGAGCACCCAGATTAGCGTAATTGAGTGCTGCTGAACTTGGTTAAGAGCCGCCATCGTATTACAAATAGTTTTGATTTTTATGCCGACAAAGTCTTAATAGCAGCCCGGCTGGCAACATAAATCGATATATGCCATAAATCGTTGTAAGAAGGCTCAAAGTTTATGTAGAAATGCAAATTGAATCAACAATATTTTAACGGATGCGCGAGTTAATTCACTTGCTGCATTTAAAGAGCTATAAAATCCTGTTTATTTCTGCGTTGTAAGGTAAATCAGATTTAGCCATCACATAATTGAGGTATTTGTTCATTATATAGTAGCAGAGATGATCAAAGACAACTAAATACGAAAGATGGCAACTCAAAAAAACATACAAAGTTATATTGCGCATAATCACCCATCATTTTATTATAAGTCAAAATATCACACAGGACGTATACTTGATATTATTAGTTTCATATATTGTAGGAAAAAGGAAAAAAAAAAAAAACTAAAGCCAGCTGACCACACACAAACCCAACAGAACATAACACAACACACGTTTGAATGAATGTTGGAATGAATGACATGAAAAAACCAAAGCCAGCCAACGTCAATCTAATGTTAATTGTTTTTGACAGCGACAAGAATGAATATGGTATTGCGCTTTTATCGTATATAGTTGATACATACTACTGCTCACATATGTATATAGTATACTCGTAGTATGTTGTATATATGGAATACTATATAGATCCATACAGAGTTTAGAGAAGAAACGCATTATGACTGCAGCAGCAGCAGCATATTAAGCAATCATATGCGAGTGAATGTGTTAAATTCGTTTTATCTAGTAAGTGTATTTTAGATACTTTTCTGTCGCACTTTTCTTTAATTATATCACGACGGATCGATGTTGGTGGGCGCTTCAATTTGCTTTTTACAAAGCAACTAAAACAAAATAGTAAAATATAAAATATTCTACTATACTATATTGAATATATTGCTTGTGCAAGTAGATTCACCATCAACATATAAAATCATCAGCTAAAGGGGCGTATGAGTATTATTTTTATTTTGATTTTATTTTGTCACACAGCTAATTCACATGTAAAAGTTTCATTTTTAGTGTAAGCGTCTTCATACACATTAAATGACTGACTGTCAGGCAGACAGACATACGAATGGACAGCCAGACAAATAAACTAATAGACAGACAATTCTCGTGTGTGATAGCGCACATAATTAGCAATAATCTCTTAAGAAAGCGCCTCATCCGGTCTTCTTTCTTATGCCTCTGACCCCCCCACCATGAAATAAGCGCCTTGCATGTTTCCTTTTACTTTTTTTTTTTTACTAGACAAAAGCTTTTCTTTCTTTTTTTGCTCTTTTCTTTTCTTCAATTTTATAAAGTAAAAAAGCAAAAAAATCGCTTAAAATTGAAGGTGTGCACCATTGCCACAAGATCATCGTAACGAAACATCATGAAAATTTGTTTTGTAGCATTGTAGATGGGACACGAAACGAAGAGACTTCTTCTTTAGAAGACGTGGCCGTAAAGTCAGTCAGGCGCACCTGTCGCGTTTTACTTTGGCGCGTCAAATGAGTAAACAAACAACCGAATTTCTGTTTTTCTTTTTGAGGTCAGCTATAAATTTTTGACAAACATAAAAACACAAAAAATAAATATGCGCCAAATGTCGTTTTACTTATACTAGTAGTAAGAATTTTATTTTATTTTATTTTGATTTTGATTTTTTATTTCTTTTGAAAAATCTTCTTTGAATCTTTGAATTACGTAAAATCAAAGTAAAATAAGTTGCAACAAATGTGAGTGAGTGAGTGAGCCAATGAACGAACAAGCTACGACGCTATAATAATCGTAATATTTTGTTGTTTTTTTTTTTTTTTTTTATAGTAAAACGACCTATTTCTTGAATACAACAAAAGCCTTATCGCATATAAGTAGGTATACACATACATGGTATATAAAGTTTTCTATATAAAAATCTCATGTCTATAGAATGTATGTATGTTGATTGAATATTTGATTGAAGAACATTAAATGAAATGAATGAAAAATGAGCGTTGACGTATTCACTACCTTGCTACTAAACTTAATTATAGTAAGACAAAACTTATACATATACCACATAAACTATATAGATCAGAAGGGGTTATCATCAAAGATCATTAAAACCGCGTGCAAATCCAAATCTCAAAACCATTTACCGCAAAAATTCGACATAAATTAAAATGATATAGAATTATATAGAATACCTAGGAGTGAGTATCGTCGCAACGAAATGCGCAATCTGAATGAATGAGAATTGAGAATCGTGAGTTCGTTAACTTTTATGGCAACTATTTGATTTATGAAGATTTAAATTATCATATGCACAACAACACCAAGGGACTGGTGAAACTGAGAGATTATTATAAAAAATCCAGTAGTATTTTAATGACAAAAGTATTTTCATTTCCAATTGCCATTTGGTTATTTTGTTATTGGAAACACAATAAAATATTGTATCTTGCCAGGGTTTCTGTCTGAAGAAATGAACGGTTTTTTCACTTTATTTATGACTTTATAGTAGATTTATCCATTAAGGAAGTCAATGAGAAAATTAACATAATATATGTTTTTCTTTTTAATTTTTAATGTTTTTAAAGCATTCTATCTTTAAAAATAAAGTTAAAATTTGTTGGTTTGTACCCTTCACATATTTGGGAGGAATATTTTTTAAAGAGAAGATAAGATCTATTGGGAGATTCAATTAAACAAAACTAAATAAAATGAAGGATGAAATTTGAATAGGGAATACAGACTAATGAAAATTGAAAGGGATTTACATAATCAGGTATTGATTAAGTAGATCAATCATCTATCAGATGAACCGTTTAGGTATTGATTAAATGAGTATTGATAGGGGAAGATCGTCTATCATAGTGGAGTCTGAATGCGGCCCAGAAGTGGCCAATGTTACTACAGGGAAGAAGAAATGGACATTTTTTTGGCTAGGCGACTTTTCTTCCTGTTTTGCTCGACACTGAAGCACACTAGAAACCCAACTCACTCTTGGACAGCCTGACCATTACGGAAGATTAAGTGACCAACCCACAATCTGGTGAGTATTGATAGAGAAAACCATCAGATGATTCAATTTAGAATTCCAAAAGTTGATAAAGTAAAGTCGAATTTCGAAAGATAGGGATGATCATCTATCAGAAGATTCGACTTAAGATAGATATCAAAAGTTAGGAAAGCAAAGAAGGAGTACTATTTATAGGGAAGATCATCTATCATAAGATTCCATTTGGGGATCAAAAGTGAAGAAAATAAAGGTGAAAAGGTGATTCTCTGAAGATTGAATGTCGGTAGGCGAGAGGATTATGGGTTAATTTACATAGGCAATGAATTTTCAATTTATTAGTGTATTTATCCAAATTGTCTCACATTTAAGAGGTTAGAACTTTCTTTGACACACAAAAGAAGAAGAGACTATCCAACATACAAGAGATAGATCTAAATTAAAAAATGTGAGAGATTTAATTGTGATTATTTGTTATTTTTAAAAGGTTTTATTTATACTTGTGTCGTCGGAATCAATAATCTAGTAATTGAAATTGGCCTATTGATCTGGAATCTAAAATCTATTAATTGAAATTTTACCCTTCCTGTTGACCGATTGATATAAAATTTGACATACACCTACAGTTCTGATGACAATACAATACGCAAAAAAAAAATAAACGACGAACTACTTTTTGCTAAGTGCGACATTTCTAGAATGAGTCAAAAAGAATCGTCAGATTTCCGTTTATAGAGAAGCTGTTTAAGTGAAGACAATTCAATGTTCTCAATGGCTCAATATGATTGAACATCATGCTAAAAGTATAATACCATTCATTATAATCAAATGTTAAAGGGTATTGAAATTGGATTTTCAGAACATTTGTAAACAAACGTCACATTTAACAAGCTGCAAATCAAATTAATTGTTAATAAATAAAAATACAACAAAAACATACATTTAGCTAAATGAGCATGGCCAGGCTGAGGCAGATGCAGACGCTGAGAAGTGAAGTGTTCACACGCGCGCAAGGTGTACGACAACAAGTCTCAAATTTGTTTTCTAAAAAGTATTCAATCTTTTAGTTTAGTATACAAGTATTAGAAAGAGATTTGTTGTGTATTAAAAAGAATATAAATTATAGACTTGAGTGTCTTTCTATTTAATTACAATATTCATTTTATATATGATACATATGACAAATACATATGTTTTATACACATGCATACAACATAAAATATTGAATTATGTATATTTTTATTTTATTTTATTTTTTTGTAACATTCGTTTAACCGAATTTGCTGATGTAAACATAAAAACACAATAGATTTTTTGAGCCTTTCCTTTCCTTTTCCATTTTGTATTTTTTGTTTTCCTATTTTGAGACACTAGTGAGTGAGTGAACTGTAAAAAAGGTCCTTCTTTGTCTGTCCGAAATGTCGCAGTTTAATGTATGTTGAGATCTAAAAAGTACAACGACAGATGTTGTACGTACACTACGTGTAAGTGTAATAAAATCTGTAATGGAAGTCCAAGTGAAGCAGATGCATGAGTATATATATATCTACGTCTACATGACTAAAGGTAGATATGTGTCCTTTAAAAAATCTTCATATCTTGGCCTTTATGAGTATCTAGTATGTTAGTAATAGAAATGTTTGTATCTAGTACCCATAGTTTCATAGATTGTAGCTTTAAGATATATTCTTGTAATGCAGTGTACTTGTTCTTTGGTTCGTTTTGAAGTCAAATTCTTGACTTTCTCTTTATTAAATATATCAAGTAACAACCGCATAATAAATGTCACCAATGCTATCACACACAATAGAAGAAAGAAAGAAAACCCAAGAGTCTATCATCACAAGTTGCTCTAGAGGAGAATGCACGCTTAGGCATGCACACATCATCATCTCAGACTCTGACTCTGTTCTCTCTCTCTAGACATGTGGGAATATTCAGTTTATTACCGTGTGCATGTGTCAGTGTGCTTGTGATAGAAAATATAATTTATGTGCTGTGAGTTGAAAGTTGAAGTAAATCTCAAGTGAGTATGTTACACAGAATCATGAGAAGAGAAAATTGGTTTATAACTAAATTTTACTTCCTTTTTTTTTCTTTTAAATTGACAAAACCTAAAGGACAAAAGTAGTCTAGATATTAATTATTGAGTGAGTGGCCATAATCATTAAGTTTACAATGCAATTCTTCTCTCTCTTTAGTGTTTAACAATTTACAATAAATTTTGAAACACTGACTCACACACTCACTGACACACACACACATACAATCATTCATTCATTCATTTATTCATTTTAAATACATGAAACTTTTTTAATTTGTTGCATTTAATTGTAGATGATTTTTTAAACTTTTACAACTTTTTTTTTGTCCATTTGTTGGACCTCGAAATGCTCTTGATGATTTCGGTCGGTCGGTTGAAGTAGTACACAACACTCTCATTCAGACAGACACAAAGTAATACATATTAAAAAAAAAATGGGAAAAGAGAGAAAAAGAAAAAGGGTAAATAAATTGCTATTAATTTTTCACATTGCCTGTGACCTTTTGAATGGAATGGAAGGATGGATGACTGAATGAATGAATGAATGACTGGCTGAATGGATGCATGGCGTTGCTGAAGTGGAGTGGAATGAATGAATTGGAGACCACGAAAACAGAAGTTTAAGAATCATACTAGAGAGGGAATCATCACATCAGAACGAATCATATATCTACATACATTGTACATGGTAGACTAAGAGACAAGCGTGCTGAGTGCTCATTGCGTTGTCGTGGTCAGTCATGCTTACCAGTCTCATATAGTATATGCATTGTGGAACAGCAGTTTGTCTATATAGTATAGTATAGTATAGTATGGTATGGTAGTATGTACAATAATATACCTAAAGTGCATATAATTTTTCAATTTGGGACAACTACAAACAGTTGAATACAGAACAGTAACAGCAGCAGCAGCATCGTCAGTAGCAGTAACAATGGTCAATGGCGAATGACCAAAGGTGGCAACACAAATGAATTGTGGCCAAAAGTTTATATGACTAAAAAAAAAAGGAAGCGCAGTTAAGCAAATATTTAATTGCAGCACTTTTTCTGGGCGCCAGCGCCTTTACTTTTTTATTATATACATATATTTATATATACATACACATGAATGGTTGTTTGTTTCATTTCATTGCAAAACTGAGTTGACCAATAATTTATGTGTTGCCATTTGCTCAGCAATTATGTGTGTGTATCTTGTTCATTGTTGTTAATGTGTTCAAAGGGACAGTCATCCCCTCAATGTTGTGGGTTGGCAGAGGCCAAGAATGTTGGCCATGCACTTTGACCTCTTTGTATACACAAATACCATACTCATACAAGCAATATGTAGTACCATATGAGTATATGACTTACAAACATGTCATTTCATCTATCCATTCATTCGTTCATTCATTCAACCTGCATTTGTATTTAAATGTCACCGCATTGGCCAACAAAATGCCAGGCCAAATGGTCAATGGCTGTGGTTGACGTTAAGTGGTTTCCCATGACTTGGCATGGGCAAAAGAGGAGTGTTGTGCAAACTTAAATACTTTTCAAAAAAAAAAAAAATAAAAAATTGGTAAATGAAAGAACTCCTCAATTGTTAAGGCTTTAAACCAAACCAAACCAACCATACTTTCGTATCATATGTTGATGTTGTTGGTCATTTGTGATGTTGCAAGTTTGTTGTTATACGAGTATTGGTAGTGAGTGTATGGTATATGATGTGGTATGAGTGACCTGATTATATTTTTAATGAGTTAAATGCAATTAAAAGGCCGCCAATTTGTGTTTGTCGCTTTAAGCTAACAGGCAACACATTTCCTTCCTTTTCCTTTCCACTTTCCACTATCATTTCCTTCTTCCATCACTTACTGTATCCTGAACATAGCCTGTGACCCATGCAACAGCAACTTTGTTTGCTATAAAATTAATTGTTTTCACACATAATAATTTAATGTTATTTGTATGAACATATGTTAGTGCATTTGTCCATGTGTGTGTGTGTGTGTGTGTGAAAGTATCTGTATCTCACTATTAATAATTGGAACACTCATTCATTAATTGTGAAGCAACACAAAGCTATGAAAACTATACCAAATTAATTAATTATTGTATTTATTATTGGTAAGAAGAATACTCGCATGGAAATGTTATACTTCTGTCTAGATACATTCAACATATGAATAAAAGGACAGAAAAACTGTTAGTCAGACAGTCAAATATTATTAAAGATTTTATATACTTTTTTTTAATTTTAACAATTTTATTTCATTTGAAAGTCGAGTTGAATGCACAGGTCTCTTTAGAATTACCAACAGAAACCTTTGTTGGGGTAGTGTATGATGATATTTCCAAATGATGGTCATGATGGAACAATTTTCAAGCGCTTTCATATTAAACATGATGTGGAGGGAGTTACAATATTATGGCAGATATTAACTTTTTTCCTACACATAGGGAAACAAGACTTAGGTAAATATTAATAAAAGTGCTCTCACTCTGGCAGTAAAACGGTCAAAAAGATGAGTCCTGTACCATAGATAGAGCAACATTATCATCATCATAATGGTCATTATTAACATCATCTAACATACTACATTAAAGACAGAGGGAGTAGTATTGTAGTACTATACAGTGAGTGAACTTTTTCATATTTCACGCCTAAACGCACACAAAAAACAAATTCAGAACACACATCACACATGAAGAACGAACAAACGAATGTATGAATGATAACAGTTGGTCAGCACTTCAGTGAGATATTAAGGATATTTCGGGTGGCTGGCAGAATACAAAAAATGGTAGAAGAAAAAAGAAAAGAAAGTGGCAAAAGTATTAAATTGAGGTAGCAAAACTAGTTGACTTTTTTATGAGTTGCATATGAATTTATTGCTTACTTGAGGGTTTGGGGAAGAACAAGTTTAAATGAAAGTTTTGGGTAAGGGCGATTCGAACAATCTAGAGAGATGGCATAGGTGGGTAGTTGGATGTTCATATATGGCAATGGCAATGCAACAAATTATAATTTATGTGGCTTTAATAGCCTGCAGCAATAGCAACAGCAGCATCAGCATCAGAATCAGCTACTTGACTGCATGACAAGAGTCAACTTAATATTACAGGGCGTATCCAACTTATCAGGGGAAAATGGTGTAAATACTATATGGTACTATATGATATGTATGTGTGAGGAGGGAAAACAAGAAAGTTGCCTGTTATACTTTTTTATTATTATTATTATTTGTATTTTTTTAGTTCGTGTTGTATTTCTTCTTATTTTCTTTAGGTTTTTTGTTTTTTAGGACGCCAAGTGTCTTGCTGAGGTTTGTGCCTTAGTCTATGGTATGTTCTTTCTTATCAGTCACAGCGTGTAGGCATTTATTTTAATACCTTATCGTACTAACACACACATGCACACACTTACACATAGATACAAAATACAATTGGGAGTTATGTGTGTTTAAGTGTAAGAGTGTGAGTGTGCACGAGTGACTGACAGGCGGACTTTATGTGAGTGAGGCCAAAGAGCATTTGCTCCTATCCGTTCTCGTTGGTGTAGTCATCATCATCATCATCATCATTATGGTGACTGTATGGTATGTACTAGATGATGATGATGATGCCTGCCCATGTTACTTCAAGCATATCTCGTCGTTGGCGATACTTCTATTACTATTTCTACAACTCACTCGTTGTCGTTGTTCCCTTGATAATTCTTGATAGGTGGATGCCAGTATACCATATAGTGGATGGGCTTGATGTTTTCCTGTTTATGGTGTTTTTGTTTTGAGATGGTGAGTTTTTTTTTTTGTTTGTTTTTTTTTATTTCGTTGTTTTTAATAGTTTTGTATACGCCTACGTTTGGATTTTATTTCACAATATGTACTTGCTACAGTATATTGTATATGATTGTACACCCATATCTCAACGGTATTTCTTATCAAACTTTATTATTATACTTAGGTTGGTCGACCGTTGGTTGGTCTGTCGGTTGGTCGTTCGGTGTCGGTCGCTTGGTTGGTTCGGTATTTGTACATTTGGTGATAAACACAATAAAAACAAAAGATGATGAAGTAGAAGTATGCCTCATAATATTACAATATTATTTTCTTAAAGATTGTTCGACTTGAATTTGTTTTAAAGGTTTTCTGTTTACTTTTCAGATTATGACTACTATACTACTTAGTACTCATGGTTATACATATGTCGTTTATATAGATAATTTACTGGTACTGGTACTACCGGCCTTACTCTGATTATTTTATCTTTGTTAGACTATTTTTTTGTTTTGTTTTTTTTTAAGACATCACAGGAAACGTGTGGGAAATGATGAAATATTCCTCGTTTATCATTATCGCTCATACAATATTTTGACTTAAGACTCAATCTTTTTAATATACCATATTATATTATATTATATTTTTATATACAATATATTCTATAATATAAGTATAAGGGTTTCATTGTGAATGAGTATCTGGTGTGTGTATCTATCCTGACGATGGTAAAGCAAGCGTGGAATTTTTAATCAAACGCTCAAGTGGCAATTCATTTTGATGTCTTTTATATATACACAAGACACACACTTGACTCATTCATATCTTAGGCAATTCTTGGGCAATCTTTCTCAAACGCATTCATGTGTAAATTATAATTCCTCAACTTCTTCTTCTGTGTTGAACTTTCGTGAGTTAAAACAAAGTATCAGCATTGTTCTTTGATTTCACTGCGTCATTGGTCTTTCAAGATCAGTTCGGTGGTCACACATTCGTATCATACACCATACCATATACTATATAATATTTTCAAGAACGTGTTTATAGTATTCACTGTAGAGTTTGAATGATGTCATTGATCGCAGTCAGACATTTTTCATTCTTGTTTCCTTAGTTAACTAAGGAATTAAAGTGGAGATCTTACAGAAAATGATTAAAATATATGAGTATACGAGGAGCTAATGGTATGGTATGATATGGTTTGGCGTCATATCATCGGTGTTTACTACATGTTACAATTTCAAAAGTGGCAGCTGAGAACTTTCCACTTTTAAACTGAGATAATTTAAGCGGCATATCAGTTTTTCTCTTCCAAGAATTTTGTGGTTAATTGTGGTTCATTAAGAAACCGCAAAATATAAAGTATGTGTTTCGATTCATATAAACAAAGACTCAAGATTAGTTTCATTTGCTGAGGTACTATAATCAGCAAAGACCAGGGGTTTAAAGAAGGAACATAATATTGAAACGAATTTCAACAGTTTATTAACGAAAAAGTAGCAATCAAGCCTGGAATTTCAAAGTCTATAAGTCAGCTTTATATTAAGTATATAAAAATGGACGAGTAAAATAGTTTGAAGGTGCTTAACACCGACACCGTTTCACCGATCACCATGAAAGTATGTGGTGGGGTGTATTTTTTCATGTGATAATTTTAACTGTCTATCTATTACGGTTCATGAGATAGAGCTCAATGACGGACGTACGGACGGACAGCGTAGGCTTAGTAATATGATCCCGTTGGCACCCTTTGGATACATACTTCCTAATTGTTTTCTATTATTTTTATTAACCAGAATTATTTGAAATCCATTGAAAAATATGAAAGATCTCACATTTATAGAGATCCCTACCTCCTTTGTGACTTGAATCCCTTTCACTTTTGTGACTTGCATCTTTTGATACTATAAAACTTAAGAATAAAAAATAGTGTACACTTACTTGAGTTTGTGTTTGTGACTGCGTATTAGGTGAATGCATGACCTCATGTCTGTCCAATTGTTCACGTGTTGGAAATGCTGCTGTACAATGCATACATTGATAGGCTGATCCAAGATCACCAGCATTGGAACCAGGACTCGATGTGGAACGTGCAGCTTCAATGTCATATGCTGAATTGCTGCCACTACTACTGATGCTGCTGCCATTTAAGTTCAATTGTGCCTGTTGTGCTGCTTGTCCATTGGAAAGCGCCAATGCAGCAGCGGCCATAAACTGTGCAGCTGCTGCGGAATGCAAATGTGGTGGCAACTGATGAGGATGATGAGGCGATAAATGGACGAAGGCATTGCTGAGATCGTTATTAGGCAGCGGAGGTGGTGTTAAATTTATTTGATTTGGTAACATTCTTCGATTATCAGCACTGATACTTTCCGTAATACTATTATTGTTATTGTTGTGGCTTTTTATATCGTTGTTGTTATTATTGTTATGATGCTGGTGATGCTGCTGATGATGATCAATATGGTTAGGTGAGCTGGCACAATTTAATCCATTGGTGATACTATTTCCATCATTATCATCACCACCAGAACGTTCACTTTGTGATTTACAAATGAAATTTGGTGATATATTCTCAAAATTGAGTTTATCATGTGAATGTTCACAGGTAAGATGTACTGAAAGGGACTAGAGATAGAGAGAGTGACAGAGAGAATAAATGTACATATATTTAAATTAGTCATATTGATGTTATTTTCCAATCAATCAAATCTTACCTCGAATTCCATAAAGCGTCTCGGACACTGGGGACATTTGACTGTATCCACTACATGTGGAGTATTTGCATTTAGAGATGCCACAGCAGATCTGTGTGTAGAACCATGTTCATGTTCCGTAACATTACCAGACTTTGCATTCTGGTGGTGATGCAAACTGGATGCCAATGAGGGAACTGCAAACAAAAAATAGAAGAAAAGATATTCTCAGATTAATAAAATAAAATTGTGTTCTTTCAAATTAAAAAATTAAACCTTTTATATTTTGCTTACTTTCTTATGAATTTAATTCTTTAGTTTTGCCCCCCCATTGTCAAGTGTTTTAATTCCTTTTTTTATTTAAGATTCTTATGATTTTTTTTTTCTACTATAAGTTCATGCAGCTGTGTGTTTGCCTTCCACGTAAAAAGCGATGATCTCACCAGCTTCGTGTGTGCTCCAATCAAAAAAAAAAAAAAAAAAAAAAAACCAAAACGTGTCTATATACTTACTTGAGCAGAGCGGTGGCATACACGTTGGTTAAAGTATGTAGTAGTAGACTTAATCAGTTTTGAAAGAAGAAACAAAGCAAAGGCGCATATTTTTTTACTTATATAGTACTTACATACTAAGAGAAGCATATAATCATATACTTGACAGTGTTGTATACAATATGTAGTATACTATTGTAGTATGCAATGGCATTCTATTTGTGTATGAAAAAATGTGAGTAAATATGTGCTTTATCGAAGTCAAGTCATCGCCATTGCCTTCGAAGTCGAAGGTAAACGAGTTTAAGTGCCACAACAAGCAAAGTAAAGTAAAGTAAGCAAAGCAAACAAGTAGTAAGTAAAGAAATCCAGTCTGTTATTCAACCAGCCAGCCGCGCAGCCATCGAAAGAAAGAAATATGTTTATATGTATGTATGTATGTAGTAGGTACAAACAACAATGAAGATTCGAGTCGTGTCGTCGATGGCATACTATGCCAATCAGAGAAATAACAACAAAATGGAGTTCGTTTGTTCGCGTCGCGAATATAAGCGTCTCCATGACTGTTGTTGTTTGTCCATGATGATGATGATGCGTTTCAGAGAGAGAGAGAGATAGAGAGAGAGAGGGAGAGTGCGGGTAACTACACAACAACAAAAACGTTGTTGCTGTTATATGATCGCCACCTTAATTTAAGCCAATTAACCGCCTGCAGATACACACGGTCGTTGGTCGGTGCGTCTGTCGATTTGGAATCCATTCAGAATCCGATCCAGAGAACGGATACGGGCAACGAAAGTCATGTGAGAAGAATGACTGACTGTTGTTGTTCGAAACGTTCAAAGCGTGCGTCGTTATAGTTCTGTATTTGTGTCGCCCTCTCTGATCTATAATTTCCTTTGAATTAATACCATAAAATACCTTTTCAGCATTTTATTGGCATATAGTACGAAGACCGACGACTCTATAGATATAGAAGTGTAGATACTACAATACCATAGGGCGGCGGCAAAGGCATTGGCATCGGCATCGGCGTTGTTGAGACATTCTCTCAAGGTTCGTTGTACGTACATTTATGTATGTTTTCAAATTGAAGCATTTCACTTTCAATTTCTTTACTTGGCGGCAACGGCAACGACAACGGCGATGTCGAGCTTCATCACTGTTTACTTCTTATTGTTTTGGAATTGAAGAGCAATTTTAATTGATTTCTTTTGCAACGGGTGATGCGGGCTGAGAGCAATTATTAAAGCAGGGAAATATGTATGTATCTCCTCCTTTACTACGGAAAATAAAAGTGTTTTGTACAAACACAACAGACACACACACATAATAATTTTGATGAAATAGTAGTTCCATGCATGCAAACATATGGATAGATGTTTGAGATGAAGATGGATCTTTAATAAATAAATTTCTCCAGAATATGTATTATATATTTTTGGTTAAATGAAGAACAAACCTTGTTACACTTATCATAGATTAATTGAATCACCATTTATATTTATATAAATTTCTACTTATTTTCCTTTTCAATATAAGAATTAATTAATTATAGACTACCAATGCCAAGTACCAGCATTAAATTCAATTCAATTCAATTCAAGTTAATCACCTTTAAGGGCTCATGAAATTGATTTGAAGTAATTCTATATACCATACTTCCTGGTGAGTAATATACATATGTATATTCTCAGTTTAAATTTGAAGATTTAAGCCAGAGCCCTTACCTATCCCTCCCTTTTTCAAACTGAATCTTGGGAATAGCATACAACTCATGAGTTCACAAATAATCGCCTTACTATTTGACCACACCTCGTACCTATCAAAATTTCCTTAGTTTCGAATATTCAATGTTGAATGTCTCCATTAATATTCTACATAAAACATTCATTGATCGATCATGAGTGGAAAGAATATAAAGAATATGAACTTTGATTGAGACTACAAAGAAGCACAGCATATGGATTATTTTATTATTAATAATCTCCTTTAATTCATTTAAGATACACACATGTACAATATATTAAGTGAACTACATATGCATACATATGTATATTGAATGTATGGTGTCAATATATGGTATATGGTAGTAGAAGACATATAGGTATGAATCTATATATATTTATTGGGAAGAATATTGTGTAAATTGTTTTCAATTTATTTGGATGAACAAATTTTGTTCTTAACTATTTTGTGCGTGAAAGCTATTCAATTGAATATGATTGATAGCAAAAAAAAACCATGGAATTTTGCTCCAAAAAAAAAAAATAAAATAAAAAAAATATTTAGATAAAAGTGTTTTGATTGCTTTTATATGTATATGATTGGCATTCATATAAAATACTATATGGTAAACGTATATATGCACAATTATTACATAGAAGTAACACACATTTTTATTAAGAAATATTTTATTTATGTTTCTGACCTACTATGCTTATTGAGATCCCATTATAATGGACAATTGCGATGTGAAACTTAAGTTATATGGAAAAGAAAACCATAAGATTCTAACATGTGATCTTATAAAATATATCTGTTATATTAAAAAAAAAAAGATTATTGTTCATTTAAGAAATAAAATACAATTTTACTCACTTCGCTCTTGAGTAGACTGTAAGAATATTAGAATGGCTAAACCCTTCATGCCAACTTGTTCTCGCAAAAAACACATGAATTACTGGGACTAATAATAGTCTCTGGTTTCTTAACAGGACTTTGCAGAGTAATGAAACATTTACATAACATGCTGATCAGTCTTAGCGATTCATGTAGACTGTGTAATGAAGAAGAGGAGTCAGCAGAGCACTTACTAAGTCACTGCAAGTTCTTAATCTGCACCAGACTACGCCACCTTGGTAACCAGTACTTGGAACCAGTCCGAAGAAAATCTTAGATTCCTGATGAATCTTTTGTTTAGTTTTGATACCTTTTCTATGAACAGTTTGAAAGATGACACAGGTATTTCAGATATTTAAACGTAATCATTTTAAAGTTTATATGAGTATTTGCGTTTTAAATAATCCAAGAAATGAATTCATTAATTCAAGAAAATGTAAAATTATTAAGAAATCTGTTCATTTATTAAGAAGATTATACCTGTTCATTTGAAAAATTGCTATGATATACAATAGTACGATATACGAGTATATTAATAGAATAGAGGTGTGTGTGAATTTGTATCTAAGTAGAAAGAAGAATTCTTAAGCGTCATATTTAAATTGTCTTTAATATTTCAGTGACAGCTTGGTGTCAAAAATATTTTTGCGGTAGGTGAAAACAGGAAATCTCACCGCAGTAAAGTATAGCGAGATATATTTTTTATATTTTTTTCTTTCGTTTATTTGACATATCTACAAAGATACACATATACATGAATATAATATGTTATAGAGTAGTTTTGCTTTGTTTGATATGCTTTATTGTTTCATAATGTGGCGGCAGCTTATTGTTTAAATATATTAAGAACAGGTGGTGGTGGTGGCGTCGGTGGCGTTTTTGTGAATTTAAACGGAAATTAGGTATGAAAAAATACGAAATTATACTTTTTATTTTATGATTTTATGCCTTTCATATTAGTGTGGATAGGTTTAGTACATTTTCACATGATATTTGTTACTAAAAGATATATCGTAAGGAAGAAATAATCATTTTGATAATGAGAAAGGTTTAAGTCTTAGTCCCTTCTGTCTATTCTGTTTCTATGCAAATAAGTTTAGACATATCTTATTGATATTATATAGGAATCAGATTTTTCCAATTACTTGAAGAGGCAAACCCTATACAAAAACTTCAACATCTTTTTTGGGTTAGAGTATTGAACTTGATTTCCGATGGTTTATTGGCCATTGGAAACGGCTTTAATAATTATTATATCTGCATTAGCAAGTTCATCATTTCTTCAAGTGAATGAGGTACGTATGTTAACTTTGATGAACCTATTTCAATGTTCTACTATGTTATTTTTATTCTATTTAATATATTTTTATTGAATGAGAACGAGAGCATAAGGCAATATTTGTTTTAAATTCATTGACAAAATACCAACACCTAATTAACTGAATTGAGTCGTTTTAATTATGAATTTATGTTCTGTGAATAGATATGTCATATATTGCATATCTATATACCTACATATTATCATCACTACTAGGCAGGCAGCCAGGCTGGCATGCAGCTAGGCAGGCAGGAAATACTAACAACAGCAATAACAACATGAAAATAAATGTAATTTCAACACATTCATTCATTAAATAAATAAATAGCTTTTAATATTTAGCTTAAACAAAATGATACGCATTAATTCTTAGAAAATTAGAAAAGCGCCAAAATATTGTAACAGAAATATACACATAGTATGGTACTACATGGTATATCGTGTGAGATGTTCCTTTTTCATGGGCGTACGACAGACAATTTAGTTTCATAAATTTATTTATATTACAAAAATGACATTCAGACATTTATTTAATGTTGTTTATGTGTTTCAACTTATTTTTCTCTTTATAGTTTATGTTTTATATGAAATTGTAAATTGAAACTCTGTGTGAAGGTGCGAGTTTATAAAATAAATAAAGTTTTTTATGATTCATCATCAAGAATATCAGACAATAAAGGTAAATGGTGTTTATATATCTTCAAATTTCAATATGTAAAAAGATCAATTTGCTTTAAAATAAATGAGAAGGGTAAAAATGCATTTAAATTCTTAACATGCAGAATTTCACTTCCTGTTTATATACATATAACCGACTCTGAAACTGAAACACTCATGATCACGATCACTTTACTATAATATACCACGACAATCTCAATTGCACTTGGACCATCATTGCACATGTGAATAACATATGCGCCCCGACATTTAGGTAGTCCGTACTGTTTACGGAGCAAACTAATAAACGTGCTCTTGCCCTTTTAGTTTAATAGTACAATACACGTATGGGCCCAGGTCCATGCTATATTTAGAAAACACTTAAGAGCACCTTTAGTGTGCATGTCGAAGGTGGCTTAGGTAAATGTCTGCTGCCTCAATACCAAACATGCCTGTCTGCCTTGCCTGCTTGCTTGCTTGCCTTTAAATGCCGGGGGGCACACCACTTTACTTTGCTATGCTAGATTTCTTGTTGTTGGTTGGCATTGGTATATTGACTCATCCATCCAACAAGAAGAAGAACACAAGATCGGATCGGAACAGAATTGAAATGAACTGAACAGAACAGATGACTAACATGCGTCAATTTCACCAAAGGTGCATTTTGCTCAATGCTTAAGTAAAGTAAAGAATTTTTACTAAATATCTCTTACACACATCCAAATACAATTCATAGAGGTACGAGCAGAAGTACAGAGATATAGAGAGTGAAGTCAAGAAGTTGTTGGTTTTATGCTTAGTTGTTGTTTTAGTTCTACTGGTATAGTTTATTTGTAGCATTTTTTGCTTGGAGTGTGAAATTTTAATAGCCAACAGAGTTGTGTCGTCAAGAGAGGAGGAACTGCTTCTGCTGCTGCTCTATGCCAATTTTTCCTGGAGTTTTATAGGTACAGCATCATGCAGCAGTTGGTATTTATAAAAAGATCATCGTCACAAGACATGTGTGTGGTGTCTCTTCCAATTTACCTTGAAAATATTTTCTTTAAACTGCTTATTAGGGGGTCGTTTGTTTTGATAGGTGTTGTTCATCCAATAACACCAACATTTCATTCACTTGCATAAAAATAAAACATTACCAATGATTCTACAATAGTATACAAATATTGTTGTAAATTGTATATATATTTTCTGTCTTTAAATTATTGAAAAAAAAAAATACAAAAAAAAAAAGAACCGCTCATACACTTGTGAAAATTAATAACTCCAATCGAAAAGGTTTCAAGTCTATTAAAACTTTTAACAATTATTGTGCAATTGCGCGAAATTTATTGCAATTGAACTGCAATCAAAAGTATCGGCTTTCGCGTTGAACGCTTAAAAAGTCATTTAATTGTTCATGTTAAAAATCGTTCAAGCGCCCACCAGAAACAAGCCGAAATGCGCTCTCATAGTGGAGTTTCCGTGTCTCCGCTTCTCCGCGAGTACTCATCATCGATGAGTTCGAGTCGTCGTCGCCACTTCAAGCGCGTCCTATAAAATGCATTTTTCGTTTTACTACAATGCACTCAAACTCACACTCAATTCACTGAACTGAACAGTGAAGTGGCATGAGCCACCAAACCAACCAACAACATTTGATCAAAAAGCTATAGAACTTTGTAATAGTCGAAGTACTAGTAGTCAGTGGTGGTGATGATGATGAGATATCGGTATTGATGGTGGTGGCAGTGGCGGTGGTTGCAATTTTGTTTGCCCTTTGGCGCTACCTATTTTTTGGTGGAGAGGCGCTCACTCGAGTGCTTTGTTTAAATACCGATTTTTTGGCACTTTTTTGCAATTGTTGTGTTGTTACCTTGTTGCTCTTTTTTGGCTTGTTTGTTCAGTAAGGAGAAAATGGAAAACAAAAAAAATACAATATAAATAATAAAAGAAATTCAAGAATAAAAAAAGTGCAATTTTCAGTTGCAACGAAAATATTATATCCTTTTTCTCAAAGACTAATGGGTAGACATTCCCAATACTTAATATTTTTTTAACGTTAATGTATTTTTAAAAATATATGTGGAGTGGAGTTGCTTTTAAAAAAAAACTGATAAAGAGATCTTTTAACACTAAAGATTTCCGAATGGATTTTCAAAATGTAGTAGTATTGATGGATTAAAGCCATAATCATATGAGGTCCCCATTATACACTGTGCGACAAAAAAAAAAAATATAACATTAATGAAAACACCTATTCTTTGTTAATTTGGGCATGCTGAAAAAAGTATGATTTTTGATTGAAAAGTACCATTTTTTCGCACTCTTTATTGATTTAATTTATCATAACTTTTGAATGGTACGCGTTAGAAGAAAACCGTTGACTGTTTCGTGTTCAGCATTAACAAAGAAAAGGTGTTTTCATTAATGTTATATTTTTATTTTTTTTTGTCGCACAGTGTTATTATCCAAGGAATACATTTACTAAAAAGACCAGTTTGTCATTGAAAACAAAGGTATGATAAGAAGCTTTGAAAGGAACGTACAATCGTATGATCTTTCCTTTTTATCATTCTCATAACAATTTTTTTTGTGACAGAAAAAAGAGAAATTCATGGCCTCACCAATTTATATCTCTCTTGATGATGATGTTGGTTTTAAAAAGGCTTTAAAAGGTAAAATCTTATGATCCTTTTATCTGTTATAATTTTCTTTTACTATTTGTAAGTTACAAATTGAAACATTAAGTAGAAAATCATGGCTTCACCAATTTACATATCTAGTAATGTTTATAATAGTTTTAAAGAGATTTCGAAGAGTATAATCCTTTCGTTTATTAATTTTATCAGCCTCTTTTATCAGTTTTGTTCGACAAAAGATGGCTTCACTAATATTGTATATACAATATTTCTAGAGGTTATAATTATCATGGATTTTCCTTTACACACATCCTAGTGTAGGGTATATGAAACAACCATATTTCTGTTGGTATTGTTACTGAATTGCTCTTGTGTACATATGTTGTTGGTTCGTTGGTTGGTTGCTGCTATAACATTTTTATTTCGGCCAAAAGCACATTCCATACAATTTTCACTTTACAACTGTTTCAAAGTTATCTTTGTTTCAATTGTGTTCGAGGATTCACAATGAAAAAAAAAATACAATTTCAAAAAAAACATAAAAAAAATATAGAAAACCAAAACAGGAGCAACAAAAAATATTGGCAAACAATTTACTTTTAACCAAAATATATAAAAAAGAAACCGAGAGCTTGGAATAAAATACTGAAAATAATTTGCACAAAGAATCGGGCAATGCATTCATCTCTCTACTATATATGCATAGATTTGTATGAATATAGCCAGAACAGTAGTAAAGGCAAAGAGATCTCGGGTGGGTGAAGTTTGGTTTGGAAGCAACCATTTGGAGTCGGAGACACTTTTAGTAGGTACCACCACAGTGTGAATTTTTCTTCATGTTCACTTTAGTTCAGTTCAGTTCTGTTCGGTTCGGTTTTGTTCTTATTTTTATTTCATATGATATTTCAAAAGAAATTTTCACTTTGGCTGGGTGTTGGCTTTACTGTCTCTATCACTGTGACTGCCACTGCCCCCTGTGTGCCTCTGGTGCCTGTGCCGAATACTGAACTGAGAACTCCACATTGATTTATTGTCTTTTTGGCTTTGTTTGCCTCTTTCAATTGTACATGGGGAAGTAAGCAGTTGGCTCAAGGTATTTTGGCAAATGAAATGCGTATTTCAGTCAGTCAGATGAAGAATAAAATATATACCTACTACATACATAATATTGTAATATATTTTTTCTGTTTAAATTGTGACCATTTGTTGGAGAAAAATGATTTTAAAGTAACTGATTTCAAGGCTGAATGAATAATTGAATAAGAGTAATTTCAATAAAATAGAAAGAAAAAAATAAAGACAACCAACCAACCCAAATATCATTTAATGCTAAAAAGTGTCCTATCCTTATGATTGAAGGAACCAAAGAAAAATAGAAGTAAGTATGTTGTATTGTAGAAAAAAGAAATACTCTTGGCAAAAACTCAAAATTTTGTGTGTTTCGCCTATTGAATTTCAAATCAGTTTCTTTGTGTAAGACGACGAAGGCAAATTTTGTGTAAGTTTCTTGAAAATTCAACACAAAAATTAATCATTTGTCTTCAGTCTGGTGGCTGCTGGGCTTCTTCTTTCTCTCTATAGTTGAGTGAAAGTTTGTTTAATTTTTATTATAATGTGCAGCAAAGATACACACAATCACTCTTAAGATACTCTACCTACTCTACCTAGAAGGATGATCCATCCCATCAATGTTGTGTTGTTCTGTTTATATATGTCATGGGACATATAATAAATAGATGATGCAGCAGCACCAGCAGCAGCATACTATATACTGTATACTATACTATATAATGTAAAGTAACTGACAGTAAACGTTCATGTCTGCAGATGATTAATTACACTAAATGGATGAATGTTGTTGTTAGTCTAACATCCGGACAACAACGTTTATGACCTTTCTATCTACCTACCTATGCATCTACTAAATGGTATCAACTAGCAAATTTAGTAAATGTGTTGATTGCTGTTAGGATAATGAGCTTTAGATTAGCTTACAGGATATGATGATAAGTTTTTATAAATTTATAATTTTTGCATTCCTTTAATCTATTTTAATTTTCAATTTCGAAATCTGCATTATCTTCAACTAGAAATTTGTAAGAGAGAGATTGGAAGATTTATAATTTTACGTTTTGGAAAATGTTGTAATAAAGCAGACAAATAGACGGGAGAGACAGACAAGTGTGTTGTGTGTTGCCAGTTGTAAATGCTTCATGCTCAAGTAAAATTAGTAAAATAACAAGATTTTCCAATGTTGAACCAATTAGTATCTATCGCTGGCACAGCTGCCCATTGATATCATCATCATCATGATCATCAGCAGCAGCAGCAGCATCAAGTAGCTTTAAGTAAAATCACAAACAACAACAACAAGATGGAAAATCCAAAAATGATCACCATATAAAAATATATATTGGGGTCTATCGTATTATAAGTAGTAATAAAAACAAAAACAATAAAAAATACACCAGATACTTTCAACCATACCAACCTGTACAATAATAAAATGACGTGAACTAAATAGTATCAGTGATTGTCTGGAATTTCATTTTCATTTTCAATTTTTTGATCGATTAGATGCTGTTTGCTTTTAGCCCTCCTCACTCATTCAGTTGGGTGTTTTAAGCCACTTAGAAGAGTGCTGCGGCTGCAGGCTGCTTGCTGTTTGCTCTTAGCACACCTACAACTTAAATTCTCATAAATTATAATTTTATGTTTTATTTTTATTTCTATTTCGAATGAAATTTTTACTATTTTGAATAGAAGACCTGACTGAGTTATGTTTGATACATTTTGACACATTTTGCGGGGGCTTTTGCCTATGATTTGCCTGTTGTCGCCGTCTAGGCCAATATGTTCTTTTCTTTTCATTTCTTATCTACCATACACGTTTATGTTTTCCATCACCATCACCCATCATCATCATGCCATGCCTCCTTCCTTCTAGTGCGTGTGAACATGTGCAATTAATCTGTTCTTTTAATGCTTATTAATTGTCATAGATTTTGTGGTGTTGTTTGTTTAAAAAGTTCTTATATCTATCTATCTATCTATCTATCTATTGTATTGTATTAGAGTAAGAATGTATAGATAGATAGATAGATGAAATGAAAATTAGCATAAATTATCTTTGTCATTTTATATTAAAAATTATTATTTTTAAAATATAAAAGAATGTAATAGTGTTTATTATCAGATGAAGTATTCTGAAATCAATCAGTTGTGTTAGTCATAAGAATAAATTAAAAAAAAATAATGAGATTAATAATCCTTGATGTTATTAGCATATAGAAGCATTGGTAAAAAGTTCTTTTGTAATCATTTACTTTGCATTTGAGTCACAACATTCTTCTGCATTTTACCTTGAAAATTAAAAAGCAGTTCAATATTCGATTCGATTCAATGTTTATTGATTTCTCTTTGGGGATTTCCAAGGTTTTCATTTTTTTTTTAATGAGATTTATTTTTTGATTGGTTGTCTTATTATTTACTCAATTTTCTATTCATCCAATCATTTGTTCACACCTTCACTTTATAGATATGGGCTTCATGTATTGACAGGTTTATGATTTGTTTATATGTATATTTGTTCTTTTTTTTTTTAAAATGGTTGTTTTTCCCAATGAGTAAAGTACTTAAAAAAAAAATCTGTTGTATCTTTGATTTCCATTAAAGATACTCATAAAATTGTGATGAGATGAGGTGATGAGGTAAATAAAAATGGTGAGTTGCTGTAGCATGTGAATAATTAATTGAAAGTGGGAGTCATTTAAATTTTTCATATGAATTTTGTGAATTCACACAGCTTGAATTCTGTTATTTCAACCATTTTTACTTACAATAAATCAAACCCGTCTGCACAAACAGATACACCAAACAACCAACCAACGAAACCAAGTTACCAATGTGAAAAACAAAAATGTTTACCGCAAACGAAAGGCCCACAACAACAAGTTAACAACTGAGGACGATGATGATGATGATGATGGTATGATGATGACAATGGAAACAGGCAACAGAAAGAACAGCAACAGCAACAACATGGCAACTCTATATATCATGGCCATAAACAAACACACCTTGCCATGACACGGCGGGTCGGTCAGAGATCGTACGGTTCGATGAGAACAACAGCAGCAGCAGAAAAAGCCATAATTTGTAGCCATTTTGAGAGTCAGTAAGTCAGTTGGCAAGTAAGTGAGTGAGTGAGTAAGTAAGTTCGGTTACAAAAAGTCACTCTGAAAACAGGTTCCAGGTTCGTTCGTGTATTTATCTACCTGAACAACAACAGCAACAACCGTGAATACCCAACCACAAACCGTCGCGTGTCGAATGAGAAGTCATAATTTCATTGTGGCACAAACAATGTGAATGGAAACCGAACAGGTTTATCGTACAAACATGACTCAGACGACTCAACAACACAGAGACAGACTGACTCAGTCTCAATCTCTCGTTGTGTTGAATGGTTCAATTCGTTGCTACCTGTTCGCGTGCGCATGTCCAGGTGCGTTTTTAGTTCGAGTTTGAGTTTCTGTTTCTGTTTGTTGACTGGCGTTTAACCACCATTGGTTAACATTGGTAGGAGGTGTCTTCTTGTACTGTTTGGGCTGAATTGACTTGGCTTATTTTGGTTGTTGGCTAATAGGCAACAAATTAGGGGTTTAACAGGTTGTTTTTCTTATCTCTATGGATGATGTGTGTTTGTTTCGTTCAGTACAATATGTTTATGTTTACAAAGTGCCATGCACAATTACAATTATAATAAATAAAACCATTTTTCATTTTTATCAATTTAAAGATGAAATTTGTTGGTTTGTTATTATTACAAAAAATAAATGGATTTTTGGAATCTTATGGAATATGGAAATGATATGCAACAGTTTGCATATTCATAAGTATTTATTTTTATAATTCTTTTTTTCCTAAAGGATCTTTATTGTTTTCTTCTCTTTATATACTTGTACTTATATGTATAAAGCCCACACCCGATGTATGATTGTTGAGAAGAAAAACAACAAAAGAAAAATATTGAAATAACAAAACCATCTTCAAGTTCAGATTTTATGGATCTTGAGTTGCTTGCTTAGTTTAATTTGGGCTTGAGTGAATTGTTTCTTGTGGCTGAGTTGCTGAGTTGGTGTAAAAGGTGTTTATTTTCAAGCTGAAGGTAATTAAAGTTTGTGTTTATTGTTAGCCGATCATCGTCATCGTCTTCTTCATCATCATTTGCAATATTGTCGACAATTTCAAAGAATGAGACCATCCAAACTAAGTGAAGATCGTTACTTTTCTGTCGAAGATGTGAGATGAAGAAAAAGAAGGTTTACTTGAAGTGGTAATCTGATGCTTTTGATCTGCTTTGGCCTTTCTGCCTGTGCTTGTGCCTCTGCCTGGAGTTTTAAGGTGAATTTTTTTGTTTTTGGATTGAAAGAGTTTTCTTAGCGATTCATCAATTCTTTGTTTTGATGTTTCATAGAATGGAACGAAACGACCACACACAAGAGATCTTAAATTATGAAAAAATCTTGAATATGGCAAGCAATATCACAATGACAAAAAAAAGTAAGTAATGACAGAAGGCAAGGCAAGCAATAACATTAAAAATTTATTTGGTTATTTTTTTTTGCTTTGCTTGGGTTTTTTTTTCAAACGGAAATATTAAATCTTGTGACTTAATTGAACTACTCACAGATACAACTAGTTTCTAAATAAGTGTGTGTAAGTGAGTGATTCTATTTAATAATAAGACTTTCTATTAATGAGTACAATTCAAGATTGAGTGTGCCGTTTTTTGTTTGACTTAAGAATGAATTCAAATAAATAAATAAATAATATATAAGTAAATCAATTTAAGAAAGTTCAATTGCATTTCACTGATAGCAATGAACACTTTTTATACATATGCAATAAAAAGTATCTATCTATTATAAAGATTGCTTAGTTTGTCAATATTATGAATCATTCATCCCATCATCCTATAAAATGTGATTTGTATAAATTGCCAAAGTTCAACAAGAAAAAATATATAAAAATATATACAGAAAGGAAAGTAAAGTCGACCCTCATTTAAAATTTTGGATTTGAGGGTTTATGGGGTATCATTAGTGTATAGGGAAAGTATTGTCTATTGTACTTACATTGCATTGAGAATGCTGGTGATGAAGGCATGCTTTGATTTATAATATTATCCTCTTGGCCAAAACGCGATGACGACGGCGCCAAACAGGACAACATTGGAATGCTTATTTGTTATAATGATTTTGGTTTTGAGTATTTCAAATTTTATTTTGAATTCTATCTGTAGTTTAAACTAACTTGTTTTATGTTTAAGATTTTATAGTATTAAGCACAAGATAAGCCATTTGTTTAAGTATTTCTTTTTTAATTTTTATATATTTTTATAATCCCAAAATAGGATCATGATCATCAGTTTTAAGTTTTAATTTTCACTTCATTTGAATATTACGAATATCATTGTGATGAATGTTTTCTTTTTAATGCAAAAATTTTGAAAGTTTAATCATCAATTAAGCTAAACACATTTAGTAAGACTTTTAATTAAGGTACTTTAAAAAAACTTTTGAAATCAAATTCGAATTTTATTTAACTGGGCCATAGCATTGTCACAATTACTAGTTGTTTCTTAAATATTATAATATTATTATTATGTATTACTTTTATGTGTTTTTTGTTTATTACATTTCACAATTACAACTTAATTTTGTTTTGTTCTACTATATTGTATCTTTTTAATATTTCGATATTTTCTGTTTGTGTTTTTCTAAGTTTTCTGAATATATTGTGAGAGAACGAAGCAAAGCGCGTGTGTTGACGACGCGACGTCGCTACTACAACTAAATTTTGCCTATGAAGATTTCTATATGGACACAGTGTTCTGTGCCAGAGCAATCGCATTTCAGTCATGGACAAAAACCCAAAACAGCAGCCAATGTAGAGAGCAGGGACCATCATTGAGTGAATATCATATTAGTATGCGTGCCTCATGCCTCATGGAGTGAATGTGTGCGTCATGTTGTAGTGTTGTGTTGAGTGTGTATGCGTGTGTTCGGTTGCCACCACCAACACCAATAATATTAATGCACATATTACACAAACAACAACAACAGCAACAATACAAATTGAGAAATGCAGAGAGATAGATAGTGAGACAGAGAGCGAATGAATGTGCGAGAGAGTGAGAAAGAGAGAAAGGGAGAGAGCGCACTCACCGGATTGTGCCCACTATCACCATCAACACCACCACCACCACCATCACCACCCGCCTTATAATGTTACCGTGTTTTGAAGTTCGGCCACCTCTCACAGATATTTGTATATGTTGTAGATAGGGGTAACAACAACGGTACCATAGTCGTCATACAACAGTGCAAATGTATCTTTTCACTTTTGTGTTGCGTCGTAGTCAAAAGATGATTATACTTTTGCCGCTGCTGCCACTGCTACTAATGCCTTCTCCACTGCTCTGGTGGTCTGAATCATACTCACTAACGAACTACTGCCAGCAAAGCAGCAGTGAAATGCTCATTTTTGTGTTCTCTGTTAGAATTTCTGTTAATATGTTAACATTGGGGAAATTTCTGTTAATATCATAGATAACATGGGGCTTTGGCTTCATCATCAGTTTGATGAGATTTCTTTAAATTGGTTTGAGCAGATACTTTGCATTGCAATAAGTAATATTGTAAGTAAAATATTTTATGTTTGATTGATCTTTTCTTAAAGATGTCTAAAGAGTGAATTTATTATTTAATATATTTGTGATGCAATCTTATTTATATACTGCTAGAGTCCATTCGTCATATGATTGCCTCAATTTTTAATTGTAAAAGCACTTAATTGACTCCTTAATATATGAAATGTAATCAATACATCTCTTAAATGATAAAATATTATTATATTATAATTTTTCGTATGTTTGTCTTGATTTATTCATTTCCAATTCAAACATTCTCAATTGATTTACTAACATAAGCTAGAGAACTGAATTAATTAATATAAAGATACTTCTATCAATTATGTTTCATGGGAAAATTAAGATATTGAGTACCTGATCCATAAAAAAATTCATGCATGAGACTTAAAAATGAAAGGGTTATAAAACAGAACTGATTATGAAGAATTATCTATCTACTGGTATGTAATTTCAAGGAAATTATCTATCTATTGAGTACCTGATCTGGCTAATTTTCTCAATTGGATAAAGAAGAATCTTTTCGTATCAGAGCTCAGATATTAGTATTAACTACAATTCATCAACATAAGTAAATATTTTCCTTTTTTAAGGTTTTTCTATATCATCACCATCATTACAATTTAACCTCCATAGGTTGTAAGAATGGTAAATATGGTAAAAATATATGCCACATTTACATTGAAGACACGTAAGCAAAACAAACGAAATACTCATAGTACCATAAAAAAATATAAGTATGCCACATATGAAAATCAACCGCAATTGAAAATGGAATGAAAACAAAAGAAACCAAAAACAAAACAAAATAAAATGAAATACAAAAAAAAAAAGTATATAATACTCAATAAAGAAGAAACACAACATAAATAATTTGTGTACAATTTTTTTAACGCGGTTAACATGTTCTCGATATTAAACTGAACGACACAAGCATGCATGCAGGCTTGCTTGTATGAATGTATCTATGTGTGTTTGAGTTTGATTGTATCTGAGTGTGTGTGTGTATGTGTCCGGTTGTTTATGTTTGTATGTGAGGGAAAAAGGTGGAGCTTATGAATATCAAAAATGTTCATTTACACGCTTTGCTCGCCATCGTCACCGTCACCGCAGCCGTCGCTTGTTGCTCTTGCTTGCTTATTGGCATCGCGTTTCGTTTCGCTCCGTTCCGTTCGAGTTTTGAGCGTTTGTGCTCATGTTGATAATTTCATTTGAGTGTTAATTAGTCTATGTATGTGTGAGTATCTGTGTTTGCTTATACTACTATATAAGCATATCCCCCTGCGTGGGTGTGATAGCAAGCGAATGAACGACGAACAAACGAACAAGTGAGTGCTTATTTATGTTTCTATTATTGACAACAATGGGTGGTGGCACATACACCTGTCTAATTTTTTCTATTTTTTAAACAATTATACAAAGGTGGAGATTACATAGCCCAATGGGGGTACAAGCACTAATGAATATGTAAACCGACTGACACTCCACCCAAATAATTATTTTCATACTCACTCAATGATTCAAAAATCATTAAACTACTTTTGACTTAGGGTTTATGGTGTGTGCTGCTGGTGCCCCTATGCATCACCTATGGAATCAATACAATATCCAATAATTTGGCAAATGAATGCGAATCAATATATGTTACACTGGAATTGTTAGTTCCTTTTGAGGAAACTCAAACATTCATTTATATTAATATAAATTGAAATAAGTATGAAGAAAAAGGAGAAGGAGAAGAAGTCAATAATGTGGGAAAATTGTTTTCCCAGGAAACTCTTTTTAATCTACTTTATCTGAGTGTTGTTTAGGTAGGTAGAGTTAGCACAACAACTCACCAGCATCATATGCACACATGTGTACACATATGTGTGTATGGTATGTTGTAAGTGCATCTAAAGAATTGAATCGCCGCTATTTTTAAAACCGAGAATCAAGTAACTATTTCTTTTTCACATACTACACAACACACAAATGAATCGGTTGAAACAGAGTTCCGGATTTATGCTTGCTGCTGCTGATATTGGTATACCCTGATTTACACACATTCAAAAGACGATTTTTTTTCTTTTAATTCTCATTACTTTTCAATGGTACTAAATTAGAAGAAAATGTGGTTTCCATGATGCAACATCAGTTTTGCTTTGCTTGGTTGTGTTTGGCATGGAAAAATTAATGAAAATGCATTCCACTATTGATGACATTGAGAGCATGTTTCCAAAAATTTTAATTAGCAGTAAACTTTAGTCCCCAACTAAGTAATGATAGCATAAACACTGGTGACTACTTAGTTTGAGTTTGGGTTAGGGTTGGTTGGTTGGTTTGATGCTTGGTTGGTTGTTTGTTTGGTGGGAAATTGTAGGAAAGGGGTTGGGATGGATCGATCTTCTTTATATTATTGTGTTCAAGTGGTTTTCTCCCCATGCAACTATTGCAACTATTGTGGCTTCATTTCATTGACACTCATTTCGTTTGACACTTTATGTGAAGAAATTCGAGCTGTGGCGACATAGAGAACTTGTTATTGTCATAAAATGAGTGTCAAGTGGAGTGGAAGGAGTTATCCTCACTTCAAAATATACCAAAAATAAAAGAATATACACTGAAAATTCTCATGGACTGGACATACCACAAACTACAGTGACAATTCTTTTTTTGTTTTCTAAATAAAGAAAAAATTTAAAAATTCAATTGATCTTAGCCAGGAACTTGTTTCAAAACAGGAGATACATCATTGTATGCTGATATTAACTTACAAAACAAATTTTTTGCTCTTTTCTAACTGTATTTTTTTCCTGTTGTCGAAGAACTGTATCTTTATGTATTTAACTGTTTATTCCAAATGTAAACCGCTAGAGATCTGGCACGAGACAACAAATAATTGTATAGCTCTGCATGCATCCTTTTTTCATTCTGTCAACCAACAAATCAATGACAATGTAAAAGGTGCACCCCAAGCGTGACGAGACTCACTCACTCAGCCACAGGAGGAAAGGAAGACAGTCAGTCAAGTCTGAAGGATAAAAACCAAAAAATGGCATCATCTGCTTTCATAAATGTCAATTGAGTGTTGTCGAATTTGACTCGCATCAATTCCAGGGGCCAATAATATTGTATAGAAAATATGTTCAGAGCTAAAGAAACTTGATTTCTTGTGTCAAAGAAAAAAGGATTTCTTTTTTCAAAATAAAGGATCAAAACAAATTTGTCTTTTCAACATGTTTACCTTTTTAAGTGATTTGTTTGTGGTTTTGTTGAATTACTTAGGCGTAACCAGTAGTTAATAGTCTCCAACACAACAAAACAAGCCAAAAAGAAAGCATTAATATTGATTCATTTTATCTTAATTTAAATTTGAAATATGTACATACTCGTATTTATAGTATCCATTCATCATTAAAGAAAGAACTCTCCTATTGATTAAAGCTCAAGGAAAAAAAACAAAATATTATAGTAATTTACCGCATTGTAATTTGAGACATTCGAGAAATTGTTTACTTAACGGGCTGCGTGATTGAATGCACTTCAAATGGTTTTAAATTTAACATAATTGAAACAGTATTGGGAAGTGTTTTGAAAAAGGATCAGTTCCATCGAAGAATGAATACCTTACACAAGAAAAGATTTCGTTGAAACAAATTGTTTGTCCTTTAAATATTGACATTAAAATTATCTCCTAATAGGGAATATACAAATTTTGGATAGGATGGTATAGACAAACCACTCACATCAAGTTAGTTTGGAAGCCTAATTGCCCAAAAGAAGATACAATGAAGTTTGAAGTCCCTAGCTAAACAAATTAAGATGTTATCAATACATCATACTTAGGCATGGTTA
This sequence comes from Amiota communis, assembly GCA_037043315.1. Taxonomy (NCBI): domain Eukaryota; kingdom Metazoa; phylum Arthropoda; class Insecta; order Diptera; family Drosophilidae; genus Amiota; species Amiota communis. Next base: position 73,965 of record JBAMAV010000582.1, read on the forward strand.
TAAACTATTCAATTTGTCTGAGGCCCATGTTATATCTTTTTGAGAGATGTGACAGATTGGTTAGTATGTTTGAGTTATGCATTATAAAACATATGGTATTTCCTACTCCATTGTTTCTTTGTGGGGACTACCTTATCCAGTAATTATTTAAGATAATATGGAGAAACTAGCTGCAAGTTCCCGCTTCGCTGGGTTTTTTTTTGTCTCATAGTAAGTAGACGTGCTTCTGTGGAAATTTAGAAATATCCTGTAGAAATTTCAAAAGGATTCTCAAATATCGACCACTTTCAACTCCCATATCTTCTACACTCTTATAGACATCGACGCACAACCACCATAGTTTAGGATGGGAGACTTGGAGCTACTGGTACACACAAACACCATACGTCTGCGATGTGTAGTTTTGGCTTTAGACTATATTGTATAGCCACCGTGTGTGGCGCCTTCACAAACCTCCCTCCTCGTCCTCTGTGCAGTATGCCTACTCTGCAATTTCTTTATGTATTAGTTCAGAGTTGGCATCCGTTGAGCATTCTTACATTGCTCTTAGAGACCATTCTTCTGGTCACCTACGACTAGGTTCACAGCATTTGTCGGCATAGATGTCAAAAATTGTACCTCAATAATTTTAAAACCTAGAGATTAATCTACCCAAATACCTTATGAGGCTCTCCTTTAATACGTTACAAACATCCCATCAAAGTGATAGTATTACTGACACTATGTGTGAAGGGGGACATGAAAACATAAAGACTTAAATTGAGTTACTTTAGTGATAGTTGGGCACTCCGCAGCTGTGTCAATATTATAGTTAAAGGCGTTATTTAAACTGATGTAATTTCACACCGGGCAATATACTTAGTAGAGGATGTAAAGAGCAAGTCTTATGGCTATCTAATGAAGATACATAGAAATAGTATGTGTAGGTATACTACCTATGTATTCGTATATTAATAAAAGTATCTATAGTTTACTGTTACATGAGCAAAACCCTCTCTAGTACTTTTCTCTTGTTAATAACTGAAAATAAGTAAGAAAATATGAAGTCAAACCAAAAAAAAGATACAAAAAATATGATATTCCTTTGCCATATTCTGTCAGGATGTGTACATAAAAAAAAACAAACCTTTTGAAGAATACCATAACCAAAATAAACAATATTGATGTTAATAAAAATAAAAATCCAGTTATTGGAACAATATTTAAAATATAAAAACAATAATAAATCTGCTATTTCGCTAGCGGCGGCCAAGAGAAAAAACAATAAACATCATCAAGGAGGATGAATGGATGAATGAAAAAATGAATAAATGAAGGAATAAATGTATGGATGAATGATTCTGAGACCAAACGTTCGTTTCAACGACGGTAGCAAATTTACCTTGATCCTGTTTTTATTTATTACTCGGCGGTATAAAACCCCGCCGCATATTCAATGACAGAAGAGCGTGGATAAAACTGAACAAATAAATAGACAAATGTATAAAAGAATGAATGAATGAATCCTTACAGAAGGACTCTGTGAGAGAGGTAGGAATGGAATATGAGTAAGTTGTTGTTGTTATTGTTTTGGATTTTTTTTTTTTTGTTTTGGTTTATTACAAGTTTACTTTGTACCGACTCCTAAGTAAAGAGATTGTGGCACGCGACACACGACCTACCCCATACTAGATCCAGGAGGTAAAAATCAACCAACCGACTGACTGACAGACCGAACGACCGACCGTTGAAGGGAAACGAAAACAATCGCAGTAAATGACAAAAGCAAAAGGAAAACCCAATTGAACAGCAAAGTCATCAGCCACACAAAGCCACGTGACACACACATACACAGAGATACTCACACACACAGATGCATGGAGGAAGAGCAAGATGAAGAGTGAGAAAGCCAAAACGACAATAAATAAAAGGCAAAAGACAAAAAACTGGCATAATGATTGCAATTCATGTGCCAAACAAGTTCGCGCACCTTTGCGGCTGTTCTGAACTTCTACCATATACCATATATGTACATCAAGTACAAGTACTATAACTGCTGAACTGTGTATAAGCGGCAGGGGTGTTTCAACTCACATGTGCTGCAGCACCTTGCAGAGTTGATTTTTTTCCTCTACCGGGGGTAGTTTATGTGATCAGCCCCGATTGTTTTTGGCTGCTGTGTTTAAGTGTGTGTGTGTGTGTGTGTGTGTGCAGTAATCATTGTCATCAGCGTCATTGTAATAAGTATGAGCTGCCAAACAAAACAAAAAAAAAAAAAAAATCAAAAAGCACAGGAAGGTACAGGACTTGATTACTTGGTAGCAGATTGTGCGTCATCATCAGTGAAATGAGTAATAGATGGATAATTTTAAAGATACTCGTATGTATGTCAACCAACCCATTCATCCATCATATAACTCTTTTTTTCTCCTACTACCCAAATTAATATTTGTGTAGATTTATTAGATAAAGTCAAAGCTCTGGATTTTCAGGCAGATTAGAAATTTCATATGAAAAAGAATCCTTAAATGGTATAGTACCGTGGGAGTAATTAAAGATCTCTTCAATGAATAATATTATTTTCATTATATACAACAAGTTAAGTATAGTTAATATAACTTACAGTCTAGCACTGGCTACAATGACCTTCGGTTGGGTTTTATTTCTAAATAAATATATGAAAAAACAATTGCTTTGTTTTAGTCTGGTAAAAACTTGAGAATGGCTCACCAAATTCCAAAATTAAAAGCGGAATTAGCAAGGTGTGCAAGTGAGATGACAAAGTATGACAAACGTTATCATGAAGAAACTTTGGTCATGTATTAAGCGGTAGTCATATGCAGTATGTAAAAATAAGGCCCAGGACAACCTGCCTTTACTTGATTATGCTCGCAAGGAAAAAGGTGAAAATAATATGTCAAGATATAACAAAAAGTGGCGTTTGTTTCATGGATGACCTCCTCGTTCCACGTGAAACATTGTCCACCGAGCCATTTTCACACCCAATATTTCGCGCAAAATTGAAACCACTGTACCATACGATATGCCTGTGGCCTTAACTATTTCGCGCACTTTTATCCGTCGATCTCTTAAAAAGATATTGTGGATTCCTCAACTGTATCTCGTGAGGCCACCTTCACTAAACGTCCCGAAAGATGTTCATCTTTTGATTTCTTTTGAGGTTTAAGCACTTTAAATAAAAGTGTTTAATCTCTGAGCGAACACACATTTTTTCCAATACACAAAAGTTTGTTATTGTCAATTGACAATAAAAATAAAACTATGTGGTCGATATTACTGAGATTTCAACAGCTGATTAGTGATGGATTAAATTAACAAAAAAAAAAAGTAATGCAAGCAGCGCGATCTCTCAGATTTTCTAAGGACTTATTGATCGGTCCATGTATGTATAATAACTTTTAAGTCTTTGGAACATCAAGGAGTCTTTAGAGGTCTACAATATTATAGTTTATATTATTAGTTAAATACAATATGTGTATCTGTAAATACTAAGAAACAGTTAATGATTAAATTGTGAAATACGATCTCCTGAATTACTATAACACGATCAATAGAATAAGTCTATACTATATTATATTAAACCATTGCTGATTAAATTATTTATTGAAAAATATCTCCCATTTGTCATTGAGAAAACTTTGAAATTAATCAAAAATTGTGTAAAAAAGTCCAATTATTTTTATTGTACATTATTGCAAACTTATGAAACACGTGGCCTACCGATACATTACAGTAGCATAAAGAGACAATGTTTTCCTTTCCATTGATAAAATATTGTATATGAATAATTGTTGATATTTTCTTTTGTCAAGGTTGTTTAATTTTTTTTTGGGAAAATATCTGAAAATGAAGTGATGATATCATTTGGCAAAATGTGATAGGGAAAAAAAAGTAAAGTAAGTCTCAGACCAATTTTCGCAAGTATGTACAGATTTAATGATTAATGCCACAAACACATGCGGCAGAAACAAGTAAGCAAGCCAAGTAAGCAGGCATTCAGGCAGGCAATTCAGACTGGTATAAAAACATAGTACACACATCCAAATAAAGTATTGTAGATGGAAAGATATTAAGGGATGCAAAAATTGTTGGCAGAAAACGTAAAAATAATTTTCTTATATGAGACTGACTGATATAAAAGGTAAATAACTAGCACGATGCATGCATAAGTGTGTGTATCTGTGTGTATTTAAGTGCATGTGTGTGTTTGTCTGTTAAAGTTGATGTGTGCGTAGCACGAGTTCACGGCCCTCAACATCAGATCAGCATCAGCATCAGGAACTGAAAAGGTGCAGTAGTAGTAACGGTAGTGCTAGGTAAATCTAACGCACACAACAACACAGCTGATGTCGTTTTATGCCTCTCAACTGACTAACCGACTGATGGTTAAGAATGATGATGATGAGGTAGAGGTAGAGAATGATGGTGATGGTAATGGTGAGATGAGATGAAGGTGATGTCCTGCTGTTGGACTCAGGGTGAAAATCCGACAGAAGCTACAGATTAAACGTGATTTTTGTTTTTATCGTAAAGTCGTTATTCTGCATGTGTGTGCAGAGCGAGAGACAGAGAGAGAGTGAAAGTGTGCGTGCCAATGAGTGTGTATGACTTTGTATTGGAACCGTTAAAGCGGAAATGCGCTAAAGTGGCGGAAGTTGCATAAAAGTGTGCACATTTTTGGACTTTTCCGATTGGAAAATTGTTTGCAAAAAAGAAATGGTAATAAACATTTATTTCACCTCTACATGAAATCTTTATTTGAAGACAAATGAGAACTTTTCACATCTTATGAAGAAGGAAAGACTATAGAAACATACAATCGCATCACCAATGTCATCATCATCATCATCATCCTAGCTCACCCAGTCTGTTACTCACTCACCCACATGGCCACAGATTGCCCTCCCGTATGCCAGCATTTTCGTATGCCTTAATCTGTCACGCTTATATTGTGTGCCACTGCTATGGTATTTACCTGTGGATGAATGAAGAAGCATTAACCGAACACCTTCCCTCATTTCATTGTGCTTTTACTATAATGAATGAATCCAGTCTTCCTCATACTAGTAGATGCAGCAAACCAAGCAACCCTCTTTTAAGTACTCAATCTTTCTATTGATAATGTTCGTCTATTGTTTGATATTCAGTTTTTACCTTAATAAAATGCAATTTAGGGTGGCAAATTTGAGTGTGCATTTTACATACAATACAATTTTTAGATGCTCAAAAACACCTTATGTTTGTTAACGGTAGCTCAGCTCGATCTCGATCTACTACTCTGAGGGGTCTGTCTGTCTATCTTTTGTATTATCAGAAAAGGTTTCATTACCAACGCATGCCAAACTGTATAAATAAAAATACCTAAAATGTAAACCAGCATCAATCCTTCTGCTATTCTGTTATTTTAGTGAACAAGGGGAATTTTTTCCAATTTTAATAGTAAGTTACATGTAGTAATTGCGTGATTGGATAAAATTCCATATTCTCTCTCTCATCATTGTCATCATCATCATACATACAATACTATAAGGTTCGTTGGATTAGATTTCATTGATATCAGTGAGGCTTGAACAAAGTTTAACTGTAAATGGCTTACACGACATGCAAAATTGTCATGCTTTTTTATGACTTGACAATCCAACTTTGGTTTGGTTCGGTTTGGTTTGCTTTCGGTTTGATTTCCCACATTGACTTGTACTATCAACCCTTTTTCTTGAATTTCTTCAACATGGTTTCGTTATACGTACTATAAAAATTTGACTTATCCAAAAAACAAGAAATACAAAATACGCAACACCCTGTGGCTTGTTCGATTCTGACAGATGGCAGGGCTCGCGGGCACATCACATGAAATGAATGAATGAATGAACGAGCAAACGAACGAACGACCAAACGCAACATTGAACACAAGAAGCATCCATCCAATCCCATGATGATGAAGAGTTTGGAGCTTGGAAAAATAACTACAACTGCAATGATGGTTTGTTGGTATCTATTTTTTCTTTACTTCTTCTTTTTTTTTGGCACACGCAACACTTTTAGCCATTCAGTCAGTCAGTCAGCTAGCCACCTTTTTGCAGGCAATAGAACACACTAACTGATACAAAGTCAGTCAGACTATTACATGGATTGGACATGGAGAGTGGAGTGCAGTGCAGTGCAATGAGTGAGGTAAGCTTGGCAAAAAGGAACATATTGGTTTACGATATCAACGTAAAAAGTTGCAAAATTTGTAGTACTACGGTGTTGGAGGAGTTCTATTAAGAGAAAATAGGAAAAAGAAACATCATGGAATGAGCAAATGACTGACTGACTGCTACCAGATTGGTCTCATCCGTAGAGGTATGTACGTGTATGGTATGTTGTGCTATGGTAGTAGAACAATTTTTGTTGCACCTTGGTGGCGTTTTTTCATGACTTTTGTTTATGTTTTTTATTTATTGTATTTTCTTGTTATTTTTTTGGTTTTTTGTAAGCTTTGCACGCCAATGTGGTTTTGCTTAACATTTGTGTATGTGGATTCACTATTTTTTCGTTAGGTTTTTCCACTTTCCTTTTGATCCTGATCAGTCTGTGATGGACCAAGAGACAGACGGAAATGGCTCATTGCACTTTGGCTACTACACAAAATGGCATTTAAAGCGCATTTCCCGACTGGCTACGGTTTAGCTACAGTTTGTGGGATTTGCAGATTTTATACCATACTCTCTCTTCCTCACAGACATGAAAGCAAAAACAAGTAAACAAAATCAAAATGATAACAAAAAGTACAAACTAAGTACAAATGTAAGAACGATGTACGAGCATGTGATGTTTCTTTTAAAGGGTGGAAGAAAAGAATTGAAAATATTGGTTAAAGATATGAAACATGTTTCTTCTATTCGATGACATTAAACCACGCCTAATCAACCAGGCTAAAGTGATTCATCATTCTACGTACTATCTCTCAACTAAAGATACGGTGTCTTAAAATTAACACAATTTGGTGTTTTGCTCTCATTAATTCAATTCAATAAAGACAATAAAAGGCAGACAACAAACTTATTTACAAGTAAACAAATTACAGAATTCTATAGATCAATTAATGATTGACATGACTACAAGACTGACAGACTACTGTGTAATCCAAGCTCCAAGCGATCTTTTGTCATAATAAATTTGCAACAAATTCCAATCTATATATGTGTGTATGTAAATTTACCGTCAAAACTACAAAATAATTAAAATGTATTTAACGGATAGTACTATGTACACATGTGACAATTGGTGATGATGGTGGTGATGTTGTTAATGATACTAATGATGATGCTGCTGCTGCTGCTGATGATGATGATGATGTTAATGTAGATGACATTTCGAATGAGCGAGCGAGTTATTAAACTATTTTTAGCATTCAAATGACGACATAATGAACTATGTACTAACATAGTAGTACGTATTGTGTATTAAGTGTGACTCGACTTGACTCGTCTTCATTCCTTGTGAGTAGCTCAATTAATGAAATACAATATGAAAAATCTACTTACATAGGCGAAATGTAAAACGGAGGAGGCCTCAACTCATATTTACTATGGTATACTGAGTCGAGTAGATTCTGTGTGTGTCCCTCTCTCTCTCTCTTAGTGTAGTGTGAACGACAGGACATTGACTCGACTCGACTCGGTAGAAGTGTCACAAATATACAAAGTCGTCAACTCGACTGTTGGTGAATGGGTTGGGGGGGCGAAAGTACATTACACAACCAGTCAATTAAAATAAATAACTTTTGCAAATACACAAATTCACTTGTGTCACTGAGATCAGTTTGGAAAAATTTGCAAATATTAAATTCAGTTTAACAGATGATCATATACCTTACACAATCAATAGAAATCAGTTTATTTCCATTTTGTGAAACAAATTACAAGAAATCTCACTTTTCAATCTAAAGTCTTTCGATATGGAGTAGCAGCAATAGTAAAAGAGTAAATCTGGTAGAAATAAGAGAATTTTGTATTTGCCTACTAGCAGTTTTACCCGGCGTTACCCGTAATTCTTCTGTATGTAAATTGATATTGTTTTAAAGGTTTTTTTTTTAAGAGCGATTTGTGCAGTCTTTTCATTTCATAGTCTTTGACAAAACACACTGTCTCTCTCTTGACCCACTCTCAGTGATCATCAAATTCAGAAAGAAGTGAACGAAGGTCGAAATACACAGTAATTTCAAAATAAGAAAAAAAAAAAACAAGAGGCAAAGCATAAACAACGAAAAAACGTACGAAAATTTATATGCGTGCATGTAAGCAACATTTTTGATACCTTGGGGTACATTATTGTAATTTTTGTACGAATCTTTTATTTTCTTGAAAATTGAAAGAATTTTTAAGATCAATTAAGTAGATTTTGAGTTTATTCTTTACAAACCTTTCCCCTTTATAATATTAGTATAGATTACAACAGAAGACAAATTCTCAGCTTGTTATCTTTAAAGTTAAGAAAACAGTTTCAGCGAGCTCTGACTGATACGATTAGAGAAGGACGGGCGCTAGTCACATTGACAATACGTAACTGTAACCAACCTCATAACTATACTAACTCAGAGAATTTGGTATTCCATGATTTTCTTTAGAGAAAAGTCTGCAATTTCCATTGGTTTTAATGGTTGCCTAAATATTGGAGTCTAGTCCAAATTATACGATAACAGTGACATACCAGATGACAGATGATATGCTTAACTGAACTATATAACGCCAAGAAGAATTTCTGATTGATATTTGAAAAACTGAAGAACTATGGTGATCTGATGAGCATCATCTTGAAATAATAATACTTTTGCCACCATAAGTGTGTGAATGGTATAAAATAAAACATTTATACTTGACACATTCATCTATATATGTACATATGTATGTAGATTCCTATATATAAATATATATAGTATGTTCATGAGTAGGCTCGCTTAACATATTTGTTTGTCACACGGAACGACGTAAGCTTCACTTGTCATAGTACTACGAAAAAAAACTGGCCGCGTTTCGTTTAATTTTTGCGTTGATATTCAAAGCGATTTTAATTAATTTTCTGCTTTTCAATTTTTTTGTGTTTCTTATTTTTTATTTTTTAAAAACGAATCTTGTTGATGAAGATGATGATGATGATGACGGTGACGAGTTTGGACACATGTTGCTTTTTTTTTTGGTATACAAAAGACTTTCGTTCACTTTGAGTCATTGGTTACTTAAGTGAATATGTAATACTATGGTATTTGATGTGAAAACATGTTTATCAAAAAAAAAAATATAAGACTCTCTGTAATATAATCTTTTTCAAAATATTGTTCAAGAATGTTATTTTTTTTTATTTTTTCATATATCAGCATTAATTATTTGATATTAGAATGATGTTTCTGGTGTATTGTGTGCATTCATCCACCCAATTAATGCATTTGTGGCGCCTCAAAAAGTGATTAGTTATTTAACTTTGATGACATTATCACTAGTTTTATAGCTAAGATGATCTAACTGCTGATGAAGACAAATTGTGTGGACTTTAGTTGCAAATTGCACTCACGCAATGCATTTTGGACTTTGAACCTTATGAGTTTGCATATCTACTGTATGATGATGAAAGAAAAAAGGTCTCTCCACAGACTTTGAAATTCAAATATGTGATTCAACAATCATAATCATATTAAGTCATTTTATTAAGGAAAACAAAGTTCCAATGCATGCATACATATGTGTATATGACACAAACAATTTAATTGAACGATGGTGGCCCGATTAACCACAACAAAAATTCTGAAGCCTTTTGTGTTGTTCCTCTATGGTATAGTAAGCCAAGGTCTGCTACCAAATTGTTTGTTGTTTGCTACTATTATCCTCTTGATCATTTCTCTTGTGCATTAAACCAAACAATACAAAAGACTAAGAAATCAACATTACAGTATTCACACCTCTGTGGCACTTTTGGTGTGTGGCGACAGCGGCAGCAGTGACTTCTCACATTATGGCCAAACATTTGGCGAACACATGTTCACAAAATGCGCATTAAGTAGCGCCAGGAGGTGTGAGTCTTGAAACAAAGAAACAAAAAGAGAGAAAACTTCATGTATTACGACGAGTATGCACCCATATGAGTAAGTATCTGTTTGTATATAAACGTATGTAAGTACAATCAACCATATGAGTAAGTATCTCTTTTGTTTTTAAGCTAATAGTAGGAACGTAGGCGTCTGTGTCTATATCTATCTATACCTTGGCAATTTGGTCACTACTATATCTACCATATCTATGCATGTGCTGCGATATGTATAAGAGACACAAACCCAAACAACAAACAAACCTCTTTCCTTCTTGATGTCGCAATATCCCTTTGATGATTGCCTTGCTTTGCTTGTTCTATCTGAGACTCAGATACTCTCTGTTTGGTCTCACTTGGTTATTTGGTACGTGCTGATGGTTCAAAATTAATTTTTTGGAAATTTGTTTTTGTCTCTTTTTGGTGGCGCACGATGATTTATGATGCTATGCAAATACCATATCAGATATCAATGTGAACAACTTTAGTACTATGCAAACTGTTGCCAGTGTGTCTCACTCTTGTTCGTTTATTGAAAAGAATGGCATCAGCACACAGAATTGGCTATGCTCAAACCCTTTAGTACTACGATGAGCGAAGCATGCATTTCTGTAGAGTTAAGAAAATCACAAAAATTATTAACTTCCGTTGAGCAAAACCGGAAGTTCATTTTAACCCACAATAAATGTTAGATTTTTCTTTTGCTGTAAAACAGAAAAACCAGTTGATTTTGATGCTCATGTGGAAAACTTTTTCTTCATAAAAGCATAAAATTTGCATTCGCTCAACTAAAACAAACAAACAAACAAAGAAGCGAATGAACGAGTAAACTTCAATGGCAATGTTTTCTCATACCATCCACATACCTTCCTACTTGCCGCTCCTTGAGAAAGCGCCTTGATCGCTTTCAATTTGCCACTACTACTTACACAATAACGTACTACTTCAATGCAAACAACAAATATTAATGCAAATAAATGCAAAAGAAGAAAAATGAAAAGAAAAAAACAAAATAGTACAAGAGAAGAGAATCGAAAGCAAAATTGCACATACATCGAAGAAATCAACCAAATCAAAAAGGAAACAAGTTAGGAATGAAGAAAACTCGCGCAGGATATATGCATAGTTAGCGTTAAAGTCCTTGAAGTCATCGTTTGTATTTGTATACGAAATCGAGTCATGAAGGAGTTTTCTTTCTCTCTTTTCATATATTGTACTAGTAGTTTTCGATTTCGAACGACAAACTTTTCCTACAAAAGCTAACACAAATAACATCATCTCCTCTCCCATACCCCATCAATGACATCCAACAACAACTTGAAGTGCCACCTTGAAGTGCTGCCTGCTGCCTGATGCCATTTTGTATTGCAATGTAGGAGTGCGGTTTCAATTGCTTAGAAGCTGCCTGCGTATCTTCAACAAATTTATGTGTTGAAAAGCTCAAGGAGTTTACAAAATTGAGAACATTTAAGAATTTATAGTTTTGCTATTTGTATAGGACATGCAGACAGAATGAACAAACGAACGAATGAACATTGCCACACGGAGAATATCGACAAACTGACTACTGACTCACTGAGATTCCTGAACATTCTCAGGCGGCAGGCAAGCGCGTGCAAAAGTACAATTCACAAATCGTTAACTGGCATAATCGCAAATCGAAAGGATTGCCAATGGCTCTCTTTCTTTTAAGTATCTACGCCTTTGTTTTCACTCTTCGCCTTTTAAGTGCTTTACAATATGCAAAGGCAGTTATCCCACAAAGTGGCATACTCCACAACAATCTCGGTTACAATATTTGTTTACTTTGGTGGATCAAATGAAGATGATGATGCTTTCATCAACCAAGGCCTCACTTTAGCCTGTTTAAATACACTCAAAAGTATTACTTTTGCATTAATGACACCGCACACTTACACACTGAATATCTTATTGTTTCTATTTCCATCTCAAATCTAAGTAGTTTAGTTTAAAACATAGACGAATAATATGATGAAATCCTTTGAGAATTACACACTTTTGTATTCAAGATTGATTGATTGATGTAAGTAGAATTCTCATTTATGTTTTTTTAATAATTTTTCCAAAGACTTTTCTTCTCTAATACTTCTTAATAACTCTGTAAAAACTCCATTTACTACATCACATCACACACGTGTGTGCAGTATATTTCTTATCAAAAGAGCTTTAGCTGTTAAGGGGAAAGTTTTCGATAATCTTATGTTCCTTAGTGCTAAAGTTGTGAGATTTTGTTTGACAAACATTGATATGACGATGAAACCAAACAAAATTCTACAATACTACTACTTCAGAACTTTACTATTTCAATAGTTTTCATCTTCGGTTTATTGTTGGTTGGATGAATGGATGGATGTATATGGTATTTATGAATGTAAGTGGGTACGGGTATGTTGTTGGATAAGTTGTAAGTTGTTTCAACTGTTTGTACTACTGTTGTACACACGTCTGTGGTTTTCGTGTGTGCAATTCCCAAAATGAAGCCCGTGTGTGCATTTAAGCCACTTTTGCTGAAAGTTCACATTAATTTCAATTTGCTAACAGTAAAAGTTTTTCCATACACGTCCACAAATGACTTTTAGGGAATTTCTATATTATATACTGAAATGATGGTGATGGTGAGTGTAAGGGTAAGAACATTTACCAAAGAAGAAAAATGAATAGTTTGGAATGCCTAATTTTGTATTAAGGTAAGATCATATGAGTATATTGAATGTTTCAACAAAATTTATCTTGAAGAAAATGAAAAAAATAAAGACCACACAACTATCTAAATTTTAAAGAATTAGAACTTATTGCTTTCTCTACTAACGAACATCCCATTAACTACCAGTTACCTCGATGCAAACTTCAAGATTCAAACTTGTTCACGCATTAACCTAAATTTGAAATTCTGTTTTTTGGTTATAATCATTTGATTGTTTCGATGATGAAAAATATTGCAGTTAAGATGATCTTGGGTTCCCTAGATGTTGAAATAGAGAAGTTCCCCATATAAAATATTTATCTATGCAGAAAGCAGTAACTCCAAGGCTAATCTTATCGCTTCCTAAAAGTTTCAACACCTTAATTTAAGACAGGATTAAATTTTCTAAAGAAAAATTAGTTTTCGTCACATTTGTTTAATATCCTTTTGCTGAGTGTTTTACAAGGGCTACTTCTTTCATAAATCAATGACCGAAACCTCTTTTAATCAATGACAGTAGCTTCTATACAAAATTTCAACTCGATAAGTAGAAAACTAACTTTAAATCGATTTGTATCGGATCAGCCCAGATATTGTCAATCATGCTTGAATCAATCAAGTATCGATAAGTTTGGCTTGATTCAAGATGTGATTGACCGTGTGTGGCGATAATTGTGTGATTTAAACGATGATAGACTATGTATAGGACCTACTTATAAGAGTGCACTATTTAAAATTTATGTCATTTTCTTCCTCGTCCAAGTGGCAACTCTGTAATTTGACCTATGATCAAAGACTATAAAAAGTATAGACTGGACAAATGCAGCGCTCTCTTTTTATTTTTTTAGCCCAACAACAAATTGTATGTAATTTTGCCAATTTCGAGGAAACATGCACACAATTTGTTGTTGGGCTAAACAAATAGAAAGAGAGCGCTGCATTTGACCAGTCTATCGATACTTTTTATAGTCTTTGCTATGATTGCTCCGTTTATTAAAAATCAGACAAGAGGGAGTCAGACTTGCACACGAAGGGTTCCGCCGTACCACCGCACAATGTTTAACACCATGTATGTAAATGCGTTGGACGCAAAGCTTGTAAAAATATATTACAAAAATAAGAAACAAAAGATAATCAGAATAATTTGAAATTGGGTTTGTATGAGAGGTATCCTTCGTAGTAATTCTGAATCTTGAAATTTACATGGTTGGTGAGTTGGCTTCCTTTTGTGGAAAGTTGCGCTGAGACCGCTCGTTATTCAACGCGTCAATGGTGAGATACAGCCTACATCTTTGTAAAAAAGTCATCGATAATTTCATGAAATGCAAGCAATGGCCTGTCATCAGAAGCGTGGGTTCCATTTGCCGGATATTTTATTCCATACTTAATCGGAACATGTCTACTTTACAATGCAATAAAAATATCACAACTCGCTAAAAATACCCATGTTTTTATTATTAAATGAAATAGTGCACTCTTATTCAGGCACCTGATAAATACTAAAATTTCCAAAATTCTTTCACTAAAACATATTGCCAGTAGATGACACAAGCTTTTCTATAACATTTTAAGATTCCACTTTTCATCAATAAATTAATTCTGATGATGCTGAATTTTTTCTTAAACTATGATCACACTTATGATCCTCAATTCCTGGTTGAACGTCACCCAAAAAGTAATAATATCATTCACATTATATTAGAAAAGGTATATGATACAAAGAAGTGACGCCAAGATATGGAGAAGATGTGTGTTGTTTGTTGCAAACAAGAATGTAACTTGATTATTCAAATAAACTTAAGTAAATAATTTGAGCATCAAGCAAAGTATTGTACACAGCTGCACATTCACAAAAGTCCAAAATCGCCTCCACTTCTTCATACTACTTACAGAATATGTATTTAAGATAAACAAAACGAAACAAATGTCAATGGAGCACAAATAAATGGTACATGATGAAAGTGCTTAGTTTGAATTTGTCAAGGATTTGAGAGAGACCCTCATTAGTTTCAATAGTTTTATGACAAACTCTGACTCATTAATGTTTAAAATACCAAAGTTTTATGATGAAAATAAAATTTAATAAATAGAAGAAGAAAGACTTCTAACAGCAGTAGTATTCCATCTTACACCTTGAAGTCAGTCAGTCAAGTTAACCCAACTAAAGATACAATATTTCTTCAATGTTATTCTAGTAAATTTTGACATACATAATTTTGATAGTTAGTTACCCCTTTGTCGTCGCCTTCTCCTCCTCTAAGACTTGGTCTTGTCCAAAGAATTGTAGTAGAAAAAGAAGAAAGAAAAACCCTTTTGTGTTCCACAAGTGATGTTAATTTAGTGAAATACACAAACAAAAGCAATGTTGTTTTCTCTGGGTCTTTTGAGAGTGAGAGATGAAAATGTTGATAAAGATACCGAAGCGCAGGGTTAGGTTAGCAAGTAGCAGCACATGACACGCATGTCGACTGTCACTACTACTTTATAATCCTGTTATTTTCTTGTACTCCTTCTTTCTGCTCTCCTCTGCCCTTACTCAGACTTCCTGAGGGATATGCAAACATATTAAGAACAAGAAAATAAACTTTTGAAACTATTTAGACGATAAAGACGCTCGGACGCCAAACATTCGCAGCAGCAGTCTAAGAAATTTACATACAAATATATGAATGGGGTACTTGTACTTTTGTACTACGCGTATATTGGGGTAAATACGTATATCTTCATATCTTCTTCTGAAAGTTCGAGGTGTCTGTCTGTTTTGTTTGTATAAAAAATGAATGCGAACTTATTAGAGAGAGATACTCACACACACACACACATACACTCGCAGATACAAGTTGTTGATACTCAACTACTATATGTTCTGTGTAAAGTTAAAACTTTGATGTCTTCTTGCAATCAAAAGCACTATTGTGTATGTATAACTAACCATAATATAATTTTAGCCTTGGATATACAAATTTTTTCATTTTCAAGTTTTATAATAAAATTAAATAAAAGTCAAGAATTCATCAGTACACACCTGCAAGAAGAAAATAAACACAATGTAATCATATGATGGCATGGCTGGCAGGCGGTCGACCACCCAAGGCGTTTGGCTTTTCGCAAAATAAACAACACATCCATCATATGCACAGATACAATAATTCCCAATCATATACATATATATATATATTTTCTTGGCCATACACAGTATTGTAGTTTCAATGTTGCAAATTGAAATAACAAAAATAAATTTATTGTTTATTTTGGCATCACGTGAGGCTAAAAATCATCATCATGCCTGTATGCATATGAAAGTTTATTCAACAACATTCAACATTGGGTACATTGGGTCTTTTTAGGTGCTTCTGCTACATGCCACCCACAGAGTTAGAAAGTCAGTGAAAGAGTCTATTCAGCCTGAACTCCTTAAAATATTAGAGATGCCATGTCCAAATTAATAACAATTAAAAGTTTGTGCTCCCCATATGGAGCATGAGAATGGGTTGAGGATAAAAAACCACAAGAACTGAAAACTTAACACCTTGACAAGCCAGAAGAAGAAGAACTAGAAGACGTTGAAGAAATAAAATACTAGAAACTGAATGTATGCGATTAATTAAAATTTATGGGGACACACATGAGCGACCAAGGATACTACCATTTTCTGCTCTAGATGCCTTTTATTAATTGCGCATATAAACCAAGATTTTAGAACGCACTGAAGCCCAATAAGTCGTCGACGTCGTCTTAGTCATCCTACGTTTTGTTGGCTTGTGGTCGGCACTTGTAAAATTTGTCTTAGTTTTTCAAAAAACTTTACAACCCTTACACCTACCTACCCATCTACCCACCTAACTAGTACCTTTCTATTACTACTTCCTTTCCTTTCTCAAGTCCAAGAAATTCCATATTCTTCATGTTCTCCTTCCTACATAAGCTTGATAAGCGGTAAAGGCAATTTTCTTGATGATCAACGGCTCAAAGGGTTTAAACAGCAGTCGACCGACAGACAGACAGATCCAACCGACCGACCAAAGAGACCATTGAAAATTTCTTATTTGAATGATGTTTTAAAGGGTTGGATTCATTACAGAGATACACACACACACATCTACAAAAGACATGCAGCACATGTGCTAAGGAATTTCAAGATTAATTTTTTGGTATTATTAATAATTTTTTTTTTTGTTTTTTGTTAATCAAGGGAAATTTTGTATAGACGAAGATAATGGTAAAAAGATAAGAACAAACTATATAAAAACGTTAAGTGATTTTCTAAAGAAATCTATTGTATCTCAGCTAAGACAAAGATCCAAGTACATTGGCTTAGTAGATTCTTTAATAGGTAATTATTTTTGCACGCCTTTGAATATGCAATGATTTTATTTCTTCTTATAAAAATAAATTATATTTTAATCTTATTTGCTAAGAGAGTTCAAATCTTTATTTCTGAAGAGAAAGTACTATAAATTGGCAATTTGATTTTTTCTTTTTACATTTTTTTTGTTACTAAAGTCATGATATGTTGTTGCTTAATTGTATTTAATTGAACTAATTATTCCAGACCATAAAGTTTTTGTTATAGACACATGGCTTTTAAGATGACAGGACAAATGAATGAAAGAAAAAAAGAAAGAAAGAAGTGTTCTTACACGGATGTTGTTCCGATGTTGCCATTGAAATCTTTGAACTTTTAGCTTTAGCATTATTCTTTGTTGGTGTTGTTATTACTGCTGATGATTCTTTTGAACCCATAAAGAGCGAAATGTCTAATTCAATTCGAAAAGGATTTTTTCCATTTCAGCAAATATAAAAAAAAATAAACTAGACTAAGGATTGGAGAAGAGCAATAAAAAAACACAACGTTCAAGTGAAGCAATGACATTTAAATTCAAATTCAAAGACGCAAGCATCACCATCATCATCGTCGTCATCATCATTAAGGACACTAGTACAATAGTATTTCAGTCTTTGTCGTCGTCGTCGTTCTTATTGTTGTTGTTACTGTTCACTATGCCACCGGCTATGTCGCCACACGTCGGATTAATTTTATGTGCTCCACACCGCCGCACCGCTGACTTTCTTTTCTTGATTTGCCGCCGCTGCCTTAAGAGTGTTTCTTATGCTTTCTCTTTATCAGTGACACTGCTATTGGCTGCTGCTGCTCCTTGTTTCAATGGCAACTGTTAAAATCAAATTAAGCCACGGTGTCGCACACTTTTGATCTGCTCTCCGCTTTACACAGCAGCACAGCCAATGAAATGTGGTAAAAGCTTTTTTGTGCACTTTCTTTATTCTTATTGTTATTTTTAAATTGTTTTCTTTTTCTTTTTCTTTTTGTTTCATATACTCAAATGTCCTTCTATTGTCCTTGCTTTATTTCGCACCAAAATGTGTATGCGAATGCGAATGGCGCCCGCCTGTTTAGGTATCTCCTCCAAATTACTCCAACGTACATACGAAAACTGTTACTATATATTAAGAGGCAGCGGAACGGGGGCAACGAGCAAAATTAAATGAAGATTAGTTGTGCTTGTAGATTATTCCAAGAAATAAAAGTCTTCAAAGATACTCGGTATCAAAAAGGATTTCATTACAATTGTACTTGGTTTGTTTGTTCTTATATATTTTTTTTTGTATTTCATCTCACTCATAGTAGTATAGTATTTAGTGTTTTCTTCATTTGAATTAAGTGTTTCTTTTTTCATGCGCTTGAGGTGATTTTAAGCTTGCGTCAGTGTGTTTTTATTTTATGCATCACTTGAATTCACTTTGAAAGGCATTTATTCAAGGCACTCAGGAAATCTACATCTTATGACTTTATTTGTGATTGTTTCTTTCTTTGCTTTGCTAACTGAGTTTGCTGGCTAGTTAAAATCACATTTGCCATTAGTCGCATCTGGGGATCAACGAATCTTACAAGCAACATTTAACGTAACTTCATTTCTTGTTCTGATGATTCTTTTTTGTAAGTATTCAGTTGGAGTATTTAATATAGATTAGAGTATTGTGGAATTTATCTATCTAATGGTTTGTGGGGGGTTTAACTTAAAATTTATCTAACAATCGATCTTTTTAATCAGTGCAGCTTTCAACTTTTTTATATTCTTTGTATTTATTGCATTAATTTACTGAGTAAGTCTGAGTCTTTCCCTATCCTATTCATACTCATATTTCCTTCCCCTTTCTAAGATGTTGACATTTCTGGCATATTAATTTTATATTTTTTCTAGTCAAGTTGTCACTTTTTTTTGCTCTTGTTTTGTGGTGTTGCATGTCACTTGAATCTTTCATTTTTCTTGTCCGGTTATGTTTGCTTCATTCAAAAATTTCCCCTTCCTTCCTTTCTTTCCAGTCATCATCCTTCTTGATTCGACCATTATGTGCAAACGTGTGGCAAATGAACCCCACCAACCCTGTGAAGTCCTCAGTCCTAGACCTTTTTTTCAGTGCTTAATTTGCGGTAAGTTCATTAAGTAATAAAACATAATTCTTTTTTGTATTCTTTCTTTCTTAGACTTGTTCATTTTTTTTTTTTTGATTATTTTTTTGTTGTTTTGTTCATCACTTTGGCATTGCTTTGCATATTTTTAATGAATTAATTCTGTTTTTGTTTATTCACCGTTCAGTGGACTTTGATAAAGGCAGCAAGTCAGACGATGGACACATAAAAAATGAAATTATAATTTATGCAGAAAGAAAAAGATTGAGTTAAAACGTGTTTCGAACACAATTTTTTCGAAAATCATTTTTATGAACTTTTTAACTGAAGTGTTTCTTTATTTTTTCATTCATTCATTCATTAATTATGTTCGTGTTAATTTTCTATCAATTTGTTAAAAAAAAACAAAGAAGTAAAAAAAAATTCATAATCGTATAAATTTAATGAGATTTTTTGTTTTGGGTTGGTTAATTATTTTGAAATGAAGTTCATATAAAGTTACATTTTGCATACAAAACACTACTCAGTACTCACTTTATTTTAATTGAGTCCTTTGAGTTTCAAACAAAGTTTCATATTCATCAAATAGGCATCCATGCCATTTCCCTTGATTAGATTTATCTGAATACGATATAATTGGTAATCAAGACCCTAACTTGTTTATGATTAGATGGAAAGGGTAAACTAGTTTTGTGTTTTATGAAATTTTTACTAATTGCAGAGGACCCACAGAGAGAGAGAGACAGAGGGAGTGAGTGATCTCTCCTTACTGTTGACATCATTGTCGTTAAATGAGCCATGCAATTGATGAATGTACTACTGCATACTTTGGTCCAACATTCAATAGATGAATTGTCGAAATAATTTCATATTGACAGACAAACAGGCATGCAGGCAGGCAGGCAAGCGATGTCACAAAGGCAACAACGAATTTCCAAGTAAGCGTGTCATGCACGGTACGTTTTCTATCAGCTCAAATGTCATCATACAAACAAACAGTTGGGGCAAATTGAAGACTAAGAGAAGAAGATTCTGATGATGTTGATGATGCTGATGACTATGATGGTGGAGAATAAGAAGTGTGACTGACGTCTTGCGACATGTGCTTGTCTTTTTGATAAGTGTGTCTTATAGGATGGTATAGTATAGTACTGATGAATACAATATATGTAAGATTTATAGAAGGAGACCTTGGAGTTTACTTATTAGTTAGTCTGTTATACTCAACTCGATTCGATTTGACTTGACTCAGCTCATATGTTCCAGCTCTTTGTCAAGTTGTCAACAAATTGTTTTGCATTCGAATTCGTTTCACCACTATGAAGAAATATGTACTCAATCGTACGTACTACATATGCCAGTCAGTCAGCAGATACCGACATACATACATACTCGTATGTATGAGGAGTTTGTTTCTAAGGGATTATGTTTACCTAATTAATGGCAATCGGGCACGTTGTTATTAATGGCGTCTTATTAATGGTTTACTCGTTGCAACCTCATTATCTCAACTGTGCTACGAATTATCTGAATTACATGTGTTGTGTTGTGTCGTCGGTTTGAGTTGAATTTTCCTTATATGCCCATAGAAATTTCTTATCTCTAACACAAAAACAAAGACATTACACACTTTTTAGAAACACTTATGTATGATTATGAAAACTAACAATAAAATCATTTCAATCTGAGTCCATATCAGTGACCGCACATCACAGTGTCAAACAGTTCAAATGAGATTATATTGACTGAGGTCTAGGAACAAAAAAACTGATATGAATTCATTTAAAAAACAGGCACCCGCATCAATTCAAGACGAATAGCGCGCGAGTTAAGACGTTTCGTTATATTGTACAAAGCTTGGAGTGATCTCAGGAAGTAAATAATATGATATTCAAATATACAATTGTATTATTGTTGCTGGCAGTATTGGCAATTCATGCCGAAGTGGTTCACTTCCAGCCATGCAGTGATGCCGACTCTCAAAGTTGTACTATAAATGAAGTTCGTGTGGAACCTTGTCCTCAAGCTGCAACAAATGCAGCTTGTCATATTAAACGTCGTAAGCCAGCAACTATGAGTTATGATTTTACACCACATTTCGATGCAGATACATTGGAAGCTGATCTGACATGGGTAAAAAGTGCTGATCAGGAATTACCTTTAGCAACAATGGATAAACATGGTTGTGGTTCAACACCATGCCCGGTCAAGAGTGGCGAACGTCAAACTTATACCCTGGAAGTACCAATTGAAAGTAAATTCCCAACTAGTAGTTATACAATCAAATGGTCTCTAAAGGAGCCACAAGGAAAACGTTGTTGCTTTACCATTGATATTAAAGTGGTTCGTTAAAATTACAAGAAGAAGAAATAAAGAATTGTACATATAATTATTTGATTCATTTTTTTTTTATTTTACTGTGGTAATTTAAATAAAACTCAGTAAATTAAGTGTACACTTGGGGGTGAATTCAATGTCTATTTCCATTGAGACACTGAGACCTTGATAACCTGTAAGTCTGTTTGTCGGTCTCTATGTTATTCATGTAATAATGATTAAACTTTGGGGAGAAATAAAATCTTATGCTATTTCTTTCGAAATTGTCGAAACAATTAAAAATTGAGCCTTTAAGATTTTGGGTCATAAAATCATTTATTTGTTTATATTCTCACAAAAAAAAAATGTCTTTCGCGCACGAAGAGGGTAGACGAAATCAATTCAAAACTTATTTTTTTTATTATTTCTTTCTTTGTTTACCTAAAACGCAAGATTCTTTTTTATAGGTTTTTTGCTTTCTTTTTTCATTTGAAATTGTGCTGATAAGCTATTAAAAGAATTTGATTGTTGACCGGGGGCACTTGAAACAACAAACAATTTATTTAAACAATTTTCAATTCCATTAAATATTAAAATTTTAAAAAATAATTTCAAACAAACAATTTCAAGTCATCCATGCATCCATCATCTTTATCATCTATCAGGACATACCGAATTTAAATCCCAGCATATATGGTGTACGTGATAGTTCAGAAAAAAATTGTATTTTTACTTCTTCAAAGCAAGGCTTTGTATCCAAGTAGATCACCTCTCGCCTAGAAGCTAAATAATCATTTAGAGCAGCCTTAGATTTTCGATATTGTTGCATTTGACGTTCGATATAAGTAAAACTATTTTGGGGACTACTACGAAATGGTTTGGTTACTATGCGAGCCTTTGCCAAATTTTCTGGACATTTTAAATAGACAAAACGATTTGGAGGAACTGTAATACTTTCGAATAATACACGTGCTTCACATGCATTATTGGGATAATTGATTAATACCCATCCCTTGCGAAGGGCATCCTCTTGAAGTAAACGTTGCTGTATTATTTTACCAGCAGCTTCAGACTTCATATAGACATTGTCAGCTTCTAAGGCATCTTGAAACTCTTTCGCCAGATCATCTTGTACAGGTGAATTTATTTTATAGTAAAGCAAAACATCTGCATCAATATCAATTACATTAAAACGTTTAACCAAAGCTTCAACAAGAGAATGACGTCCCGATCCAGGTTTACCAAAGATGACAACGCGTAGTGAAAAATTCTTGGGCAGCTGATAAAATGTTGCCTGCTGACCACGATGGAAATGTTCTAGAGATCTTGTGTATATATCACGTGCTATACGTAGTATGTTCTCACCCAACCATTTACGAGGATCTTCTACAGGTGCTATGATTATTTCAGCTAACAAACGACTAATCACTTCCAATAGTTTGTGCTTTTCCATATAATACATTAGTCCGGCTCCAAACTCCACAAGCATGGCCTTATTAAATGTTGTGACAAAAGACATCCCGATCCTGAATGGCAATCAAATATAGAAAATTTTAAACGAAATATTCCTTTTTATCAAATTTTCTCCGTGTAAGTAAATTTTTGATAAGGAGTTCAAAGGAAACGAGTTTACTAATTAGATTGTAAAAGCATAGTCACCTTTTTTCCAAAGCAAATGTGATGAAGTTAGAGTTCTGGAAATATGTATTGGGTAAGTTTTAAAGGATTGCCAACAGAGGCCACCTGTAGTGTTTAAGCAAATGGGACCATGTTGGAACCAACTTCTTGTGAAAGCTTCATCATTTTACCACATTTAAGAATACATTTCACTCCATCTAAGTGTCAACAACATTTTTTTTTTTCGTTCGACAATTATGTCCCTTTTTGTGGCTACAAAACTCCATTCGCGGAAAGCACTGGTAGTTTGCTTCCATCTGAAAAAAAGTACAGCAGAAAGTCATTGGCTGCTGCGTGAGACTTACAGAAAGCCTGCTCCATCAATTTTAACTCGCGAGTACTGGTTCCGATATTTCAAAACTGGTGACTTAGACACAACTGACAAGGAGCACGAAGGAAGGCCACCAACGTTTGTAGACGCCGAATCGGAGGAAATTTTGGAACGCAAGAAGACTTATGTTAAGCGCGGCGACCCCGGCCAAACATCCAGCAGCAAGGTTATTTGGTGCTACCAAAAAGGGGATCGTGTACTACGAGCTTCTTAAAAGTGATCAGACGATCGACGGGGCTTTCAACAGACAACAACTGATGCAATTAAAGCGATTGATTGGGAAAAAGCTGCCGGAATGGGCAACCAAACATGAAACTCTCGATGGTACTGTATGGGAAGTCCTAACCAAGCCGTCTTATAGTCCAGTACTTTCACCATCAGCCTACCATTTGTTACGGTCGAGGCAGAACGCCTTTAAGGGAATACACTTCACTTCAAATGAAGGTATCAATAATTTTGCTGGATGCTTTTTTGGCCTCCAAAGACGCACAGTTTTATTGGCGCGGAGTCCACATACCCAATATTAAAAAAGTGAGCTCAAGAAAATGATTAACTGTTGAATCCTTTGTGAAAGAGTATATAGTAAGTATGAAGACAAAATTTGTAATTTGTTTTGTCGTTAATGTAATCTTTAGTGGATTTTACAGCAAGAACCAATAAAAATAAAAGTTTCTTTTTATTTCTAAACAATTTCATCTCATATATTCACATAAATAACAAGAGGGCGCATATTAATTACTTCCGCAACAATATTGCAAAATGGTTCTGACTTCCGGTTTGTCGCGTAAATACAAATGCGTGGCATGACATGAATCCAAGAAGCGACAAGTCATAATGGCTGCTAATATGGCGCACATGCAAACGAAATTGGCATTATCTTTTCTTCTATTCAGTTCTACTCTTTTTTTTTTATTTTTGGCAAATTATGTTAGCCTTTTGTGTGCATTAACAATTTTTAAAAGTTCTTTTGGCTAAAGGCAAACTTATACTACGTATTCGGTATTAGAAGGAAGAACGATGAAATGACGCCTGACTGTTTCTTTGCATGCATCAGGAAATGATGGGCGTCAAGTTAGCTACTAACAGCTTGCAAAAGTGTTGCCAAATGGCTGCAATTCTTTATTTTACGTTCCATTTCCCATTTTCCCAGTTCCCTCTTTGTATCTATCTATCTATCATTCTGTATATGAATATTATCTTTTGTTTAACACACAATGCAAGTATGAGTATGATGAGGATAACGAGCACATATTATGCATATTATGTGAGGCAATTCTCTTAGTAGTTAGTTGTACTTAGTTGTCATATAGACGACAATCGGAGGATGGAATAGCAGGCAGGCAGGCAGGCAAGCAAATTGTTTCTTGGTCAACATAGTAGCAGAAGAAGGCTATGGTACGAAATATGGTTTTACTAGTAGGATAATAAAAACTTATATTATATGAAAAATAGCTTCCTGAATTACACATACTAATAAAAATGAACCATAGCAAAATACAATATTTGTTTTTAGAGTTTCTCGTAGATGTTACTACTAGGAAAACAATTGTTCAAAAATCTAACATTTTTTCATGAGTTCACATACCATAGTACTCAGCCAACTCCTTCTAGTAAGTTGTATTGTATGTATATATGTTTATTATGTTCTTGTTATTAACTAAAAGAATGTTTGCAAATTATTTAGGAGAATATTACAATATACAATATGCATTAGCTACTGTTGTTATCTTTCAGATACTATATACAATACAATTTCTAATAACATTTTAATACGCTGTCATTTTGTTTTAGCATATAGCAAATTGTTTACTGAATTTTTTATTATGTTAATATAATAGTATGGTATACTTGTACAAAGCATTTGAAATTGTTATTGGAAGGAAGTAAGGAAGATAATTTTATATGGGATATGATCCATAAGTGTAATGATCAGGATGTTATTTGTTTTTTAAAGAAATAACCAAAAAGAAATTAATTTCATATGTCATTTGAGTTGCTTTTGAGTGGAACACAACAAAATCTAGCACATGAATTAAAATTTAATTTCATTTCAACTTATTTTTTGTTGTCCGGTAGTTTTAGCCTTACTTTGTGATATAAATACTATATTTGGGTATATATCTTTTTGTACCCTTTATTCATAGATTGTGTGTAAGGTTTATTTAGTTTGGTGGGAATGTATGTAACACTAAAAAAGGAAGGAAGTCAGTTAAAGCCTCATTCTAAAGCCACAGACTAGAGTGTCCTATTGCCCTGAGATCAAACTGTGCTTCTAATGAATCTGGTTGTTACATTCATATACCCTAAGGTTAGGTTGGAGTGGTAGCCGGTACCAAGACCAGTTTACTTTGTCCATTAAAGCCTTGTTTTAAGGCTATAGACATAGCGTATCTTATTCCTTATGGATCCCACTTCAACAGTTAAGGAATCTGGTTCTTACATTTGCCCAAACCTAATATACTATTCTAAATTTCAATAAGAGCAACCCTGGGTTAAGTTAGGTAGAAAATATGTTTATATTTTTCATACTAGTACATGAAAATTAAAAAATTATCTTCTCTTCAAACGACAACAGGCCAGCTATCGACAACGAGACATGTCTTTTATGCTGATTCAGACAAAATCATGCGTTTTGTGTTATCTGCTTTGGTATATGCTGCCTCATAAGAAACAATGAACTGAAATGAGAGTTAAAGAAACACGTTTTGTCTGATCCGGTGTGTTCTTAGTATCCTAAGTGACCAGTAGAATTGAATAATACTAACGGAAAATTAGATGACTTAAATATTTAGAAAGATTTTTAAAAAGTTCTAAACCCTTCAACATAGTATGAAGTCTGCTTAGGATAGCTACACTGGCTGAAAGAAGTAAAGCTTCTAAATCTCCTCTTGGATTAAGAAAAATGGAGGCCTTTTTGGCTATTCTCTCTAATCGTTTCTGTTATCGGTTCTGATTTCGAATCAATAATGGACTGAGACTGAACTGACCGTGTAAAAAGGCCCATTTAATCTAAACAGGTCTAAGTAACTAATAGGAATGCCATCTGATAGAAGAATGTGAAACACAAGAAGTTTCAATATGAATGAATGTCGGACTCCTCATAATAATCTTTTTAATATCCATGTACATTCATATGAGTTCTAAGGTATTACAAGTCTCACAGAGGATCTTTAGAGTTGAAATATCCTTCCTCTTAAGAAAACAGATTCTGTCTGAACATTCAACTGCCCCTTAAGAGTTTTTCAATAAAAAAATCTTACTAATAAATCTCATATTATTTGAATATTTCTCATATCATTCTGTGCATTTATATAATAATCCTTCCTGCTTGCAATTTGTCGTGGGGTTTTGCTAAAAAGTGAAGCACAAATTAAATCTACAATATTGTTTATCTATTGCTTTATTCCTTCCATGATGAGGGTATATAACAGTCGGTTCTCTTCCATCTATAGCATTTTGACTTTTTTCTTGTTTCTTTTTTTGTTTTTTATCAAAATCATTTGGGCATTGAAAGCAAAAGCAAGTCAAAATATGAATATGAACATACTATATACTCGTACATATGAATAACATAGCCTGAAACAACGAAGAGTATGGGATATCCGCGACTTGATTAAGTTTTAACGTACAGTAGTAGTAGAGCGCGGTCAAAAGAACTCAAAACGTTTCCTCTTCATTCAGATATTAATTTTTGTGTAATTTCGTTTCATCTGTATGCGCTCAATGTTTCATATATGTATGTACTATTTAGATACAAAAAGTATTAAGAAAAAAAGAAGAAAATAAGAAAAAAATGCAATGGTTTTTTGTGATAAGTAAAGTGGTGACACATTGCCGCCACAATTGGTGCGGTACTTGGTACTTGGATCGTATGTACTCAAAGCGCACTAGCAGGGATAATCATTGTACAAACACAGAGACATGTGCATGTCCGGATCACTCACTCACTGATTCTGGTTCCATAGAAAAGCGGTTACGTTAGATTATTACTATGCTTGTTGGTCGTTTCAACTTTTGCCGCCATGATAGGAGAAAATACTTTCTTTAAAGATTATTTTTTATCACAGTTTATATTTTTTTTCTTCTTTATGTTGTGCTTTGCATTTCGCACGTACATATTCAGTGAAATGCTTTAAGTCAGATGTGCTGCTTTGTCTGAAAGTTTGTTGGTCTCATCATATCATCAACGGCATTGCGTTTCTTTTTTTATCTTTTTGTTTGGTGTACTGTGACTCTTTTGGATGCAAATTTTATCACAGTTTCATCATGTTTTAATTAAGTTTTTTATAACTGAATTCATCAGTCTGGCATTTCCTTAAATTTGTTCCATCAGTTATGAAATCAAACTTTCTGTTTTATTGAGGTTGGTTGTTTGGTTTGCAATGATAAACTCCATTTCATTTATCATAGAAATATCATCATCAACAAATCAAGTATCATCTGTAGCTACTATGAATTGGGTTGACCACAAGAAACTCTTTTTTTTTTTACAAAAAAACCAGCAAATTAAAAAATCAAATTACCAATTTGAATGACATACACGTACATAGTACGACGATGACTGACTATCATCAGGAATCAGGAATAAACGCTTACAATCAAAGTACGATTACATGCAAAATCAAGTTGCAGATATCTGAGCAAATTGAAGTGTGGGTGGTGGTTCGAGCTAGCAACAATTAAAAATCGTTTTTCACCTCGGTCAACCGTCATTTCAGTCAAATTTGCGGAAACAAATTGCTGGCAACATGAACATGCCACATATCACCAACCAGAGCAGCATAACATAGTATATACTCTTTATTTTTTTATTCTTTGTAACACTCCCAAGCGACCAATTGAGCGCATACCTCAGAAACAAACCACACATCATCATCATCATTATTATCATCAACACCAGCATCATCAATACCAAAAGCAACAGTCGGTAAACGCCACAATAACGCGAACAACGGTAGAAACAATGATGATGATGATGACGATGAGATTCATTCATTCACCGATTTCCGGTTGCCAATATTTTCCAGTTATTGCTTCTGTTGTTGGATGATTTTTTGTTCATCGCACAATACAACAACAACAACCTTGTTCTGCTGTTGATTCGATTGTCGTCACTCATCCGCAACGTGTGTAGCAAGCAAGCAAGCAATTCCATTCGAATTAATAAAAAAATTAAAAAATAAAAGAGAAAAATGGGAGAAATGATGGAGAAAAAATTGAAATGGTGGCGGCGGCAGCACAAACAATAAGAAAGCATATCCTCCTTGTTGTATCTACAACGAGTTTTCACACCTACAACATACTAGTAGACTAGGAGGATGTTATTACTCCTGAGAGCGTGTGTATCCTGTTTTTTTCTTTACATTCTTTGTAATATTTTTTGTTGTCAATTGCTCTCCAATTGAAAAATTACTCAACTGCCAGTTTGGTAATTCCCTTTGGTTCTTTTTTCTTTCATTTCTTTTTTTTTTATTGACTGACTGTATTTCCTTTCCATCTATAATATTTCATGTCTATTTTTTTTACGTATCAACTAGGTAGGAAGTAAAATATCTGTATGAATATGTAAGAGTATCTGTGTGAATATGGTTTTGTTTGTTTGTTTGGTTGGTTTTTTTTTTGTGTATTCCATATACCAATGACAAGCATCAAATGAAGCGTAAATTTAATTACGCAACTTTATTGGATTAACGAAGCTCTGCTATGTTACTCATTTATAAAAAGATCCTGTCAAGCTTAGGCAGGCGGCATACACAATAACAAGTAGCACCAAAAGTGAATTTGAATAAATGTCTATGGATGGAAATGGAGAACAGCAGGCGCAACATATTTCAATGATTATATGTAATAGAGGGCAGGAGGAGCATGATGGCATTGCGTAAATTTGGCTCCATTGTTTTGTGGCTCTGTCGACGCCTATGTTAGTCTTAATGTCCTTGTTACAGCTGTTGTTTACGTGCCATTTACAAAAATATGTGTATTGTTGACCGACCAAACACCAAACCCATCATCCCAACCTAACCAAAGTCACCTCTACTCTTGTCTCTATTCTAAGTAGTTACCGAGCAAAAATTGCAATTGATGCACATTGCATAGGTGAGTGTCAGTCAGTCAGTCTAAGGCACACTTGCACGCAATTGCATGGACGTCATTTAAATTGGTCCCAGCTGTCATTGGAAGCCATTGCAAGTTGTTAAGTCTTTGGGAAAAACAAATTGGCGCATCAATGTTGCTGCTTTGATGCTACCTAAGTCGAGCTTAACTTCTTCTACTAGTTACATAGGCAACATGCACATTGCAATGCCATGCTTTAGGTGGGGGCTGGTGGATCTTCGACATATTCACATGTTGACATGTATTTTGCTGACTATGCACACGTTGTCCAATGATATGGCAGAAGAAAATCCTTGTAAATTCATTAGTAAAGCAACACACCATGTACATAGAGAGCAAACGGTTTGCTTTTTATGTAAACCTGGGTAAGCCACGTCGAAGCCCAAACCTAACCAAATTCAATGATATCAAGAGCAATACCATCATCATCATCATCAACAATATCCTCATGCACACACATACATATCAACCCAAAATGAGTCTGGGCACACATACCACGTGTGACACGTTTGGCGTCATGTTCATGTTCGCGTGTTCGAAATTAAATCCCACCGTTTGACTTTTACCAACCAGTGGAGGTAACTCCAACAGAGGGTTGGCTACGATATGTGCGTGTTTGTGTCGACGCAACATGACATGACACCGATACTAAACTGACACTTTGACACGGACTTAACCCTAAAATGCTTTGTTAGCCCAATGTTTATTGGCGGGAGATTTAACTGCCTTTTGCTTTTTTGCTTTGCTTCAATGTTTGTTTGGCTAAAAATGTTTGCTTTCGTGATATTAGTAACTTGATGCTCTACTAATTTACGTGGATTATGTTCCTGCCCTGCCATGCCATGTTAGTCAGCAGGATCACAACCTGAAAAAGTTTAAATACCTTTTAATTAACAGTAACACTACTAAATTATTGCTCTTTAACATTGTATTCACAATTAATTGCAAGGATATTATTATTTTATATACTATTGAATAGAAATTTATTCGTTAAAGTGATTGAAGTTGAAAACAGCATGGTAATGATGGTGATGTAGTCCTTTATTTAATTGCCATCAACACTTAACAAATAAACAGAAACACACAGAATGTTATGTTGTAGTAAAATACCACAATACAATTTACAGAAAATCTACTACCTACTATGTATGAGATTAACAGACACAGATACTATACTATTTCATACACACACCTATACATATAGAGAAGTTAATGTGAGTAAGCTTAATCCGAACAGTTTCACATAAGCGGATTCTGTTTATCATCATCTCTGCCTTTTGATTCACCCACACAGCCCACGGCTTGGCTCAATCACGTACATACTAGTACAAAAGAGCTTTGTTTAGCGAAGAGTGGCGCCAAAGTCTAATTGATCCCAACAGATATTTTCAATTAGCAAAAAACAATTCCTGTTTTTTTTCCTCGTTTTCTGTATTGTCCTTTTTTTATCTTTACAAGTTTTGACACAACTTTTTTTGTTTATACGGGTGAGCCTTGCCACCTTTAATTCCTGTGGGCAAGCACGTCTGGGTCGGACACGGAAAAAATAGAAGACACCTTTAGTTTAAAACACTCGTGGATAAAAAAGTATAAGAAAAACTTTATTATTTTCCACAAGCAAAAAACCTAAGTAAAACAGGAAGACGTTAAAAGTTTTATTTAAAAAAAAAAAACTGCAGAGTAAGAATTACCGGCGACGTAGAAAAAACTTGTAGGACAAAACAAAAAAGTTTTCTAAAAGTTTCACTTATCACAAGAAAAAAATTTAAAAAATACTATAAAAAAAGAAGTTAAATGATTTTAATTCAACAAGAACGCATGAATGGAAGGAATAAAGTGGCAGTGGAGTTCATGTTAAAATTAGCATTTTTAATAAATTAACAAAAATTTATAAATGACACTTTTTCATTCACTGAACAAATTATAGCGCAACGTAAATTTCTCTCTGATAAGAAATACAATAGTATAAAAGCAAAAATATTTGCAACAAAATGTTGCAACAAACCATCGAACCATCCATTTGGTTAGCAAATCCTGGTCGAGCCTAAAACTGACTCTAATGGTGGTGCTGTGGCTTTCTCTAAAGGCAACAACCAACATTTTGTAAATCTACAACTTGAGATAACATGAAGTTTAAAACAAACAGACAAACAAATAAACAAATGAGTGAGTGAGTGAGTGAGCGAACGAACGCATGAACTAAACAACAAACAAACAAACAGTAGTAGAGCAATAATGTGCCGGGGTTTCTCGCTACTCAACTCAAATTGTATCTGATAGATACAATGCAGGCATGAAGGCAAATGTTCGTATGTGGTGTTTGCATTTTTGGTGTTGTACCATTTCAATAACTCTAATTAATTTATTATCGCTTATCGCAAGCGATAAATCGCGCGTGTGTATACAATTGTTGCCGTTGCTGCTGCTGTTGTTGTTACTTACTTGGGTAACTAAGTAGTAGTATCTAATGCAATTCTGCAGGAACACTCACTCGTATCCAAGAGTTAACACAAAGAGCAGCAAACAGCAGTAATCTCTGATGCACTCACTTGGTCCGGAAAACAACAAAATTGTGCCTATGCATTTTGAGTGCGATTTGGAAATGCACATGTATAGATGCAGCAGTTCATTGAAGTAAGTAAATACGTGTATATCTGACGTGGTTCGCAACGTCAGTGAAATTGAAGGCATAAAAGTATCTTTAATGAAAAACTCCCTTCATTCAAGTCTTTTTCAAAGAAAACCTTGAATTTATATAATTTGTGGCAGCAATTTGATATTTTCAAAATGAAGGAAAGGATTAAGTGAGTATAATTGAAAAGGTGCATTATCCAGGGTGTTTTATAGAGTCCATTGAAAGGTTTAAATCTCAATATTTGTTACTGGAAATATTCAGTATTTCTATAGTGTGAATATTTAACCGGACATTGTCAACAATTTTATAGATGCAAGGAAATGTGGAAAGCTGGTTATATATTATCTTATGTATGGAGAAACATAATTTTTAGTCATTTACTGTGTTGGTAACTAAGTTCCCACCGATTTGTTATAGAAGCATTTGAAGAGTATGAATAGTTTACTAGTCTTTGTCAACCAATTTAGATCGAGATTTAGAATTACAGGTTGTAAAAATTTCATGATTCTTATATCCCAGTTCTAAAGGACTCAAACATTTGCATTTTCTTGTTACACATTTCATTTCAGTTTTATAAATTCTTTCGATCCTAAGCATCGACTTAGTTAATGCAAATAAATTGAAAATAGTTTCTAGTTTTCTTTTAAATATCAACAAATCTAAACATACAATAAATACATTTTTCCTCATATAAGTACTACAATTTTCTCTTACAAGAGACAACGATTATTCCCTAAAAACTGAAAGTAAAAAAATTGAGACCAAGATTTTGAAACATGTGAGATAAGTTTCATTTCAGTTATTAGGATATGAGAATGAGATGACAGAGTGAAAGAGTATTTATTTTATACGCTGGAATGGAAAGCTATAAATTGAAATGAAAACAAATAATATGAGCTTAAAGTTAGCAACAAATAAAATCACAGAAAGTGCGTAGAAACTACAATTTGTAGAGATGTTCAATTAGAGATAGAGAGAAAAGTACACGAGGAGGAGTAAAAATGATTGTAGATTTTAAAATTGCTTTCACTAAAAATGCTGAGGTGGACGAAACAAGAGTTTCTTATGTGCTTTCTTTTGGTATTTTTTATTGCTTTGGCAAATACAACATACGAATGTGAGGTTCTTTTTCTTTTGGATGAGAAAGTGTTAAAATTTATTGACACATTTAGATCAAAACTTGGATGTTTAGAGATTTTGGCTTTCTTTCTTCCTTCTTGAAAAAAAAGTTTGCTGAATGAGCAAAAAATAACGTGTATGAATGAATTGTGTTGGCAGTGAGTGAGGGAGGGAAGAAGTAAGTGAATGATGAGGAGAGTCAGAGAGTCATGAGGATTTGTTTATTTGTTTTTGCAAATTTATAAGCTTATGCGCCTTAATGCGTCCAATCGACCAACCGACCGACAGACCCGGAACACACTCCTTTTGCTTTAATAATATGTATTTACGCCCAAAGGGGCATTACGCATCTTATGTAATAATATTATTACTCTACCATACTCTCCCCCGTGTGATCCTACCTTAAATGATTGTTTGTACCGTCGTTGTTGTCTTGCCATGCCGCTACGGGTTTTGTTATTGAAAAGCACTTAAAATTTTGCTTTAAACAAAAATATGGAAAATCATAAAATGTAATGTAAGTACTCGCTCGGGTAAATTCGATAGATGTATGTAGATACTCGAGTATCTCTGTATATATGTACATAGTAAGCTGCTTATTCTTCTATCCACTGCTATCTCAATTGTTCGCTCATTTTTTTTTTTGTTATTTTATTTAACAGGGAATTATCTCATTTGACTGACTGACTGACTGACTCAAAGAAGAGAAAATGATGCCTTCTTACGTTACAGTTACACCGCGATTATCGTGCCCCAAAAAATTCCATTCCTTTCTCTTGTTTGGTTGGTTATTTGTTTACAAGTAGTATAATGTGGATGTAATAATATAATAACCTTAAGATATTTTAATATTGTTTATTTGTTGCTGTTGCTGATGTTGATGCTACTTTTGCTCCTTCCCATAGCAGCTTCTGTTGAATCATGAATCTATATTGAACTGTGGCAATCTCGGTTGCTTATTTTCTTGCTACTGTTTGGTGTTGTTATTTTTGCTTGTAGCATTAATATTTGCCTTTCCATTGTTTTTTGCCTTGGCTCGCCTTTTTGGTAATTTCTCTGCTTTTCCTTTTTTACTATACCGTTGTGCATCGTAAAATAATTGCTGCGGGCCATGAAACAAATATGTAAAATTGTATCTCAAGAAGAAGCCTTTGTCGAACAGAAGAAGTGAAGGAGCTTAAGAGATTTCTCTTTTTTTATATTGTATTTTTATTATTGAATTTTGAATTTTTATGGTATTCAAAATATTTGATCCATAGGTAAGGTAACATAAGTTAATTCAATCCAAACCCAAGGCAAGTGTAAAACCATTAAGTAAATGCAATCAATTAACATTTTAAAGGTTTCTAAACATAAATAAATATATTTAACTATAAAAAGAAATAATTAGAATTGATGATGATGATGACAATCTTTCGCTTTCATCATAAAAACTCACACCCTCACCATGCACTCTTCATTTTTTTTTTTTGGGATATATTT
The DNA here is from genome assembly GCA_037043315.1 of Amiota communis. Classification (NCBI taxonomy): domain Eukaryota; kingdom Metazoa; phylum Arthropoda; class Insecta; order Diptera; family Drosophilidae; genus Amiota; species Amiota communis. The sequence goes on from JBAMAV010000582.1 coordinate 108,832, forward strand.
GAATGATATCCGAATTGAAAAACATTTTTATTGCAATTTCGTGAGTTTTGATGAAAATACCAGACTTATGAATATACTAAGTACATACTTATTTTTAATAAACACGTATGTTTGCATATACTACTATACATTCAACTGAATATACCATATAATACCACCGGGTGTTTTCAGTTCAGTATTCACATTCACTTACTAGGATTCAATATTATGCACGATTTTACTTGAAAATGGTCATAAAAATTCTCGCACAAATATAATTTCAACTATTTCCAAACATCTGCATGAATGCCGCCACCGCCGCCGCCTCTGTTCCTATTTAAAAGATGATGACGATGACGATGGCGATGCTGATGTTGATGATGATTGCTCTTGCGGGTATATCAAGTGTATACTTCATATATATTTATATGGTATAGTAGTTTTACTAAGACCACTAGGCTGCTTTATAGAGTAAAAGGAGATCTCATCATTTATGTTGTTAGGTTAAATGAAAATTTCCATATAAAACAAAAAATAAAGCATTATACTTTCGTTGGTATTTTAATGGCCTTTTCGAAGGTTTAAAGGTCATAAATTTGTCAGAATGTGAGAGTATAATGTCAAACAAAGCAATTTGGGACAAGAGAGTACTACATGTAAAACGGTAAACGGGTTGTTATGGCCAGCTAAGTAAGTAAGTAAGTACTACATGTATCTCATATTTTGTGAACATTATTAAATTTACTTTAATGTCAATATGCTCATTCATTCATTCATTGCCAGTTGTTTATTAATAGAGAATCTTTAATATGCCATTGATATGTAAGTAGTAGTAGAGAACTTATCCTTTATTTGTGAGAGGGTTAAAATTGTTTTCTTTCTAAATAAGGATTGATTTAGTAATGTGACAAAAACAAGTCACAAGAGAAATGTCAGCTACGGTGTTATATAATTTATTACAAATGTACATTTCAATAAAAATTTAAATTTTCCAATGAACTTATTGGGTAATAGAAAAATTATCCACGTTTTCTATCACTAGATAATGTTGATACCCATATATTGTGCAACACTTATCCCATTGTGTCAAACGAACACGTGTTTGAAAGGTGACATTTCAGGCTACATTTTTTTGGGAAGACAATTAAGGGGTGCAACTTAGGGGAAAAATAAGTATGTTGGGATATTTCTGGAGGGGTTTCCTTAGGGGTATTTTAAGGGACTTTTTTTACAAGAATAAGCCCAGCCAGACTTGCTAATATATATTATTATTAAGGCGTTCATGAACGTTTAAATAAAAATTACCAAAATGATTAAAAAAAATTCTAAACATACATTGTTGTTAGTTTAGGGGTTTGTAGGGGTTTTCGAGTTTGCCTAAGGAGTCAAAATTTTTGGGAGTTGGTAGGCCTGAGACAGTTTTGTAATACGTCGCTCATGTTATATTGTTTTTAACTGTTCACCCCCATACACAGTGAATAGTGACTCGCGGGTGTGCGTGTTGATTCCATGAATCATTCACAACGAGTTAATCGTTTATTTCTTTTGATTTTCTTAGTGAGTGGTTTCGATTTTAATTCGGACAAATAGGCGCGTTCAGCAGAACCAATCGCTGACCTTTTTCCGATTACTTGGTAAGGGCTGACTTTTCTGAACGCAGTGCTGCTGATTTAATTTGCGGCTTGGGAGTGTTGAACAGAAACAGCTGTTAACTCTCACCGTAAAATTTTTCTTATCAATAGCCTTTTTATTTCTTAGTTTACAAACGAAACACAGCTAATTGAAGTCTGCTGACTTCAAGTCATCAAAGTATTTTTATGATTGATTTTTAGTAAACGCAATCCCTACATTGATGATTTTGTAAATTTGACAGTCACAGTGAACACCTGTAGTCAACGCAATCACAACATTGTGAATGATTTTGTGAATTTGACAGTCACAGTGGACAGACACCAAGTAATTGGAAAAATCAGCGATTGGTTCTGCTGAACACGCCCATTAATTCGGACAATGGAAAGAATGTCTCAGGGAAAGGCCTACGTCTGCTATTGTTTATAAAATTCAGAATGATTATGCCTCTCTCCTGTTTCGATAAACGATAACTTACTCATGATTCATGCCAAATATCAAAATCATTTTACTTATTTTGCGTGAATCTTTGTCGGTATTTCACTGTCAAACTGACGCTCGAGTCGCGACTCACTGTGTATGGGGCCTATGAAGAAATACTACATGACTGCTGTTTTCAGTGAAAATGCTGCCGACCCAGGAGTAGTTTTCTTGATTCCGTTCCGGAAACTTCGATGTCAAAAATGCACTCACTCACAGTCATTGAAAAACCCGATGAGGTACTAAACAACAACCACATGACAGTTTGAAATTATTTAAAAAGAGCAGGCTACAAAATGTTACTCAATGTTTGGATACCAAATGAATTAACGCAAAGAGATTTGATTGGATGAAACGCTGCTGAAACGAAACAAAATCAAACCATTTTTGAAGTGAATCATTACGGCCGATGAAAATGGCTTAAATGCGGGAATAAGCAACGCAAACGATCATGGTGAAAGGCCGGAGACCATCCACAAGCGACTTCAAAGCGTGGATTGACGGCAAATAAGGTTATGTTGAGGGTTTGATGGGATTGGAAGGAAATTACCAGCCGCTCCACTCTGGTGAAACGGTTAATTCGGTCCTCTACTGCCCTGAAATGAATACTGAAGGAAGCACAACGTGCCTTCGCTTCCTTCTCTAATTTCAACAATTTGCAATATCCCAGGTATGCACATAGTGCAGCCATGTGGAGGCAAAATGCTGGAATATTCAGATTCCAATTAAATGGAAATAGTACAGTATAATTCCAAATAAACCTATGCACATAGGTGCAGTCCCTGGAATTAACTAATTAACCGCTTGAATGAAGCAATCAAGGAAAAGTGACCACAATTGACCATCAGAAAAGGTGTTGTGTTCCATCATGAGAATGCCAAGCCAAACAAATTGACGGAACTTGGTTAAAGGCATTCTAACTTGATCATTCCGCATTCCGATAATAGGAAAACAGAAATGTACTTTTAATCACAAATATTAGCTGTGGTAAGTTTGATAATATACTATAATATAAAACATATATTGTAATAATAATTAGAAAGAAAATTTACTTACAATTCCAGATTTGTTGCTTAACCATTTTTCACATAAATGTGAAGTCACATGGACGGTGCCAAGTTTAAAGATGCTCTGTAAAAAAGAAGTCATGAGTTTGATTGAGGGCTGATTGACATTACTTGTACTTGTACTTATGATTTAACAATTTAATACATAATTTTGACAGCAAAACAATCTAAAGTTCGTGTGTGTGTGAGAAAATATGCTGCAGCTAACTGCTTCATATTTGCTTGTCACATTAATCTTTTTTCTTGTATGTATTTTGGGTCAAGTGTTCTTTCACATATGTTGTTTTTATTCTCTAGTACATTCGAATGACTTTGTAAAGAAAGGAAATGTTGAAATTTTGTTTTGAGTTAACAAATTTCAACTCATTTCATTTGGGTAATTCATTTCAATGTCCAATTTGTATGCGAACATACAATCTTCATCCGATCTGAAACAATTTAAAGAGCTTCCACTTTTTACAGTTGCAATGCATTACAATATTTGTTTATCAAAAAATCCGTTTCTATATTGTGTGTAGGAAATGATGAATGAAAATGGGACAGGTGGTGGATACACATAGTATAAAGGGTGGGTATAGTATTTAGCTTGGTCAGCCAGTCAAGTCATTCATTAAAGTAGACAAGTGCGAGCGTGTCATAAATCCTGTAAAATCAACTAACACACGTACGATTTCTATGAATGGCGTCGTGTCATGGCTTGGCATAAAGTTTACATTCATTTGCAAAGAAGAATAACGTAATAAGCAACCCTTAAAGTCATCTGTAATACCGGGTTATAACAAAAAAACCTGCTTGACTGCCTGTGTCAAGGTAAAATCCGCTTATTAAGTGTGCGAATTCAACTTTTGGACAATCAGAAGTGTAACCACCCCCAGGGCGATTATTGCCATTTGAATGCATTCGAATGTTATATAAATTACAAATATGTATAGTATACTATAGGCTTTAATGTGTGCACACAAACCCTGGGTGTGTTATAGCGCTCGATAAATCCTATTGTGCACTAACCCCATGCACTGATTGGATTAAGTGTGCAACCGGGCTTTAAGCGTTCGATGACAATCAACTTCGCTGCGTGTTTCAGCTCACAACTTGATAGATCACTCATTTCCACCTTCTGTCCATTTCGAAGTTAAAACAGTTTGTGTTCTTGTTCTTCAAGTTCAATTATATTCTATGGCTGCAAATCCATTATAGCAACAATGTCATATCGCACCTTTTTCACAGTTTTCAAACTGCAAATTTTCTACCCATAACCAGGACACACAGAGGGTGATACATATACCATATTCGACCATCTCTATACTATATGGTTACATTTAGCAAATGAGGGTTAAATACTCAATTTTCACATCTGTTATGATTTTGTGTTCAATCACTTAAAAAGGTGTGCTGTAGTTGCTTCATAGAGACGTTAATAGTAATAGTTCACAGATATTTTGGTTATAAAATGTTTAGGAAAAATAGCAATTAAAATCATTGAAATGTAGCTAATGATGAAGATTCAATCAATAATTCTTTCTTTAAATTAAATGCGCGTGCCACAAAGTTAGTCAAGTAAGAATCTTCATAAGGATAGATAAGTATCTGAAAAGCATTGAGTAGTAGAAATGAAGAAGTATGCTAATGAATAAATCACTTCTAAGTGTAAATTGCACTCAAGCGTGGCAATACTAGCTTATCACACAAACTCACATGCATATGAAGAAGAACGACGACGTGTAACTTAGAATTTTACAAAGTAAAAGGATTTTCTTTTCTTCCTTAACTACTACTCATGTACTACACACACTCACACACACATAACTGGAACCCGTATAAGATTCATAAGCAGCTGCTTTGATGCCTGCTCTCCTGCCTGCCTGCTTGCTCTGTTCCTTCCTTCCTGATGGTCCGCTGCTGCTGTTTGTCTGTGTTGTGCTACCGATGGAAGAACCATTGAAAAGTATGCAAAGAATTTCCAATCAATTTTAATTGGCATGCCATCAATAAGCAGTGATTCTCATAAGAATAAGATCTGTCGCCTGTTTGGAAAACAGCAGATGTATCTACCATACATACATATAGTATACTTGTATTTACCATAAGTGTGTGTGTTTATGGCACGAGTCAAGTCGATTCGGTTTGGGTTTGGGCACGCCTGCCGATTTAGTTTAGTTTGAACTCCTACGCGCACGTCAAGAAATTCCAATGTATGCATAATTTTAATTAGAATTTTTTCTATTTTGGCAATTTATCTTTTTCCATTTCGATTTGAAAGCATTTAAAACGCATGCATGCCATTTCAAACTTGTAACGCAAGTTTCAATTTGCACCATAAATTATTTTAAATGATCACCAAACAACCAACAACATCGTTGTCGGTACATGTACAAGTAGTAGAGTATTTTGAAGGGGACCACCGAATGGACTTCTATCTATTATTTAAGTGACACATTTCCACATTTGTTTTCTTTCTTGCACTTTAATGTTTGTTTTACAAGATTTTTCAAATACCAAAACGGCATATAAATTATTGTAAATTGTAGTACAATACATTAAGATTTCATCATTAACATTTCTATTGTAATATTGTAGTATGGTAGATTATAATCAAAAGTCCTTTTAAATTAATCAAATCAATTGGTCTATAAGAAATCTCAATCTCAATCTCACGTAATTTAATTCAAGTTGTTGTGTGTATCAAATTACAATTCTACAATGATGTATGTAAATGAGTCTACATTAAATGAAAAGGGGATCTTTTTCTGTGGACAATTCAATTCAAAATTCTTATTCAAACAGTTACTCAGAAGATTTCTTAATTGCTCCTGTTGGTTGGTTGGTTGGTGCACCCCAAAAAGCAAACCCAACTGGACCTTTGTCCACTCATTTGGTCCAGGCAGCATTGAGAGAGCTGAAAATGTTTAATTGCCATTTAGTCCTTTTTAATGGCATCACAACAACCTATTTCTAAGTATATGTGGGGGTCCACGTTATCCTATTCTATCCTATCCTATACTATACTATTCGTATCTAATAGAATGTTGTTCATTTAGTTTTCAACTCAGATCACTCTGGGGTTCATTAATGACTGCCAGGAGTCCATATATTCTCGTTATACTTTGTTCATATGTACTATTTTCCTTAGGTTAATACATTTACTTGTATGTAGGATACAAGTTCGCTATTCCTGTGTCTATTGCTATTGTTTTTATCTAGATAAAGTTGCAAATGTTAGCATTTTAATAGCTTTGCTCGGTCAACGTACAATAGTATCTAATACTATGCGAATTTTTGAGTTTATGTTCTGTTGTTTACTGTCTGTTGTCTGTTATCACTAAATACGCATCTCATCATGCATGTGTTATGTTTCATGGTTCAATATCCATAAGTAATTCTCTTCCTTAACAATAATAGTTAATATTGTATCTATTGCATGTGTAAAGGTTGAAATATTAATGTAAACGCAATTAAGTTTAAGCTATGCTGCTGCTGCTCCATAAAAAAAAATAAAGAAAATCTATGAAGGAAAAAGTTTATAATGATTATGAAATTGCACCCTAGTGCGTGACGAAAACATAAACTTATTTCTTGGTCATTGTTCCAGAAGGCATTAAAAAGAAAGTCACAAACAAAAATGTACAATCTTGAGCTGTAAGTGACGAAAGTCATTCAAAGAGTCACCAACCACATCATCTCCATCTTAGAACTCCAACCAAGCTAAACGAAGTGTTAGCCAAGGAATAAACAACAAACACCTTTAATATTTTCATTATAAAGTCATTGAGCTTTTATTAACGCCGGACGTCGACCCCCCTTCGGGCAGTATACTTCTTGATGAAATTTTTCTTTCTTTCAATGACAGAACAAAGAAAAAAAAATAAATGTAGACGGACGGTAGATTATAATGTTGTTTATAAGTGGCGACGATGACGATGCCTGGACTTCTCACTGACTTGACTGCAGCTGTACCTAATAATCATAATAATTGCGCTGAAGGCGTTTCATGGCCGGAACAACTTTTTCTTTCTCCTTATATTATACAATATTATAAAAGTGCGTGTGACACATTAACAAAAAAGTAAAAGAAAATAAAAACCAAACCAACTAGTACACCACTTCATCCTGAACCGAAGAACGAAGAAAAAAAAAACAACTTCAAACTTCAAAAGAAATAAAAATGCAAAGGTCCTTCTTTAATTCCGTGAATTTTCCGCGGGATTTTAACGCGTTTTGCTGCGCCCTTCAAATGCAGACAAAGGAGTGGGTGGTGGTGGCGATCAGGACTCTGTGGTTAATAGACCAAATTGAAAATGATGCTGTCTTTTTTTATAGTCTCAAAAGCAAAATAAAAAAAAAAGAAGAAAAAAGGTGGCTGTAAATTAAATTGAAACAAGCAAAAGGACAAAAAAATACGGACCTTTTCACCTCATCTTAGATTGGTTCAAACAACAACCAAATAACTAACCAACCAACCATCCTCAGGCACTCAAAAGACACTTCTTTAAATTGAATTTCTTCGACATAAAGTAGAATATTGTAATATACAATACATAGAGAAAATAAGTGAGAGAGAAGCGGAAGAAAATTAAAAAGAAATTAAGCCAATTTGCCTTTGTGACATGAAGCAGGCATAGCCAATTCCATTGCCAATAATCAAAGCCCATCGCTTAACATACTTTCGTCTTTTACTTATTGGAGTCAACTTCTGAATTTCAGTTTGTTTTTTTTTTAGCCTAGATTTTGGGCATCTCATCTTAAAATATAAAATTGAGAGTCGTAAATCTTTGACCATAAATACCATAAGTGCTAAGCAGAACACCGTTCAAATCTTTTTTTAGCTTTAGTCCTTTCATTCAATGATGTCATTGCCATTTCAGCGTGAAATTCCTTAATCTTATTCAAATTCAATTCAATTAGTTCACTCATGAATGTCCATCGACAAAAGAGAGCTAGAGAGAGAGAGGGAGAGAGATAGAGATACAGAGTGGGAGAGCGAGAGAGATGACAATTCAAAAAGAATGAGTTTCAAATTTGTATAGCTGAGATTTAAAACTGCCTGACAAAGAGCGCATTGAAGCGATTGAAGATAATATTGTGTGGTGTCCCGACAAAGTGGTGTCACTGATAACATTATGTAGTGTTCAAAAAAGGTCCAGTCCATACAAAAAATTGAAACAAAATGTTGGCTATGTAGGCGCTCCGGCCTTTCTAGAAGTCCCTAGAGCAATCACTCAACGCTTTCCTCATATGCACAGCTTGGACCATAGTTCTGGTGGGGAACCAGTATTATTTTGATCTATTACCTCATCACCATTCGAATTCAGTCAAGTGTCCATTTTGTTTGGTATCATGACCAGAATTCTCGGGACCCACTGCATGCTAGTCACTTTCCTGGTATTCGCTGTCGAGAAAATGTATTGAAAATAATGTAAACGCCGACTAGAGCAAGAAAAGCTGGCGGTGTCGATATACTTCTAGTACATTCATCACCTCGTTAGCATCTAACGTATGTCACAATGACTAGGAGCTCAAATGAGTGTGCGATTGTTTGCTGTCGGTCTTATTTAAGAGCTGATTTATGATAAAGAGATTTAATCTTCATCTTTGAAATGAATCATTTAATTTTATGAAAAAAAAAAAAAAAAAAAGGAAAAACCTAGAAAGAAGGTTGGTTACCTTTGGCTACGCCTGCACCTCATGTGATTGATGATACATTATTGATTTGATTGATTTGACTTATGTTTAGGGTAGAAACAGTATTCATACTGTATTTCAACATTCAGACCGGGAGCTATACGACCCAGTAATCCTAGGTTGATGTATATGGGTCAGACACTTATATTATAGTGTCCAAATTTCAGTTCGATAAGGCAAAAAACAAATAACTTTTTTTAATAAAAACATTTGAATTTGGGTTTGGATGGGAGCTACTGCATGAAGAGTATAAAAAATAAATCTTTAATTTTCATTGGATTGATTTTCACGGAACACATATATTTCTACTTTTGAAATATTAAATGATAATCTGAATAACAAATATACAATACCGTACAGATAATTTTTGCATGCATTGTGTTCGAGGAGATACAAAAGATACACACACAAGCACGCATATACTATTTTCGTACAAAAATTGTGTTTGAGGATATAAAAAATATACAGACATATACTTTTTATGTTACTTCAAATTTGAACAATGGATCGAGCGTTTAGTTTTCAAACTTTTGCAATTTAGAAACTTTTTTTTATTGGTCGCTTCGTGGTTTAGCTTTCCCGAAAATGGCTGCAGCTTGTTCGGTTTCGGCCATTGAGTTAATCGGTTCTTGCACAGTTCTTGGTTTTAAAAATAGCTTAGGGCGTTTATGGTCATCATCACTGTAGGACCTCTTGTAGTCTGTAGCATGAGGATTTTGTTCTGGCCTATTTGGATTGTAGTGGCCTCGTCGATCACGATGCCTGTTTTGATTGAAATTAGCATAATTTCCGAAATCGTTGCGATAATTTCTGGGATCTTGACCATGTTGTTGTTGGTTTTCAAAAAACGTGTTTCGATGCTGATTATATACAGTATTGTCTATATTGGTACGATCGTTGGTGCGTCTCAATCTAGAGTTATTTGTTCGAGGCATTTCAACGCTGAACTCATTGTTGAAGAATCCTTGCGGTCTATTTGGAGCCGACTCCGGGTAGAATCGCTCGACAACTTGACGGCTTCTTGATCGAACATTATGATACTGAGCGCTGATTGATCGTTTGTTGAATTTATAGCTTGAGTCATTACTCCTGCTGCGTTGAACTGTTGTTTCCGTAAAGCTTCCGGATCCTGAACTACTACAGAGACTCTTTGTTTCACACATGTCGTTGTAGCGGCGTCTTTGAGGCAAATAACTGCGACCTCGATTGCCTTCACCATACTCGGTAGAACTGCCAACACTGGCAACACTGCCACCGCTGCCAGGAAACTGTTCATTGCAACCAAATCGATTTCTGCCACCAAATTTGTTATTTTCGCTGCCACATCTCCCACTGCCACAACCAGCAAATCGACCACTGCCACCAAATTTGGGATTGCTACCACCAAATCTGTTCTTAAAGTTTATCCTACCACTGCCATTATATCTGCGATTACTGTTGCCGTAGCACCCGCTACTGCTACTGCCTTCGCTGCTACCAAATCCACCACCGCCGCTACCAACAAATGCACCGCCCCCGCTGCTGCCAACGCTGCCACCACCACTGCACATATCAAAAGAGTTATATTGTCTTTCGGTGCGCCTGTGATCGGCAATATCAATTTTAAGAGGGGCTGAATAGTTGTCCAGCTTGATTCTGCCATTACACGATAATGCACGTTTCAACTCCTCCAAACTTTCAAATTCAACATACGCATAGCCTTTGAATTCGTCAGTTTCCCGATCTTTAATCAGGCGAACGTTTTTCACGTTGAAATCTTCAAATATCTTAATAACGTCTCCTTGCACCAATCCTTGCGGTAAATTTCCCACATACGCAATGTATGGTGGTTCACTTGGCACTTGTTTCAATATACTGCAGCCTTTGAAATGCGCATTACGCTGAATCCCAAATTCCATAAAGTAGTTAAAAAATGTATACTCGCGTGTGAAAAAAAAACACAAAAAAATTTTATACTCGTTTCTCTTTTTTTTTTTCTCCAAATCGATGTAACGCCTGAGAGATCTCACACGCAAGTGACAAGTTTTTCTAAATTCAATACGATTGTGATTTTCAATATTTTCAGTGGTTACTATGTTAAAAAGAGATTTACTAAAGGGGCCAAGACACGATACAACGATTGTAATACAATTTTATCATAGTAAAATAATAATAAATCGTCTGCACACTTCAAAAGATAACAAGAAATGGACGTTTTACAACTTCATTGCATGTGTTATATGCTGTATCACACACACACATACGTAAATGTTGTATTTATTACAATCGTTGTATCGTGTCTTGGCCCCTTAATAATGAACTGTCAAATTATAAATTCCATATTGTAGAACAAATTTTTCTTTAGAATCAATTGAAGTACCTTGTATGTTCCTACTGCTATGCTACTTAGTACCAGTTAAGATCTTTTTTAGAGGAAGCCGATAACCCTGAATGTCATTATGACACCCTTGGATTTCGGTAAACTCGAATTGTATAAGTGGCGTTCAAATTGTACAAATGAGGATTTACAACCGTAAGGATTGGTTACTGACCCTTTGAAAATGAAGACGTTGGACTGATTTACATCATTAAGAATGTTTGGGACACAGGTGACTATATGTTCCATATCACATATCCCACTCCCGCAGATATTAAGCTCACGAAGCGTGTTGTCTTGTCAGAGTTGGTACAGCTTTTCGATGTCATGGATATGCTGAGTCCGTTGGTAGTATTAGGCAAGATCTTTTCACAAAGGTTATGGCAGGAAAAGATTGATTGGGATGAGGAACTTCCGGATTTTATGCGAGTGCAGTGGACTAAGTTTCGTCGAAAACTCGCTAAAGAAGGCAAGGTACAGATTTCAATAGCTGCAAAAGTAATTATGTTGCATGGGTTTTCGGATGCATCCGATTGTGCTTATGGCACAGTCGTGTATGCCAGAAGCGTGGATAAAGAGGGCAACGTTGTCGTTAGGTTTGTAGCACCGAAGTCTAAGGTGCCATCAGTCAATGAAACTTCATTACAGCGTTAGGAGTTGCAAGGAGACTTGTTGTTAGTGAAGTTAATGAGGAAGGTGAAAAATTGCTTGTCCATTAATGACTTGCAAATTTGCTGTTCGACAGATTCCACTATTGTGCTAAATTGGCTTGCTTCTCTCTCCAGTAATGGAATGGCCTTGTGGCAAATAGAGTTTCGAACATACAGGACTTATTGAATATTATCAATAGTTTAAAATTGATAAGAAGTTGAACTCTGCGGATATTGTATGGCGAGGGGAATTGGACCAATTTTCATGATAATATCTTTTGTATTCAATAGAAATAGCGGTACTGTTACATATATCTTGTTTGCCATGAAAAATATCCTGTCAGCCATCTTAAGCTCATCCAATGGTGCCAACTGCCTCTGTTAGTGAATGTCAGATGACTTGGTCTTGGCCCTTTAACATTATCCCATTGTGAAGTTACCCTGCAGTATGCTTGGTGGTAGTAGTCCCCGTTTTAATAGTCGTAGGTAATGCAATCGGTGGTAATGATTGGTGACACGACTGGCGAACGGTAATGCTGGCGGTGGCAATTGAATCCTTCCATCACCTTGTTAAATGCACCAGTGGAATACATGTAAAAGGGGATAGAGTTGGAACTAGTACTGGGTCCAATGGGACTAGCCACGAACCAGTGTTTTACATACAGCAGGGTATAGTTAAATACTCATACTTTCAATAAACTCATAATATTCTTCGATATAAAGACATTCATATATATGTACCTCTATAGAAGTAGTGTCTAAATGGACCTTATGAAATATGTATTGTATATAGAAAACAAACCGAAAGGAAATAAGACAAAAAGAACATGAACTCATGACTCATGTTTGTACATTTGTCAAAATTTTTGCAATGCATCATTTTGAACAAACGAAAACTTGGTCAGATCGTATAAAGAGAGAGAGAGGAATATAGGGGAAAGGGTATAACAAAGAAGAGTATACCATTGCGCGCACATGAAGATAAATCGTCAGAAACACGGAATTAAAAACTGATGTAGCGATTAATTTATCACTTGCAGCAGAAGCAGCAGCAGAAGAAAATCAACAAAACTAACAACAAAAGCATCATCATGACAGTAGAGAGCATGAGCAGCCATGACAGTGTTTAACTAACAAGTTGCAATGGCAGCCGCAGACAGCAGTGGAAGTTGTAACAGTGGCAGAGATGGAGGCAGGCAGCAACAGTAGAAAGTTGGAAGCTGAAACACCATCACCATCATGAGTACGAGAGTAAATAAATTACGAGCAACAAATAAACGCGCTTCATTGCACTACAAAATGCTTTCTTTGAGTTCGAACTCAAATACTAGCATCAACAGTAGTAGCGGCAGCAGCAGCAGCTGAATGAAAACTAGTACAAAATCCAAATCCAAATACAACTTGATAAAGATACAAACAACAACCGTTGCTTACTTACTTCATTCATACTTCTTTACCAACAACGACAATTTGCTCATTGCAATGATGATGATGTTGTTATGTGTTGAACTTGTTTGACTTCTTCTACTCAATATCTACGCAAAACAAAATCAAAACACAACGGGAAAAAATAAATGTTTCAAATTCAGAAACAAAGACAAGAAAACGGAAACGGAAGCGCTTTCAGCTGTCGATTTTCATCCTTTCTTCTTGTAACTGTTACTATTACTGTTGTTGTTGTTGTTGCTGCTGCTGCTGTTGTTGTTATTGTTATATAAGTGTTCAATCATGCTGATTGTTGCAAGTATGCGGCAAGTTTAATCGCCAACTAGAAATGTGACCCGTGCACGCTTTTTAGATCTTTACATTGGTCATACTATTACATACAATAATATACAAGCAAAAGCCCAAGAAAAGGAAGCGTGTGCATTGCTAACTACTTTTACTACTCTTTCTCTTACTACTAGTCCTGTAGCACTATGTTGTTTTGGGCATTGAAGAGGATTTATGGTCATCGATCAGAATTAATGAAGATTTCTATTCGGCTTTTGTTTTTTTGAAACAAGTGTTGTTTTGTTTTTGTAAAGGAAACAGAGTAACATTTGTTGCTGAGTGGTTCGGTTCTGTTCTGTTCCATTCCATTCAGTTATGTGTTGTTTTGTGTTGTAATTGTCAGTCAGTCATCAATGTATTTGGGTGGTGTTTGTGTATTATTAAGCTTACCCAAACTCATACACAAATATGTATGCCATATTTCCAATTGAGTCTTCATTCATTCATTCACTGCTACTGCCACTTTCCCAAATAGCGCGTTTTTCATATCGACTTTATTCTATCATAGTATGCATGTTCAATTGTGTCTTCATTAATTTGTTATATGTAGTTGCCTTTAGTAATGTTTTTTCTTTTTTTGTGTGGAATCAATCAGGATGTATCTCTTTACACACACAGAGAAGCAGAGCTAGAGTTTCCCAGTTAAAGTGATGAAAAATGTATATTGTATTTATGTACACATGTTATATTTCTCTATAGTCGTATACTCCATTCTATCCAACAGAATAAAGTGTTTACACTACATTAGCGAAATTAAATTGATTTTTGCAATATTTCATAATCGTAACACATACAATTACTACTTAGAATCGTCGTTTAGTTATATCTTTGTGCATAACATCCCTCCCTTACCCATAAATATTATGCACTACCTTTTAAACTTATTAACCATAATGCTGCTTATCCTTTTTAGGTCTGATTTATATAACTCATTCTTTCCCACCCTCACACAGCACAGCACACCACACCACATCTAATGATATTACCAGAATAATGTAGTAAGTACAATATTTGCAATATTAGTAAGTGTATGCAACACCATAAAGTTTCTGGGTGGTTTTTGGTATTGAAAGGGAGTTGAATGCATTCATTTTCTATCTAATCCATAGGAAATTCTTTTACTTATACAAGTATGTTAAGTATGTCAAGTCATATGGGAACAGATATCAAAATGAATGAAGCTTTGTCAAGTGGTTTATGGATTCCCTTTCCATATTTTGTAACGCTTTTTCTCGTGTTAATTGAGTGTAACAAATTCTTAATGTTCCGAAAATCTTTAAAGAAAATTGAAAAATTTGTTTCAATATGAAAAGTGTGTGGATAATGCAAATTGTAAATATGCTTACATTTTTCATTTTATGCATTTATCAAGTCAAAAATTAGAATTTGTTGTCACAAGATAGTATTGTTATAATTTATTGAAATGCAGAAAGAAGCCTAAGAATGGCAATAATTTCTTGAACTAAAAACAATAGAATAAAGAATTTGTCATATTTTTGTTATTAAGAACAAACAAACAACAAGTTTTTAAAAACACATAAATATGTACTAACTATTTTATTGTATTGTATTGTATTGTATCATCATCATCCAATTCATCCTTTAGTTGTAATAAAACTTATGTCCTTAAAAAAAATAATTCATTTTGTATGACAGCGCGACTAATGAACTCACAACTAACTACTATAATACAAATAATCAGATTTTGGCAGAGTTCTTACTCTGACTCTGACTTCGATTTCTTTTAGTCTTAAGTCTTATTAGACTATAACGCCCACTTAAGGCTATAGAAAACAAATGACAATGACAATATATTACTTGAATCAAAAGCAAAGACAGAGTGAGAGAGTGAGTATATATAATTTCTTGTTGTCATATTGTAAATATTTATTTGGCAAGAAAGCATACTAGTACGTACCCCTTAACGATTACAAGTGGAGCGCAAAACTGTCGGAGATTTTTTTTGAAAAATTGGCTATGTTTCTTTTTTTACAAGGAACAAGGAAAACACTAAATCCAATGGCGAATTTGTATTGAAAAGATTTATGCGAGTTTAATGTGAGCAATCGTTTTGCTTTGCATTTCAAAAACAACACAACACAAAACAAAATAAAAAACAAAATCTTCTTCTTCTATAAGATACAAGATGAAGAGAGTTGTTGATGATGGGGTGGTGGTGATGATGATGATAATAATGATGATGATGAGGAACTTTAAAATTGCTACCTTCATTCTTCAAAAGTGTGTGTATACACTCACTTCTCTTAATTAACTCAATTGATTTTAATTAGACCATGACTTAAACAGTATTTGCTGATGAATAAAGCTAACTGACTGACTGACTGACAGACTGAATGTTGTAAGAAATTATTATTAAACACGCAAGTAGGGGAGCACAGTAAACATTAATTTACTTATATGACGATATTCGTATGCCTGCCTGTCATAGGTACACAACCAACAATGAACCGTGGCAGCTTATAATTTAATAGTAAATACACACACACATGTATGATCATATGTGCATGTATGAATTTGTTGTATTCATTTTTCTTATTCATCTCAATTTATATACATAAAAATGAAATATTTTACTTTTACTAAGAACTCAACACAATATGCGTAAGTAAATAATAAAAAAAAGTGGTATATAGACAACCAGAGAGTGAGTTAAGAATGTTGGTGAAGTCGAGATGTGGAGTAGTGATGTTGTTTTGAGTGCCCACATGTTTTGCCAAAAGTAAAAATGAACCACATGCAACAATCAGACGACGACGACGACGAAGATTCCTTAATGACATTCACACGATGCTTGTTTCGCTTGCTAGCTTAATGCTGAAGTTCATCATTTCATTTCAACCAATTGAGGTGATTAACTTTTATGAAAGGAATGTGAGTGTGTGAGTATGTGTGTGCGTTTGTCTGCTTATGATGAGTCATGGTAGATACTTACAATTTTGTTGTAAGTTAAAACTGTTGAATACAATTTACTAATTGGGGTGAAATGGTTAAGAATTGTATTGTAAAACAGTTTAATTTTGATTAAGAAGGATAACAAACAATGAATTTAGTCATGCCAAAGTCTAAATTCTTATAGATAAAATCTTCAATTTCTATAGTTCTGTCTTGGCTTTAGACTTCACAGAACTAGTCTGATGTTTGTTACCCATAGATCCGTGCATCGGTTATCAAGAGAAATATGTACATATGTCCTACATATTGGCCTCATCAGCATTATAAAAGTAATTATGATGACCATGTCCACCCACCACTCCACAACTTCTTATCAACTGTATTACTGAGAAAATTAAAATTTTTTTCACTTTTTGAAACTTTATAATCAAATTGTCAATGTTTCCTTTTAAAATTCTGCATTGAATTGAAGATTAAAGGACTAATGTACATCACAAGAATATGGTGAATTGATTTCAACCAATCATGGCTTCGAAAAATGTTTTGAAATCTATACCTAATACTAATTGATATACTTAATGGAACCTTCGATTCTTGGACATTGAACATTTAAAACTTGAAAACTTGATTTAGTTTTAGATTTCAGCCATAATTGAATACCTAAAACAGAACATATAGTTAGTTAAAAGGTAATTCCTACTAGTATAATATACGAGCATTCTGACAAACTATCATCTTATCATAAGTGGATATAGTACGACGACGACAATCATTCATGAAGTCGCATCTGTGGCATCATTTATCGTTGCGACAGTTAAATAACAAAACAAAAACATCAAAAAGAGAGAAAGGAGAAGAAAAAAAGCGAGATGAAAATAAAGGAAAAAAATAATAAATGTGCCAACACCAAAATTTCATTTGGTTAATGTGTGAAAGTGCTCAAGGGAAACGAACAAAATGAGTGGGATAATTGAGAAACCGTATTTTTTGACATTTCTTGCTTAAATAAAATATAATAAGAATATCATATGAGTACAAAAACATACCATACCATACCATACATACATACATTTATACAGATGTGCATATGTGTATCAATTTGTCATGCTGGTTTGTTTATAGGGTATTTATTAAATGATTTCCGTATGTAAGACACAACATACAAGAAATTATGGGGGTGGGTTAACTTCTGTTAAATATAATGAAAAGTAGTTTTGTAGTAGTTTTTGGACTCATCAAAATTTATTTTCTTTTTAACATATAATTACACAATTTGTTAAAATTTGTTTTCATTCTATAATTCTATCTTTAGATCTTAAGTTATTCAAAAGATTAATCCCAAATCTATGCCCTTTTTTTTGAAAAATGTCTCCCAATTTCATAAAGCTGTAAAAATGTCCAAAATTATGGTGCTTTTAGGATAAGATATTCACCGTATATTCAAGTAATACTGAAGAGTAGTTATATTTAGATGTCCACACATTAGAAATTTCAATATCAATTAGACAATTAGATTATTTTTCAAGTGGTCGTAAATAAAGAAAGGGGGATTTTATATTTATATACATTTTACAACAAGTTCGGAATGAGAACACTTTATAGAATAACTAGTATAACATGCAAACGTTGTCCTGCCTGAACAAAAAAAAAAAAAAAAAAAGAAAAAAATTAAATTAATTCGATGATAGTAATATTAATTTTTTTTATAGAAATTTTGAAGTGTTTGACAAAGGCTACTTGATTCAAAATGCCCGTACACATAGTCACACATACAAAGCCCACTTGTTTGTGAAACGATTGGAATGAAACAAACACTAAAGGCTGGAAAAGAATAGTGAAAAAAAATGAAAGGAATACGAGGTTCAACCTCAGAATAAAAAAACTTTTTTAATGAACTTAAAATGTACATAAGTAGTTATAATTTCCTTAATGCATTGGACATCCCTAGTTAAAATATGTAATTAGATAGCGTTTTAAAATATGCATTTGATTAAAAGAAGTAAAGCAATGTTTTTTTGGCGAACGCCCTGAATCAACTTTGAGATTAGTGTGCACAAGCGAACAGACATAAATTCTAAAAACTATTTTTGTGACCTCGGGCGTACAAGACACGGGTGGTTTAAGATTTTATTATATCTGTGGCAATAAGTCAAAGTAGCTTAAGTCGAAAATCTATGTTTTGAGGTATTGCCTACTTTGTGTAAAATGATTCCTGTTTGTTTTTATTTCAATGTTTTTAATCTCAAATACACTAAAGTAAAAAGATAGAACTATGTTTCTAAGCTGTATTTTCTGCAAATTCTTTAGTAGAAATACGTGTTTTGAAGCGATAAAAAATGATAGCGCTCAAACTCAAATGTACATTTAATATACCAAATTATATTGAAATATGTGAAATGAAAGATCTTTGTCTGGTTTAATATCCCCTAGTACCTAGATACAACTTGTCTCTGGTGAAAGTGTGTGGAGGTCCCTGATATTGCAATTATAAAAAACAGACTCCTGAGATCTTTTATATAAAACTTATCTCTTATTCTACACACTACTAGGCATGTGGGTGTCCTTGATATTGCTAGTTTTTCTCTCATTGTATAAATCTTTTTCCCACTCTTATTATAATAATCATTATTATTACAGCAGATCATTAGTAGCGCACCCCCTTTGTGTAATATGTAAAGTAAATGTCACTTCATAAAGGATCGAAAAAGCACTGAAACATAAAATAATTTTTATGGGTTTTAAGTCACATACACAAAAGATGAGGGTTAAGATGATGTCACCTTATATAATGAACATCATTAAGTCATTTTGTACATAAAAATGTGGTATGTACAATATTCTTTCTTGTTTTGTTTTCTCTTAAATGCCATACATAATGAACAGATACACACACATGGATATACTAATAAAAATAAGAACATCTGGTATGATAAACTCTTAAAACTTAAAATATCTGTATAACTTATCTTCGAAATCGTTTCTCGAATCAACTTGACTTGACTTTGTTTTGTATACATGAAAATAACTTCAAAATCGGTGATCAAACTGATACAGTATAGGAGTAGTAGTAGTAGTGACACTTGCGGCTTTTTTCACATTCAACACAAACACACTGCTACAAACTTACTCACTTAGATACACGCAAACTGCATCAGCAAATAAGTTGAGAAAAGAAGCGACATCTCATCGAGGCGCATCTCGTGTGTCGCCGATTGGTCGTTTGGAAATTTATGACTTTCGCTTGAAAAGTATTTTATTGCGTTTATAATTGTGTGCAGCCCATTTCCCCAACATAGCGCAACATTTGAACACTGTTCATTCCCCTCCCTTTTATATGTTGTTGATTGCTTTGTTTAAAGTTCCTTCATTTCCTATACCCTACAACTTTAATTGAGTATATCTGCTCACGGAAAGAACTATTATAAACAAAAAATACTAAGAGGACATAGTTTAGTAGCGCCACATGATTTTTAATTGGGAATTAAAACAGGCCTCATAGATATACTACATTTAATGGCACATGAGTGGGGCTGATCAATTTTCTCACAAGCAGTTCTATAAAAACATAACTTTTTAACTCCATTTAGTATCGCTAGGGACTGAACAGTTGATGCAAAGCCAATATCTAGCTAGATAATCTTTATCTTATCCAGAAAATCATCTAATTTTGATTAAATTGTTATAACACCTACCATTTTAAGACCTGAAGTAACTCTCTTCCCTCTTTCAATAGTCTTAAGAAGACATTTTAATTTAAATTCAGTTAGGGTATACCAGAGTCTCTGTAATCCTAATGATGTTATAGCCTATTCTCACTCACTTGTTTGCGCATGGGAAATTAATGCACATTGCACTAAATGTTTCACATAAACTCTTTAACACTTACACTTACAATTAGATGTGTTCGTCGTGATGAGGAATGAGGATGGTGTTGGTCTTCTTCCTTATACTAGTACAGTATCTTGAAACTTATACAGCAGCAGCAGCAATAGTATCTATTTGGATCTATGTAAGTTTGCTTATGTGGCAGTATTGGTGATGGAGGCAGCTGCATTTTGTATAACGCCGACGACATATTGCTCCAACAATTGCATTGAGTGAATTGAAGGTTTTGCTTGGTTGTTTGGAATACCGCCGCCTCATTTGTTTGCCCAAAGTTTATTTGATCGTTTTCACTGGCGTGTGTGTGAGATACATAGATATTTTTTCAAATGAAAAATGTGTCATGAAGTGCGTCGTAGTCGTTTGTAAAGTTGGGAAAATCAAGCAAACGTGGGAAACTTTGATGTCACTTGTTTCACAAATAAGTAAGGAAAAAAGGGGTGCTAGGAAGGTGGAATGAGGACTTCTTAGATGCTGCAACATGTGTAGAAAGAATGAAGGAAATATTTATGAAATCGAAACCTAATAATGTTAAAATTTCTTAAGCATCATTATAATCATCATCTTTAGCTTCTCTATGAGGAGTTTAGTTTTCTGTTCTCCGATCCAATCATCTGGACATATTCATTCAAAGCGCATTCACACTAAGTCACTCACTCACTCATCTGTCTACATTGTTTGCTTTCTTGCTTGCTTGCGCTTGCTTTCTCATTGCGTTTGATTAATAACTGAAGTGAAATTGAAAATTTTCTCAAAAACACACAAAAATTAAAACGTACAAATTGTAAGTTATTTATTTTTGCAAGAAAGAAAGAAAGAAATTCTACTGAAGAAGGAACATAAGAAAAATGTTGAACCAAAAAGAAAAAAAAAATGGAAAAAAGCCAAAAATATTTCTTAAGAGTTTGTGAATACTGTGAATAGATGGATGGATGGATGGACGAAGGAGGAGGACCTTACACTAAACTTGTGTTTGGTTTTGGGGGTTGACCAATGTTGAATGAACACATTTTTAGATGAAAAAGCACTAAAAGGGGAGAAAGCAAGCGAAAAAAAATTCCAGTTTTCCACGTAATTACTTTGCTGTGATTAGTAAAATTAAACTTTTCTTCAGTTTCAGCTTATTTGATTTTTGAACGCGAAATATTTCTCTTTTCTTTTCTTTCCTTTGCATTTTCATTCTTTCGTCTTTATGCTCCTTTCATAGATTAATTTGAAGCATTTTCTCATTTAGCGCTACGTTTTTCTTCAGAAACGCGAAAAAAATATAAGAAAAAATAAAGAAATGAATATTTCTTTTTCCCATTTTTCCGTTTATTTTTTTTTTATTTGAGCAGTTGTGAAAATGTTGACTGAAAACGCATATCAGACAATTACAAGGATTGATTGTCTATGAAAATGTTCAGAAAACTTTTCCCATCCTTTTTGTTATACTTCGTCTATGAGACAAAGGTGGTTCGTTTTTCAAATAAAAAAAAAAAGTACTGAGAAATAAAAAAGGGCATAAATATAAAATTTCTATATATAGAAAAGTCCTTGTAGACACTTTAACACTTCAAAAAAATGTCAAATATTTTTTTTGGTTTTTTTTTCTTCTCAGGAATCATCTCTCCTGATGTTCTGATGTTGGAATAAAATCAAAATTTTCTGTATAAAAAACGAAGAGAAAAATATAATGCCACAAAATCCGAACTAATTACTCCACTCTGTATTCTGTCAAAAGAAGCAGAAGAAGGACACTCGCATCATTTCACTTGGTATCCTGTCCCAGGATATGGCTGTCGTTTGGCCGCTCAGACGCACAATCAACATAAACAAACATAATCATCATTATTATCATCACAATCGTTGTTGTAGAGTTGTTGTCATCATCAACATCATCCGGTGAAATGCGTAGACAGACAGACCAAAGTCAGACTAACCAACCAACCAACCAACCAACCATTCGACTCACTCACTGTCTGACTGATTGTAGAACTAAGTTTTGAAATCTGACTGAGTGCGTTGACAAAATAAATGTTTTGAAAGTAATGTTGGCCTTATTTATTTCTTCTTGT
The DNA here is from genome assembly GCA_037043315.1 of Amiota communis. NCBI lineage: Eukaryota > Metazoa > Arthropoda > Insecta > Diptera > Drosophilidae > Amiota > Amiota communis. The sequence goes on from JBAMAV010000582.1 coordinate 131,297, forward strand.
TGTTGTTCTTTGAGTGGCGGTGAATAAAATTCAAAAATGTCACACGCGCGTGTGCCAGAAATTAATATTAATTTGCTGTGTCAATGCATCCGTCATAGTTGTATATGGTACTATAGTAGAGAAATTCATCTTGGACAACCCCTATTTACCATACACCGCTAAATGTTTCTTTAATCCCGCTCCTTATATAACAATATTAGTTTAGCTTTCTGTTTCCTTTTTTAGGTTGGAAAAGTTATTTTTCACAGACAATTCCTGTCCTCAAAACAACACTCAATAACACATTAGTTATGGATTGTTTCGTATTTTGTTAGATTTTTTCAAATCAAAAAAATAACTAAAAATGAAAAGGGTAAATAATAATACTTATGATGATGATATAAGGATATGCCTGGAGGACACGTCACGTGCCAACATACTTCAAAATGTTTAAATTTATATAGAGAATTGTGGCCCGTGAAACAGTTTTTTCTTTTTGATCGCTTCACTACTACTTGAGGAGAAACAGTCAGCCACCAATCCAATGTTTATACTACTACTTTTCTTAACCGATTTATTTACACTTTTGAGATTCCCAGATTTTAGTACCGTTAATGTACCTTAAAACATCGCAAATGAATAACTTGCACACACACACATCGAACACGTCATCATAAATAACAACATTGCCCAAAAACTTCAAGTGGTTTAGACACACGCCGGTGTGCTCTCAAGAGAATATTTGCCAGTGATCAAAAGGAAGGGTCCACATCATGACCATCGTTTGTTGTCATTTATTAATCCCTGAATCAGGATGTTAGGTAAAGCGAAAATTCAGTTGTTGCTATTGCTGCTGCTACTGTTGCTGTTGATTATGATGAGTAAGTTTTTCACAAATTTTTATCATTGAAAGGGTGTTTATGGCTAAGGGATGCTCATCGAGTCTCTTCTACGCGGCAAACGCTTATGCACGCGATCTGCTTAATTATGCTGAAGACGCATTCTGCGTATGTACTCCCATCTCTGTGTACTATTTCCTTCCTTAAGTGCACTGTTGCGCAATGTTAGGACACATTTTTTCCTCCATTGTGTTTATGCATAACTAAAAAACAATCATTTTTAACTATCTATTGCAAAGTGTGGGAAAGAAGTTAACGTGCGCCACTTGTGGTCCAGTTCTCTACGGAATCAATTTATGAAAAATTTTAATATCATGAACAGCAGGTTAAACATTTTTAGTGTTTATCACTTAACTTATTAATTGCATTTTATTGTACATAGATTTTGTTACCATTTCTATACAACGCATGTCTGACTACAAACAAAACTTCAGTTTGTTTGTTTTTAGTAGAAGTGCAGTTTTTTCTATTCATTTAAAATTTCTTAAATTATATTTACATAGCAACATTTGGTTCATGTTTCGTGTTTTTGAGCATGACAAATTGTTTCGTTTTGCCAGCATACAATGTAGCAGCAACGCAGTGGGAACAGTGGCAGCATATCGAATGAAGATGAATTTTGAGCTATTGCCATCTTTAATGGTTCTCTTCATTTCATTTCAGACAAGTAGTCACTCAGATGTTGAAATAAAGCAAAAGTCTTCTTTAAAATCATTAAAACTTTTTAGTTACAACACACAAGTCTACCTCCACATTCCCATTGATAGTCCAAGTATCACTAAAACATATGGGATAGAAGAATACTTAACATCTGCATATAAATTAACTTATTTTTTCTATTTTTCATCCAAATTGGTTGTAAGATTCCCATGTATTGGTTCCTTTATATTTTTATATAGAATCAATAGATTAGAACCTCCTAATTCCAAATATGACCTTCGTTTTGCTGCATCTCATTTTTTTTATTTATTTACGTTTGAAAATTGGTCAATAAACACATGTTTAAACTCGGTTTTAATAAAACATAATTGCAGTTACATTTTTCAATGCATTTGAAATAATTAAGGATAAAAAAATGGAATAAAACAATTGGGAAGTATGTACGAGGTCTGTCCAAAAAGTATCACGAATTTTGATTTTACGTGGGCTACGTTTATTCGATTTTTGATTTTTTTGAGGTGCTATGTTGGTACTCAAGTCCCCCACCTATGCTGACAAGGTGCGTGACGGACGCCCGAGCACGTCAACAACAGACAGAAAACATTGATAAAGTGAAGAAGAAAGTATTGGCCAATCGTCGAATCACCCTTAGAGAAATTGCTAAGGACCTAAACATATCTAAGGTTGAATAACCTTTAAACTGTTGAATAAAGGGCAACAAAATGTTAACAAATTACAATATTTTCAATTGATCTTCTATTCTACACTTATTTGACTATGTCATGAATGTAAAACCTTTCATAATTGAAGTTATTAGTTGGAATATACAATATATAAAAAATTCCCTTCAGACCAATTAAAATATGTAGTACAATATAACATTGAAAATCATCTACTATAGAGAACATAGAAATATCAAAATAATAAACAAAAGGGTACCTAAATTATATTGGACATTAATGCCGAACCGAGCGAGTCTCCATAAAATTTTGATGACTATACGAGTAGTACAACAAACCGATTTTATTTGAAAAGTTATTTACAACACACATCACATTGACATTAACGAATCAGAAATGCATCATAACAGACTCACAACGACAACAGACGGAGACTGAGACTCTTGAACTAAAATTGTAATAGTACTAAACGCATTAGCTACATTTATTTAGATTGATTTTGAATTAAAAGCATGTTGAATGAAGTATATGTAAAGAATAAAGGAATCAGCACATTTTCTAAAGAAAAGTCTTTCAAGTGACATTAAAAGTATCTGAGACACATTTGGTTAGTAAGTATAGTGAGATCGTCAAGTGTTGGTTGGATAGTAATAAAATTACATTTTACGAATATTACGCATACGCGCGTTGTTTTCGTTTGAAACCAGACATTGAAGTTGGAATGGATGTCATACATACTATTTACTAGTCCAGTTCAGTAGAGTTGTTTCTTTGTAGGTTCCTAAAGTCACTCACACTCACGAGTGTACTTACTTAAGTGTATTTGAGTGAGAGTGGGTTTGATTCTTTTATTTGTTTGTTTATCTTTCAATGTATGCGTGTGCATTTTTAATTAATTGTCTTTACATTTTATGGCTTCATTAATTACCAACGAGTGTCGTATATACACACATATGTATATATCTAGCCAAAAAAAAAAAGGAGGGAGGGAAGTGTGCACCACTATACACTACACTGAAAGTGCTTAGCGTTTTACCATCATTATTTTTCCTACGTCATAGAGCAGCATATAGGGAAAAGATAGAATAGAAAGAAAGAAAGACATTGAAAAAAGAGGAGGGAAAGCAGATGATACCACCAAAGAGTAAGTCTGAAGAATGAGAATAAAATTCATAATGTAATAATGTAGAATGTATGAAAAATGTAATAAATATCAATAATAAAGTGCGCTGTAAAATGCTCGTTGAAAGCAGCAAATACATTAAAAATTTATTAACAAAATAAGCATACACAGATTGTATTAATATGAGACAAAGACACGCGTCCTATTGACGCTCTAAACTGGATTGGATATAGTACCATATACTGTCAATATGATATTGTATTTTACTTAGAATGATAAACCATCAATAAGAAAGAGTATGAATATACATGATTGAGGCATGTTTTTCTGTACAAATGTCATAAAATAATAATCTTTACAGCAAAATTTAATGTACTTTTTTCTTTCTTCGTTCTTTCTTTTTATACTTTTCTTTGAGGGAACAAAGTGAATTATTTTCTATATTAATTTTGATTCAAATTTGCTTTGCTAAGAATTTGCAGGAGGTCCAATAAATACTACATTGAATGCAATATAATTTTGATCAGCATATTGCAGAGATAAAACCATTTATCTATATTTTTATTAAGAATTAATGTAAATTGCTTTTTTCCTGAGTGTTTGTAATAGTTCTGGAATACACCCCACAAATCTTTTGCACTTATAGTTCTAGTATAAGAAAATGTCATCAATTTTGAGATCTTTTAATTGGAATAAATATAGAAACTAGAAAAACTTAAAAGAAATCTTTAATAGCAATAAGACAGGCCTTCGATGAAAAATTTCTTATATAAATATAGAATTTAAACATTAAAACCTTCAGATTTTAAAGATGATGATCGTTTATTTACATTTGAAAAAATGAAAAATATGTCAGAAATAATATTTTTGATTTCAAATATAACGGTACAATGTATACGTACTGACCAAGAAATCGACAATGCAGTTATATTTTTAATAATTATGGTTACAAGATGTAACATAACACTAATAGGAAGTATGTAAAAAGTAAAGTCGAAAAACGCATTTCTTACTACAGAGTATCACTTTACTCCCTTTGATGCAGTGGTATTAACCCATTTACAGTAATTTCATACATGTGTCAAGCGATGAAACATTGGCATAAATACCTCCAAATCCGCTAACATCACTTAAACATTGAGGAGCGGCTTTTGTCTAGATATATCGTACGTCTCTAGAATAATTCCCCAGGTGAATTATAACTGGTCTGACCCTGGACAACATCACCTGGAGCGCGCTTAGGTAGAGTGTTATATCGTGCTGCTATCAAAAGATAAGAAAATTGGAATGGCTACAGCGTGAGGACAGTAAACTGTCACTCAACAACAAATAGGAGATATTAAAATTCTTTAGATGTCATGATTATCTAAGCTCCTGTAAATATCCTAATGATGATTCAAATGTACGATATAAAAACCATACAAAACCAAAATAAAAATAATTTAAAATAAAAAAGAAATGAACGCTGAAGGAAGCACAACAAGCTTTGGCTTCCTTCTCTAATTTTAGTAATTTGTAATATCCCAGAAACTAAATGCACATGGTGCAGCAAACTACAATAGTAAAAATGATTTGTAGATATGATGACTCACTGAGCTTTATCAAAACATAGGAAGTAGTGTTTCCTTTTTTTTCTTTATTTGCAATCTTATAAGTACGTTTGATATAATACTTTTTATCTGTACATACGACGAATTCTTTAAAAAAATACAAATGCATTTTGGTTTTGTTGAAAGACATAATCTTTTTACTGTTTTTGACCTACATAGTTTCTTCTTTTCAAACTTGTAATGATGCAGCGAAACGAAGGTCATCTGGAGGTTCTAATCTATAGTAAGTATATGTTCACATTCAAAAAGCTTTACAAAAACAAAATTTGCATGCTTGTCTTATTATTGTGTAAGAATTTTACTCAAAATTATTAACATGTCAGTATCTTTTTTATTTAATTAAAACACATAGTTCTTCGTGATGATTTCAATTAAATTTAGTATATCCTCATAAAATCTTTTCTTCTGAAAAATGTCATCATATTGACCTGAGTGGGTGAAATTTTTACGATTGGATTAAAAATATTTTGTATTTCTTAATGACATCAAGTGTTTCTTCTTTGATCATCTGTGTTTTCTTAAATTTTTCAAAAAATAAAAATATAAAATGTATATTTATTTACAGGTTTTTATGGTTTGTAAGTCAATTAAAAACAAATATTGGACAATAAACTTTTGGCAATTGAAAGAGAAAAAAAAGTGTATTTTTGAATTAGATTAGCCAATGAAACCTCAGTATTACATATAGATACTAAGTATATTGATGACAATCAGGTGATTATGTGATTTAGTTTATATGAAACTCTAATTAATGATACCTATTTGGTTGAATTTGGTAATAATTTTTAAATATCTAGAATGTAAACTTGACATTTTCGCAAAAGTTTTCAAATTGCAATAGGTTCGACATAAGAAACTCAAACGACAAACAACTTAAGTCGGAAGAATTAAATTTTCATAATATTCAATTTGATTATTATTGTTTGTAAGTATTTTTTTTTTAATGCTTATAAAGAGAGAACATAATTTACGTTTCATCACACACGTCACAGCCGTGACGGAAAGCTGACCATGCTTCATTTGCATTTATTTGGCTATTTATTTAACGGTCGATCGTAAAATGCTAGTTTGAGAACATAAATAGCATTTTTAGCACTATTTTTCTACACAAATCTTGTTGTTCTAGTTGATGATGATGATGATGATTTTCAAGCCTACACTTTCATACTTTTGACGGGTTGAACAGTTTTCAAAATGAATATGTTTCAGGTTTCTGCAATATACATAATTTTCGAACCGAAACGATTTTAAGTGAATTTTCATATTTAAGTATTTTAATGTTGGCAACATTGTTGTCATTAATGGCTACCGTTAGTCAAGTGTGTTTCTATGTTGTGGTCACATTCTATGTTGCCACAAATTCCTGGAAAACGAAACGAAAAAATCCATAAAACTACTATACTATTTATATTGTAGTAGTATGAATTTCGTTATATGGTAAACTACTAAAATTAATTTTTACAGAACCTAGAAGGGAAGACAGAGAGAGAATATTTAAAGTGAGTGGCCTAAGTAGGCCTTGATATCTACTTAGTACAATATTTGCTAGCTAACTGCATTGGTTTTGAAGGTACAATATTTTTTGGATTGCAATTTTATATCTGCATCTTTCTCTTACTCTACAAATAGCACAACATTGAAGTAAATATTTTCATACATGTCGCTTTGAAGCCATAATATGTATGATGTTGTTGCTTCATGAATTGGTGCAAAATTTACATCAAATGTAAATAAACAATTGAGGAAATGATGCGTAAACATCATCATTATATACGTACGTAGTACGTGAACAGCAGAGCAGCATGCATAAACTTGGATGTGCCGTAACGTACCGGACGAGTCTGTCCGTCCGCCTGTCGATAATTTCTAGCTGACGGAACAGGTTAAATGAATATTCGATCATCATGCATGCATGCTTGTGCCTTCTATGCCTATGTCTGTGTACAGCATTTTGCCGACGGTCTATATTCGATTTTTTTCACTCGGCTATTGGGGATATTATTGGTCTTTTCCAACCGCCTTGCCCTTGCTTGTCTGTGTTATCCAACTATGTGTATGTCGATGCAAATCGGAAATGGTTGGTGATTTTTCCATTTTCATTTCTAAGCATTTCACAAACTGGAATTTTTTTGTTTTGAATTCGTGCAAAATTCTTTACAGTATTTCTCCTTTCTTGCCTTTGTGATACAAGAGTTGTATATACTTTTTAGTCTGATGTTTGTTACACATAACACAAATGTGCATTCTAGGTCCCTCACTTATCTATATATATAAAAATGGACGAGAAAAACAGTTTGACGGTGCTAAACTACGACACCATTTGAACTACTTATCACTATGAAAGTTGACACATACATATTTGTATTTTTTTATGGAGAAAGTTTTTGCATAACTATGTATTATTATAAAAACACTTTCAAAGGAACAAAAAATAAACCAAAATTTCACAGGCCTGTGTTATAAGCTGAGTAACTCCAAAAATCACTCACGAAATTGAATTCTAGTTATATGGCGAAAGGAATATTAGAATATGTTGTTGATTCACTTGAATTGTTAATAAAAAAACAATTACTACATCAAGTCGGTGGAGTACCATACCAAGGCGCACCGGGAACGCTCGTCTATTATAATGCGAACGAATCCATTGTCAATCTACTAGAAAATGAAGCCACCCATAATTCATTATATCAATTGTGTTTGGTTTTAGCGGACTCGTTTCATAGTTCAATGGTGGTTGGTGTGGTAGAGTGCCGGTCTCGCGGCCCCTACAACGCATGTTAGAACCCCGTATTTAGATTTTTCTTTAACTTATTGAAAAGCGAAGAAACGCTTAATCCAGACCTGCGAAAATAAACTGCATTCATTTTGACCGGCACTCTACCACACAACCACCACTAAACTATGATACTAGTCCAGAACCAAACAAATTACTTCATAGAGGATCTAAGAGAGCAAAGAACATGCTGTGCTTAATCATCCGATGTTTAAGATATAAACGGATCAACCAAAGTTTTATTACAGGAGCCTACTAAGAAAAGGTATATATTTTTGTTCAATAACTTTTGAGTTCACTTAAACAAACTAGTTGTTGGCATTAATCAATTAATTTTTCAATCAATCAAGCACTGATCGTATTATATATACATATATGGAGGCTCTAACTAAACCAAACAAATAAAATAATAATATATTATGTGATATTTACTTTATTGAGATCAAAGTTAGCTTCGATTTTTCAATTAATTTATTACACTGTTTTGGTTAGTCTAAGAAAAATTGGGCTAATGCTAATCGCACCACGTTCAATTAAATGATCGCCAAATTATGTGTCTTTTTATAGAATAAATTGTATATATGTGCATGTGTGTCTATTGAATTTGAGAATTCATTCGTGCGTTTGGGCACGTCTTACTATATGTACCTATTTCTAATATACTAACTATAACGTAGAATGATCGAACCAAAAAGCTTAATTATTTGGTTTTCTTTTTTACTTATTTTTTCAACTAGAAAAACCTGCCTGTTTGCCGTCAGTTTCAGTTTCAATAGCAATGAAATGGTAGGTAAGTGGGTGGCGCCGCTCTAAGATGCCTGTCGGCAACAGAAATACCATCGAAATTGTCGGGCGTTTTTCTATCTTTCCTGTTTTTTTTTCTTCATTTTCAGTTAGATAAATTTGAGCAAAAGCAAAAGGGTCAGTATTCATTGTTAAAGAAAGAGTATGGCAGACAAACCATGCAGAACTTTTAAATGTTCTTTAATATTATTTAATTGTTTTTGCATTGCACTATGATTTTTGTGGCAGATACATTTGTTGAATTCTCTTCAATAGTTTCTTAAATATACAATATGTCTGTATGAATCTTTTGTATTTAAATGCACCATAAAATGTTTTACTTTTCTAGGCTAGTGTAGTGTATTTAAAATATGTTCTCAACCGATTAATGAACTTTTATTCGTTGATTTTTTTTGTATTGTTCTGTTTGAGAATGAAAAAATGTAAGGTGTGACAACTTGTGCTGCATAGTGACAATAATTTGTTAGAAATGCACAAAACTATTTTTGTTTTCTTTTGTTTACTTGATTCGCACAATTTTTTGCCAATGTTTGCTATCTCATCCCATCCCATCCCGGTCTAGTAGTCAGGCAGGCAGGCAAGGCAAGGCAGGCATTGAATTTAGGTTGACGCCACCTATTTGATATTAAAGGGCGATCTGAGAGTTTAACACCTTAAGATACTATAAGTAAAACACAATAAATTAAAAAAAAAAAAAAATACCGGCGGCGTCAGTCTATTTTCGCACATGTTTTGCAATTATGCAGACATGATGTCGACTCGAATTGTTTGCATAGTTAAACGAGCAAATCAGGCGCCTCTCATGTACTCGTATAGTACACTATATACATTGACTACTGACTAGTATGAATGCTGCCTTGTTTAGCTTACGATACTTTCACTCTAAAAATATTTCGTCAAATTTTAAATTACATCTTCAGTTGATTGATCCAAATCAAATTTATTTAAAATATAAACGCGCCTTACTTATAAAAAGGTAAAAGTCACCAGTCAGTCAGTTAGGTCAATATGAAGGATGAATTCGATTTTGACCCTTAAGGACCACAAAAAGGAAACCGAAAAAAAATATGTAATGCATTAAAATAACCATAATTCAAATTCAAACATAAAACCATTCCACATTTCCACGCTTAACTCATTTCTAATATTCAACCCTCCAGCAATCCACATCAATAAGAATAAGGTGGCCAGCTTGAAGATTTGAAATTTTGTTGGGTTTATGGTTTACACGTTACACATCGGTCGTCGGCATAGCTCATATAACATCCATGATGAACATGAATAGAGGAATGAAGCGACATTATAAGAAGCAAACACATTTTTTAACAAGCTCCCAGGAGTAAAATAAAAAAAATGTAAGCACAGAAGTATTTGCCTACGTGATGTGTGTGTCCGTCACTAAGTCAGTCAGACTTCCTTCCTTTCAAACCACATACCATCATCCATATAGTATTTGTATCGAATTCAAGTATTCGAAATCAGTGTTTCAGTGTGGTTTACATTTCGCTTGTGATTGCTTCCTTGTGTTGCCATTTATTGGTGTAGATTTTTATTTCAATATGATGAACTTAGTTATTAAAGCAAATGGTTTACGTGTGCAGGAATGATGAAGGCTATGACGAGGACAAGGGATCTCGATGATACAATATGGTAAAAGCCAAGCAAGCTCAGCTGTCAAAGAGTAATATTAACGTCTAGAGAATATAATAATCATGATATACTAGTTATCATTACCTATATATTTATTTTATTTTAAATAATTAAATAACAAAGAAAAAAATGTTTGCTTGTCATTTCATGTGCTGGTAAATAGACAGATTAATAAATAGTATATAGACACACAGATTAGAAGAGCCAAGGCGTAAAAGTACACGTCATTTCTTCCATTGCCGCTGTCTACACTAAATTAATCAAAATGTTGCAAAACGCTTTGCTTCATGCCTTTACTCTACTCTCTACTATACATTTTTGGTTTGAATTCATTTTGACTGTGTTAACAACAAAGGAAGAAAAGCAAAACAAAAATCATTCTTTCTTTCGAACTCTTTACTTCATGAACGCTTTCACGCGTAGCACATTTCACGTCCAAGTGTTTCCCAGAAAATACATCAAATTTATACTACTTAGTATGTGTGCAAGCGATCGGTGGCAATGATGATGATGATGGTGGTGTGATGGTGATACCAATTTGTATATCTCCCTGTCGACCACGACGACTACTCTAAGTACAATACGAGTACTATACATATTGTAAATTTGTTATTAGCACTAGAATACTAGTCTGGGCCTTTCAACACTTGGTCTTGGTCGTCGGTGCTGTCTAAAATTAAATTAGAATAGTGCAAGGGAAGCGAAAAATGAAATATGAACTGTTTTAACGCCCACTTAATTTGTTTGCCTCATAAGCATTCATAATGAATCTTATACGATTTAATTAATTTTTAACCAATATAAAGATTAAAGAGATTTAAAATATATAAAGGAGGAAATACAGGTTACACTGAGTATCAAACTATATCCTCTAAGCGCTTGCCTCAAAAGAGTATTGTAACGCTGTGTTTATTGATTTCGAGCAGGCTTTCGACCGAGTATGGCATCTCGGCCAAGGTGAAGTCTGCCCTTCCTTCATCTTACTTTGGACTCATTCAATTATACCTGGATGGAAAAATTTTCAACGAAAAATTGCAGACTGTTCCGTGGATTCTTCTTTTACAGCTCCCATTGCGAGTACGAAGCTAAAGATGGGAACCAAGAATACGTCCACCTGTTAAGATTCTTGGCCGAACCGGTGGGACTTGAAAATAAATAGCAATAAATGCGCCAACGTGTGCTTTACTTTGAGGAGGAAAATCCCTCCGACTGTACATTTCTCCAGGGACCCCATCGCCCAATCAAATAAGGTGAAATACCTAGGCCTCATCCAGGATCAATGGCTTAATTTCGGAAAGCACATAATGTCGGCGTTACTTAGCTACCATGGTATGTCAGCAACGCAACCTTGCATTGAGATAACTTGGTACTCGAAGACCAGATCGCCTATCACACAAGCCGATGTAATGACCGTCTTTTGGCTCACAACAACCGTTTGGTCAAATCACTGATCAATGTAACCTCAATCCGGAGGCTCAAAAGGCTGCTTTTTGGGTCATAACTGCAATGGACACTTAATTTATTGAATACTATTTTTTACGATGTACAAGTAAAAAACCTGGCGATATGTACACGCAGCAGCATAGGGCTTGATGAGCCCTGTTTGGCGCTTATTAAATAAATAAAGAGGTAACTATCCCAAGAAAGTAACTAGAATGGCCACTTACAAACCAAACATTAAACATAAATCAGTCGGCATTTAGGGTATATACTACAGATCTATGTGATACATGTCCTGGAGTTTTGATTTAGAAATACAAGTAACAGTTGATAGTTTGTGTTTGATATATCTTCGAAGTCCTAAACGAAGCTTCATTGCCTCTTTCAGAGACAGACATTTGAGCCATCTACTTACATATTGAATATTGTAAAATGTGTTAATGTTGTAAGATTGTCATCCTCTTCGAAGACCTAAGGAAACTTGTAAAAAGATTCATTGTCTCTTTAAGTAGAGGAAAGTTGTTGACCATCTGGGTAGATATTATCATATAATTCATTTTTTTGAAAATCAATTTTGGTAAGTAAACAAAGGTCAACCTTTCAAGTAGTCAAAGGTGCCCATTTCAACTTACATACTTCAATAGTACGTGTATTAAAGGTAACCTCATATTAGATTCATTCTGCTAGTTTACTTTTTTTTTGTAATAAATTGCATCTGCTCATACTTGCTTTGCCGCCTATCATCATACGATAACCACCATACCATGATCTCTCATTCCAGATACAAAACCAATATTTTAATAATTTTGCTAACCATTCATTTTCTAATATTTTTCCTTCTCTTCTTCCATTTTTCATCGAAAGATGATGGTCTTTTCATACTTTTTTCTTTTGTAAAATTCAAAGGACCTAAATAAATAAGAATATGTTTATGTGCAAAATACAGACAAACTTGACTGACCGACCAACCTATGTATCTATGGATGGATAGACAAAAAGACAGACAGGCAAACACACATGGCTGGCCAATTCATAATTTTGCACTTAAAGGTACCGTCATCCCATATACACAGACACATCACATCTTAGATGGAGGAGTAAGTCTGTCAACCTGTGCCAAGGTTTCTCCAAAGGACAATGGACAATAACAAAAGATGGAAGTAGTATAAACAACAGGCTTTCATTTTTGGCGTACATAAAAATCATAATAAAATGTATTTACCCCAGGATCAAATTATGAATTTTGTATAGGACAACAACAAAAGAACTACTACTACTCGTCCAATATAAGGTGTGTCTTTGGGGTGGACAACCGTAACAAATGTGTATGTATGTATATTCTTATGTGTGAGTGTAGTTTAGTGAAGTGCTTGCAAACACACACACACACACACACATGCAACCACATAAACCTAGAATAAAATATAAGAAACTCATAAAAGCCGCCGGCTGGCAAAAAGGACACCAACGCATATTTATTAAATACGCAAAAACTATAAAAGCCTCCAGAAATATGTATGTATGTGCAAACCAAATCGTCCATTGCTTTGGATTGAATTGGATTGTGTATGCTCAATTCAAGTCTTGGTTCATTCAGTAGAGGTGGAAGGAGGTTCTTGATGATAATGATGGGGTGGTGTAGTGTTGTAGTCGATGATGGGTGACAATAGTTTTTGGGACGCAAGCAAAATTTCTTGAAAATTTGTACACATCCAGGAAAAAGCCTGAGGTAAACCAAAGGTGGTTGACGGTGGCGGCGGCGGCTTGTCGTCCACTTTAGCTTTATTATTATTCAACTTTTTGTAAGGTTTCTCCTCGTTTGGATATACACAACAATACCATACACATAAACTGTCTCATATGTATTATTATACACTATATAAGTATGAGTAGCCAAAGGCGTTAAGGGACAAACAACATATGGACAAAACAAGCGACACAGCTTGCAATGAAAACGGCCTAGGAAAAGGTACCTCTAACTTGTCATGATTTACTGTAAAACTCAACACAACTGTAACAATTTCTTTTGACCTTTTATAGCAACAGCAACAGAAAAGAAAAGGATCAAAATTCAGTTCACTTTAAGATATCCACCATAGTCTCTTTAACACTATGCTTACCTAGCTATTGTACTACTAAGATATGCTACTTCAATTCCCTTAAGCTCATCATCACCATTGACAAACACCATCAGTATCCGCATCAACATCAATGGTGACAACATCTGCCTTGTGTATTGTCTCTATCATTTGGCCACAGAGTATTGAATTGGCTTTTACTATAAGGCTTGTCCAGAAGATGAAGACGAATTTAGAATTCATCTTATACTACTGACTCATATGTATCGGTTGTTTTCTTTTGTAGTATTTCTGCATGTGTGTCACATACATTTGATGTCTCGGCACGTAGCTAAACGTAAAAATTAACGAAAATGGTAGGCACAGGAGTTACAGCATAGCTAACCCAGACCAAATCACTTGATATTGAAGGAAATTACCTTTATATGAGGCAACTGAAACAACAATTGTCTATGTATGCCAATTAGATCACGTAGCACTTTATTAGTCAATCAAAGGGTGTATGCAATGAATATCATTAACGTGGAAGTTCACTTATTGTGAAATCCCAAGGGTACTACTACTACCTGTAACTTAATTTAGCTTATTTACTGATTGTTAAGTGCCATTTGACCAATGGTTTCTCTACGTTTAAGTTGCGAAATTTTTAGTTTTAGTTATTCTTACTTTACTATCATCATCATCATCACTTAGTTTGAAATAGAAGTTTATTAAAATTACTTACTGCAGATTCATTGAAATTCTTTTTGAAATGATATAACATTTTATATAAATTATTTTTTCATTTCCTCTTTCCTTAATTTAAAAAGAAACGCTAAAAGCTTATCCTTTATGAAAAGTATTTCTTTATTCTTTTTTTGTTTAAATGAAAGCAAATTATACATATATATATGTATATATCAACGTTATACTAGAAGAAGTTGATTGCTGAAACAACTTAAATGGAACTTATTAGATTTGTATACTTTTAATTTGAATTCATAACATCCCCAAGCCATTCGTCGTCATTTCTTAGACTGATGACTGACTAAGTGAGTAGCGGGTGAGTCAAGTGAGTGAGTGAGTATAAGAAAAAGATGTTGGTTGGTTTGAGCGGGGGAAGAAAAAAATGTTTCTTTGACGGACTATTTGCCTGGAATCCTGATAACTTGGGCTACTTGAACACCAGATGCTACTACTACTATTGATGTTGGTGAGCTGCTACCAAAGACGTCAGCTAGCTTTTAAAAGCAAATAAAAACAATAATAAAAGCAACAAAAATAAAACAAGAACAAAGAAAGTCCAATTGAAACCCTTTTTTGTGTTTTTTTCTTTTCATAAAAAGGCGACTAGCCATGACGAATTTCTCTCATCATCCAGCATACAAATCCAGAGTCCGTGGCGTTCTTCTATCTTCAGATTTAAATTTTGAAGTGAAATCAAATTAATTTGAACGCTTTTCTTACAACAAAAGTCTTGAAGCAAACAAAAGCGGCTAACGAATTTTTATGTGAGCAGCAAATTTATTTGAATAAAGTAGTGGGTTAAGGACGAAGAAGGCGGTTATGATATGTAAATCGGAAGTTAAAAATATTTCTTACTTTTTAGGTATGAATTTAATAATAAATAGTGAAAAGAAGAAATGCTATGATACAATAAAACAATCATGGAATTTTGAATAAGTAAAATAAAAACAATTTTGATGAAATGAAAAAATAACAAATCAAGAAGAGTTTTTCACTTTCAAGGAAGTTTTAAAGGGTATTTAACTGAACAGCTATGAAAGAAGTATTCTCACACTTTTGCAAAAATTCATTTATTGTTGTGTATAATTACGATCCCAAAGGAACCAAGTGCCCACGTGTCTTAGATCAGTAACGCGTTGGTATCAATGATAATACGACATAATAACAACAACAACGAAAGTATCTATAAAAAAAAAAATAGAAAACACCAATAACATCCATAAATCCATTAACAATAAATACTAAAATAAAATAATTTATGAGAATGTTATGTTGTTTCCTTTTCTCTGCGTCTGCCTTTGCTTTTGCTTTTATTCACATCGATGAGATGTCAACAAACGTTTGCAATTTGTGATGCGCTTCAAATAACCCAAAACAATGCGCCATTTCTGACTGTATCGAATTACCAATCATTTGATATAAACAATGCACCGCCTGCCCGTCCAGTCACAATCACAATCACCCTTACCCTACCGCACACCACATACCATACTATCCATATCCATGCCCATCCTGTGATCATAATTCAACTACAAATCAAAATATACGCACTAAAATTTGCGAGGGAAACATGTAGCATTTTCTATTTGCTATTTTCTTTTTTATCTTTTCGATTTGTTGTGTTTGTGCGAACTTTTATGCAGTTTGAATCGCATCAATGCTTACTGTCAATAGATGTTACAAGTTCAGACACGTGGCTCAAGTGCATTGGGATATCGATCTGTTCGACTGCCTCCTGCCAGCCTGCCTCGCTGCCAGTTTTCATATCTCTCATATTGATAACTAACTCCCCTTGCATCTACACAAGACACGAGACACGAGACTGACAAGGACTTTTAACCTTATTGGGAGTTGGGAGTTGTTCATTCATTTCCATTTTATTCTATTGACAATTTCAATCAATATTTTGTCTATTTGAAATTATTATATGTTATACTACAATAGTGTATGTGTATGTTGTTTAGGTTTTTAATATTTCAATCAAAACAATTATTATTTTTTAAGAAAATTTTGATGGCAACAAGAAAAGAAAGAACTTAAACATTGAAGAAATACTCATCACATTGGCAAACAAAGTCACGCAAGAAAGAAAGTTGTTAATACAAAAACTAAAACTTGAGACATTTATTTATGTGGAAGCAATAAATGATATGTGTAAGTCTGTTAGATTCGTTCTTATACCCTACATATACTTTTCTTTAATTATAGTAAGTTATTAGTTGACCTAGGCAGACGTTGTCCTGCCTGCTATGATAAAAGGCGATTATCTTTTGGCGACTACAAACATTTACAGAAGGGAAAAAGATCGAAAAGCGCAATTATTAGCAGTTATTAGCAAATGATATTAAAAATTAATATCTATTGGTTCTGTAGGTCGATTTAAATGAAATAAAGACTATATATGACACTCAAAAATTATTATTTTTTTTTATGAGGTTGAGAGGAATCCCCTCGACCCTCTAATAACCGTATACGTCTACGTGTGTGGAGTCTCCACGAAACCTCCTCCTCGTCCTCTGGACAGATTGCCTACTCCGGAACTGCTTTATGTATTACTTCAGAGTGGGCATCCTGTAAGCATTATTCCATTGTCATAAGAGCTCAATCCTCTGTACACCTACGTATAGGTTCATCGCACTTGTCGTCATGCACCACGACTCGGGGAAGGCGGGGTCGTCAGGCCCGTGACTCTTGCCGGGAGTCCCCCTGCCACTACATGTTACTCACAATAAAGATTGTTATTTTTCAGCAATTCGATTTTGAATGCAATAATTGGCTTTTACATGATGCGTGCAGAAACACTTCCAGTTTACATTTTTATTATTTGTATAGATAGACGAGTTGTTTGTCCATCAGTCTAGGTGTCTTGTTTTGGTATACTAAAAAAGATAAAATAAAAAGATGTGACACACCTTAGTATCAAGCCAAAGAAAGGCGAAGACCATCATTTTAGGTCATCTCTTAGGACATCATGCATCTGAAATATTTAGTAAATATTTCTAGTATAAATTTCTTAAGCCTTGTCTTTTTTTTAAAAACTTTCGATTATCCATCAAAGAATTTAGGAAATTCATTTCACTTCTTCATCTCAACATCTCTAAAATGAGCAGTCAAGTTTGCAGAGAATGAGGCCTCTGATACGTTACAAACATCAAGATATATGCATAATACCATGAGAATATTGTAAAGGGTAAAATAATATTTTGTTGCTTTTACTTTATCTGGGATCTACAAATTTACATATTTAAGAGGATAGTTGTTTTTAGAAATATAATAATACAATATATTGTTTGAAAATTTGCAAATAAGACGTGCAAGTATTTTCAAGTAAGCCATCAGAACCATTTAAGGACTATAAAACTCACTCAACCATAAAGGATTGTTTTTAATAAATAAGAGTTGCTGCCTGCCAGTCACTCCAGTCCGTTCAATCGTCCAGTAATAACAAAACATAAGTACAAAAGTACGCAATAACATGGAATCATACACTAAAAATATTACTAAATCCAGCATCAAATAGTTATGCAGGACCACGTCCTCTCTTCAAATGTTAAAATTATGTTAAGTAAAAATGTGTCATTGACCGGGGGGCGCTTCACAACACATTTGCGTAATCCGTTTGCCTCTTAAAAAATAAAGAGAAAACTTTTGTATGGCAATTGAGGTCCCTTTTTGGCAAGCATTTAAGGTGTAAAAATGTACTAAACCCAACAAATTGGCGCCTTGTCGCCATTGTCGTCGTCGTCGTCCTGCAAAAATTTACATTTCGACCCGTATCCTTGAAGTTAAAGTACACTTTTTAATAACCGTGAGTATTGAAACAGGTGCAGCAGCAGCAGCATCACAGTTACTCAAGAGTTGGGTTCGAGACTCTACTAGACAGACTACTACTTACTATAGACTGACTGTGTAGTTGGTTTGTTGGTCGACAAGGGACGTCGTAGTAGTCTGTCAATATGCGCGCCGACAGGATTTACTTGTCCTTTTTTTTGCTGTTTCAAAAGTGCCTGTAGCCTTTTTTCTCTTCTAGGTTTTACTATATGTATGCCCGTCTCTCTCTCTCTCTTTTTCTCTATCAAATGAACGATCAATCTTACGCGTTAAGCTTTTGTTTTCGCAGTTATTTTGTTTATAAATAAAAGGCGACAGTAAAATTGTAGACAAGCGACTTGACAACTGCCAAAAGTTGGTTGGAGTAAAAATATAACCCAATATTCAAAAAAATGAGAAGGAAAAGGGACACTTGGCATTCCCAATGTTCAATGATGGTGGTGATGAAGATAATGATGATGATGGTGTATAATGACGCCTTAGAAATGACAAAACGGCATTAATGTCAAACAAAAATGGCATCCAAGGAGCCTTTCCCTATGATTGATTAGCAATTAATTAGCTACACAAATAATTGTAATTATAAGCAAGAAATAGAAACTGAAAAGAACGTCCGTCGTCAGATGACAAGAAACAGTTTAGTACTAAATAGGGTAAGTAGTAGAATAGAATGAATAGATGAAGAAAGTTCATTCAAATGAATATTCTAATATATTTTTATTTTCTTCAAAATTTTAGTACTGACAATGAAAACTTAAGGTATCTAGCTAAGTATTTGGATCGTTAAGAAAATTGCATTTTTATTTTAATGTTAGAAGAAAAATGCAAATTTTTGGTTTGAAACGAATTTCAAAATTTAATGTAACTTCTTTTTTTTTTTTTTTTGCAAATTCATTTTGTTACAGTTATGCTTCCTTTCCTCCAACGACGATTAAATAGTATAGATTTTGTTTCACTCTCTTATCGCGTATTGTAGTATCATATTTTTCCATCAATGTTTTTTAATGGCAATTTATTGTGTTGCCTCGTAATCGTAAAAAACAAGAATATTCGTCACAGTTGAATGCAAAAAAAACTTCGCATTCGTATTGTTTTGATAACTTCACCGAAATACGAGTACAATATTTTGTTGTAGTAGTATCATAAATATGTTTGGGCTAATAAGTTCAAAGTCACCCTTAATTGTATAACAGATACACGCGAATTTTGGCTGCCTCATTTGTTGTGGCATTGCGCGAAATTGCGTAAATGGCATCATGGTATATTGACTTCGATTCAAATAATATTGCGAAAAAAAAAATAACCCCTCTGACACCATCTTCTTTGTGTTTTTACTTTACGATGCATTTTAAGAAGCGACTTAACCTAGACTGAGCGACCGACCAATCGACCGACAGACAACATTGTCTTTTTCTCAAGGCATTTCTAGCTTTATGCATTGTATCTTATATTTTTTGACGCGAATTCCTTGGTATCTTTGGTAGGAAAACATTTATGGCTGAAAGCTTTTTGTCTCATCACAATCACAAATCGGGCAAACGAAATAAGGGAGCACTTAAAGTGTCTTTCACAGAATTGCACGTACAATTTCTATTTTTGGATGCTCTCCAAAATATAACTTAAGTTTCTGGTCAAATGAATTTGGCAAGGTAGCAAGCAACAAAAGTGGTTGGTTCGTTGCAAGTCTACACAAAAATATTCGAAAATTTGTCCCATAAGCTTAGTAAGTGACAAGTTACCATATCTTAGTATATTTTTGAACAAAACAATGTCAAATCGTTTGCCAAAAGTAAAATACTATATGGTAACGGAAGCGAATGTTGTTTTTCTCTTTTCATATTTATTTAAATATGTGTGTGTATTTCATTTTAACCAAAATTGTTTACAATTTGACAGACAACATCTTTGAACAATCAAAACTGATTTCCAATAAATGATAAATGGAAAAACTTTTTCCATGAATTTTATCATATATTGATTTATAAATGTGAAGTTCTTTAATTGGATTAGGTTGATACACAAGTTTGAAAGAACGCAAGGGATACTGAGGCGATTCTTTGAAATGATTGATACCTTTCCCATACCTTGTTCAACAGTGTTTAGTTTTACATACTTTCTCTTTAGGTCAACTTTTCCAGAAAACATATGTATCTAGGTCGTAGGATGAGGTATCGTGTACTAGGTAACTTAATTTTTGAGATATATAAATGAAATTTTGAGAAGATTTTGTATTCTATACAAAATTTCAATAGAAAGTATATAGCTTCAAGCATCTCTAAAACTCTTAAAAACTGATTTCTACTCACTTTTATGGTTTTAAGTTATGGCATAACCACTTACTTTTTGTTTTTTTTTTTAAGGTAACGCAATCTGTAGTGCAACCAAGAGTTAATGTGTTTATTGTATTCCCCCATCAATTGAGACTCAAACCCAAAATGTAATCGTAAAAAAATTCATAATCATAAAAATACGATTTTGACAAGCTATAAAATTTGCTTAACACGCACACACTAATGGTGAATTTCATAAACAAAACTGTAAGTGTTATTGTTTCAGGGTTAAGTGCCATTAGTACAAGTAATACACTTATATTTTGTCAAAAAAAAAAAAAACAACCAAGATAGGCCAATAACTTCAATTCACCGAAATTTATATACCTTACACATTTATCATTTCAAAAAGCTATTGTGCTGAATTTTCAATTGTTTTGTTGTACTACTCAATGCCTTCCAACAATTATGGAAGCCTGGTTTCAAATTCCAGCTATGAATGACTATAAGAAAAGTCTGTACTAAATTTCAACTCTATGCCTTAAAGACTTCGAAACTAGTTTCCCTATAACTATCCAAAAGTGACTCTTCTTTTCCCACTATACTCAAGTCGCTCGCCAGTACATGCTAGTTAACCCAGAAGCCTTTGCGAACCATTGTAATGTCTGTTTATAATTGCAGAAAGGAAATGGAGTCGAGGGGTTTGCTTAAAAAAATTCTATCCATAGTTGATGTCAGAGATCTTCCTCAGCCTCTACAGCCAACCTGAGGAGTCCACAAACAGAGCCAGGTCCTCCAGTGGATAGTTTTCCAAGCTGCCCAACTCATCGAAGAATGGTTTACCGAGAAGAAGGGTTGACTACTTTCTGGGATCTCCGAAGCCCATTTCTATGCTTTAAAGTATCGCGACAAAATGATAATATCTAATCAAATTTTGTGAAAGATATAGCAACATATACACACAAATATTTAAGAAATGTAAAAGATCTATATAAAGCTGGAACTAGGCAAACTTTCTTTTCTTGCACATCATTTATTCTGGTTTTCAAGGTGGGGAAATACAAAAGTTGTAATGTGGAATAGTCGGCAAAGCCAGAATGTTAAAAGTTGATCAACTTCATCTTTGACTAAATATAATAATGGTAAATGGGAAAAGAACTGCTTTTTGAACCAAAAAAAGCTGATTTGTCAACTGAAAAGAGCTCTTTGATGTTGTAGTGAATGATAAATATGAAGTATCTTTAGTCGTTTGTCCAGTTCCACCTTAACTTACTTGCTATGGCCATTTTTTTTTTCAGTGTTGTAAATTGTATTAGCTAATAGCTATGTAAGTATATCGTATTGTATACAAACGAATTTGTGGTTTTGGAATTCTTTATTATTACAAAACACGATATCACTGCATAGAATAATGTTTCAGCATGACATTAACCGGACGATCACCAACTTTCGTTGTACCAGATAATCCTCAGCTTTTCCAAAGTTCTACTATATTTTCGTTCCATCGGCTGAATTATTTTCCTCAACAATCTATCAGCGACAATATTTTCTTAAACAATTACAGATAAGTGTACACTTTTCACGAAGGCACACGCTTGGCAGCACATGATGATCGCTACGATTTATCGTAACAATATACAATATGATTGTAGTATTGATTAACGCTAATACAAAAGTTAACAATGCGAATCCTTTCAAATTTAAAATAACATTTGACTGTTCATATTTTTTAACTTTTGAAAGCAATTCAATTTTACTTTTGAATTTAGTTATCACATAAATATAATAAAATACTAAAATACTAAATACTTAAATTCCAAGTAAAAATCTTATTATGGATGGTTTTGGTAATGGTATGCGTCTTGAATGCACAAATATATTTTGTAATCACAATGATTCCTGTAAACAAACAAATGCTAAAACTTGCCAATTGATTACTAAACCAAGCCGTACTATCCGAAACATTTATCCGATGCCACCGATCACATATGATGGTGTATCTAAAAATGAAATTCGATGCATTTACGTAAGAGATTTAACGAAAGAAAAGATCTTATTTAGTCAAAGTGGAAAAGAAGTGGAGAATGATGATAAAAATAAGGATAAATGTGAAATGCAATTGAGTGAAAAAGATCATGAAGATTTTCAAACGTTAATAATGTCAGACACTTTGCATATGAACATGGGTAAATCACTCTTTAAAAAGGTATCGAGGACATTTCAAAGCTCATCTAAGCATGAGTTAGATTGCGTTGATGAAAAGGTTGGCGATAAATTCTGTAATATGAAGAATCATGAAAAATTACCTTTCTATTGGATCGATACCGAAAAGCAATTTGTGGAAGAAACTCCAGTTGAAAACTTTATACGATTTTACAAAATGGAACATACTCAAATTTCGGAAAAGCAAATTAACGAAGAAGCGTATGCTGTATGGTGCAGTATGACAAAAAAACAACGTCTACCTTTTGTTATGGAGTCATTTATGTGGCATGTGTGTAAGGGAGAAGTAAATTTGTATAATGAAGAGCAAATAAAATGCGTGGTTGAGGAGTTGAGAAAATCTTAAGATGACAAAAATCTTTCTTCTGAAATATGGTATAGCGTATATTTATTGCTAAAACAAATATGTGACCTTACTTTTTCAAAACAAATTCATGATCTGATCATTGTTTTCATACGTGTAACAAATAATAAAAACAAATTCAAATGAATAAAGATAATTATTTTGATTTGATTTGAATTGCTTTTAGTGAAACAACATATGTCTGTCTTCCAGAACATTTGTATATTCGTTTGATTTTCATTTTCGACAGTTTGAAGTGTTTCAAATGAAATGTCAGACGATTGAGGTGTCAAGATACAGATTTTATTCTCAATTAAAAAAATGAATAAATAAAAAATGTAAAAAAAGAAAAACAGATTTATCACTTATTTTCAAGCACAGCAACCTTTTCGAAATTAGTATTAAATTGTTTAGTAATGTACATTTGGAATTATTTTAACCAAAATCCTGTCAATGATGGAGAAATTCGGGAAAAGATTTTATCTTCTTTTCCAACTTTACCATTGGCTCAAATAAATAACCAAAATTCACGAGAAGGTCTAGTACGTCCACGGGGACATGGATCAGACCTGAAAATGAGACGCAGCACATTAACAACAGGGTAAGTGAGTGTTTAGAATTTCTTGGTACACAACAGTATGTCAGCTAGATTCTGGAAATGTCTGATTGACGCAATGGCAGTGTGTACATCATTTAAGCAAACTGAAAACTATTACACCAAAGAATCCCTAGAATTCTAAACTTATTGAACCACATTCTACATATTGTATTACTAAAAATCGCCATTTTAATCAATTATCAAAATTGTCAAAAAAAAACATTAAGCTCTAAAAGAGATGTCGACTTAGAAACTGAAAGTTCAAGTATGATTATACTACTATGGATACTAGACATTTGTACGAACTCATTCAGATGCTTAGCTCAACTGAGTACCATTGAATTTCGTACTCATTTTTTTGGAACCACACACAATATGAATGAATTCCAATTTATTTGAGAGGGCGATGCCATAGTAAACGATCGCCATTCAAAACAATTAGAACAAAAAGAGTGTGTGAAAGAAGCTAAAGAGCGAAATTGCTGTTGTGAATTGTATCCGCGGAGATCAAATTTATTTTGTGCGAGGAATTTGAATGCAAATGTTGTTGTGAAATGTAGTCATTCGGAAGTAAATTCTATTTAATTTGGCACAGCTTCGCTTGAATGAGAACATGGAACCTCCTCTCAGCTAAATTCAGACATTGGGATTCATTTAAATTAATTCGAATATCGAATTCATTCATTTAAGCATGAGTATCAAAAATGCACTTTTGAATGAATTCATACAGATATCTAATAGCACCTACCTTCTTGGCTTACTAAAAGTGAAGCATCCTTTAATGGTTTTGATACATTTTTATGAAAATATTTAATTTAAAATTATCTAAAGGAAATAAATACAATCAAAATCATCATCAACATCATCGGACCAACTTAAGCCTACACGGTGTTTTGTAAAATATATGCGAATTTATTGAAACCAAAATAAAAGAAAGGGAATAGGACAGTAAAAGTCAAACTCTATCTAATCTATACTAAAAGTATGTGTGTTTGCTTGTGTATTCATTCTGTTGTATTTATTAGATTAAAGTCGTTTGTTGTTGATGTTGGTGGTGGTGGCGGTTGAGAAGAAAGGGGTGTGTATGTCTGTGAGTGAGTGTGTGAGTGTGTCGAAATGTGAATGTCGTTGACAAGTTTTGTAGAAATAAAAAGTAAAATAAAAAAACAAAAAGCAAAATGAAATCAGCTAACAAAATTGCTTCGATTTGGTATGTCAATGTGAAATCGTCTCGAATTTATAGGCGTATATATTGACATTAATAGTAGTCAGTCGGTCGGTCAACCAGTCCTCCTCTAAACAGTCCACACTCTTCATGCTCAAACACACACTCTAGGCTTAACCTTTTCGCATTTTCAATCGACACATTTTCTCTATAAAATCGAAAAACAATTGGCGTCGGCAATCAACTTCTTCTACGCCCCCCCTCTAAACCCCTTTATTTTTAACCATATATACAAATGTACCCTTTCTTCTTGGTTCTTCTTGTGTTGTTTTTTTTTTATAGCTTACTGTGTGCGCAGAGATTTTACTATTTTGATATTCGAATTTTTATTGCTTCGACCTAAGTTCGCACCTCAATTTGTCTTCGTAAATGTGAAAAATGTGGAAATTAGTTTTCCCATTCATCCTCCATTCATAGAATTTGTTGTGCGCGCATTTTGATAACTTTGTTGATATAAAGAAAACAAAACAAAACCAACTCATTTTATTGTTGGTGGTGGTGTGGTGTTGGTACTATTTTGTTTTTTTGTTATTTAACATTTCATCAATCACATGATATGTCACACCTATCAGCGGCATTTAGAATACTATGTGGTATATGCAGAGATACTGAGGAGATACGTTCATCTTAGTTGTGCTGATGGTTACGCCTTTGAAGTGACACTTTCAGCACTTCTCCAAAATATATGGAAGAAAAAAGAATCTATTATAATACCGTTGTTTACTCTGAGCGTGTCAAATGGAGGAACTACAATGAAAAACAACCCCACCGCTTCAAAGTCAAAACTCTTTATAGGCAGGCAGCATAATGACGTCAGCATCAGGACCACCAACAACACCATCGATTTATTTCACTTTTTTGTATAACAAAGCATAAAAAAAGCAAATACTCTTCATATGAATGCATAGATAGATAGATACATTTATTTATTAACATAATTATCGAAGAGAAATGGCATAAAAGGCAATTTTATTATTGTATTTTGTTGTAATTCATATAATTTTGTTGTGTAGCCTCAAGCTAAATGCAAACATCATGGCAATTTCTATTACTACTATTCTATTTAACATACTAGTCAGTGTAAGTCCATTCGTCTTTTCTACTTGTATTGTATTATGAGAAGTATGAACTCTGATGAACTGTCATCCTTCGATGGCCGATTGCCTATGGTTAGGTTACAAACTCACGGCGAACAATGAACATGAATGGTTTTGGCACACGTTTGAACGGCTATATGCCTTCTTCCGTTTTCCTTTCCATTCCATTCCTTTCCTTTCCATTATTGTTTTTTTTTTTGGTATTGGCGACCAATGGTCAGCGGCGCCATGCATCCGGCAAGATTTCATTTGTAATGACATGTCAAACAGAAAATAAAAGCAACAAAAAATGATATCGTATACTACATATGTATGTATAAAGGGATGAACGAACATACGAACGAATTATACGATGAACTGAATCTCAATATCAAATTTTGTACTCTATTTGAGCAAACGAATTAGATTTTCGATGAAGAAATCAAGAAATGTCTGTTCCACATAATTAGGCTCAATTTATGAAATGCACGGCATGACACACAGAGTACGCCACATATAACAATTTGAAATGCTCTCGTCGCTCTCATTAGCAATTCAAGTGCAATGAAATGTATACAAATTTGCATAAAAAAGAAGATACATATACATAAGTTTTAAAGATGATAAATTAAAATTTTTCATCAAATTATTAAAGGCTTGCAAGAAAAAATAAATGTTGTGGTGTCAACAAACAGAGCCCCATCTTATTCTAATTTAAATTACAACATACATCCTAGGACCAATTTTAAGTAGTTGAAGCCTATGAGTTCATAGAATTGTTGTTGGGATACCAAGGCACGTACACTTTAGCTTTTGTTAGAACACTTTCTTTTGCTTTTTGATTCATCATCGCATCGCATCACATCACATCGCATCGTATCCCATCGGATTGTATTTCGCTTTGCATTGAAATTCCGGCATCCCATTTTATGTGAGCAGGTCATGTCGCGGTCATAAATACAACAACGTGGCGGCTACTCTTAGTTAAAATTTCTTTGCGAAAAAAGCCATAAATTTTGCAAAATTCACGGATTTATATTACACCGCATCATATCCTTCACGGCACATCGTAGTAGTATCACCAGCAGCAGCAGCAGCAGCAGAGCAAAAGACAAAGGCTCTCGCTCACTAGCTCACTCACTCACCAAGCAACCAACTTAATCCACTTTAAAGTTTGTCACTTCATCTCAGCGCCACTTATTTTTTGGCTATGCTAAATGAACACGAATTGCATTTAAAACATGATCTCATTGCTGCTTCTGCTGCTGCTACGCCCTTTCTTCAACATTCTCCATATTCTATATATTTTACATTCTATACTATACTACTGTACTATATCCTTCGGTAAGCTTAGTTGTTGTTCTTGTATCTTTCGTCAGCGGTTAACTCTCGTATATATTCACGCGGATATCCTTCATGCTTGTTTTAGTTTTTGGCATGCAGAGAAGAAACGCGTGCAATCTCCAAATCATGTTCGTTGCGGTTGAGTACGCATGAAAGGCAAGCAGGCAGGCAGGCATGCAGGCAAAATCCAGCCATGGAAGGAGAATGAAGTTTAACCAAAACAAAAAAAAGGGATGCTACTGCTGCTGCTCAACATCTTCTTATCCAATTTGCATTTAACGAATTTTTAGCCAGTACTTATTCACTTGTTATTTGAACAGGATTTCTGAGCTGAGTGTTACACTTGCTCCGTCCTCTCCTCTCCTCTCTCCTATCTATCTATGTCAAATCCAATTTAATATGAATTTTCTCTAATACATTTGGGTTCAAGTACTATAGTTTACAAAACCATTGAATGAATTGGCTAAAAAAGTAAGAAACAAATCATTATTCTTGATTGCCACCTCCTTCACTGGGTGTGTGATTGTGTGCGTGCGTGTGTGTGTGGTTTTACTGATATTTAACACGGTGTTAGACAAACATTGCATACTTTTAGGAGTTAGGAGCTTTGAGAGTATAATGTGTTGAGAAAATAGAAAAGAAAAAACAGATTTTTTTCATTTTCTTTCCAAAAAACCGCTGCTACTAGTTTTTAATAAACGTCGAAAACAACTGCATACTTGTTTTCAATGTGAAAGGCGGTTTACAGGCCAACCGCAGAAAGGCACTTTAGTAGTAGTTCGAATGATCTGTAGACATTGATAAACATTTTGGTCTCTTTTTGTTTTTCTAATAAAACAGAGAAATTTGTTAATATTTGGTTGTACTCAAACTATAAATGCCCTATGATTTGGTAGATAGGACGAAGTTTCCTATGCACATTGATAATCGATTTTGATAGATCAAATAAGAATTTTAAGAATTTACCTTCTTTCTTTCTTGTGGGGAAAACAAACAAATGAATTTAGGTATATATGAATATACATTTAAATTTAAGGAAATCCATTTTTTGTTCTTTATTAAACTAAAATAAAATTATATTAAGAACATACATTTTCACTAATTCAATATACTCTTCTTGGAAATGTGAAGGTATAGGGTACAATAAATATGAATCCAATCTAAATTAAGAACAGCTGAGTGTGATGGTCATACAAGTTTGTGGCCAATATTCTCTTTGTATTGTACTTACAGTGGCGAGCAAAAATGAGTAAAATTCCGTCACTTTTACACAATTTGTTTTGTGGAAGGCAAACTGCTGAGCAGAAAATTTAAGAAAACAAAACTACCACATAATCCGTAGTTCATTCAGAAAAGATCCCCAAAGCGGCTTCAGCATGGAAGTGAAGATACAATGGCATGGCCTAGCTTTATACGAAGCAGAAGGTTGTTTTCCTAAATAGACTATAGGGTCTCATAATAAGGGATGACTACTAACACATTTTTTAAATAACTTTGTGGACATCTTTCCATACCCAAAATGTAAAGATATTATTCAGTAAGATAGTGGGCTAAAGCATACAGTGCGTGCTTTGGCTGTCAAATTCATCACTTTCAGTTAAAGGTGTGGCCGTCCGAAAACCTAGACTTCAATTTGAGGGAAAAACTAGGCACACTGCAGAAGGGGAGGTTTCCAGAATACGATAGAGCTCCTACTAAGATCAAATCGCTCCACGGATCCTTTCTTAAGCCTCGATTATAATGAATGAGTTTACATTCTACTACTTAGCGATAGTGAAAAATTTTCACTTACTAAATGTCATCGACGCTGTACTAGCAAATAGTGAATTCCCCATCTACTAACAAGCAAAGTAGCCCGCCTTTAAACTTTCTTTGTTATTATGTTTATAATCTGCTAGTAACTAGTCAAAGTGATTAGACTGGGCGAGTTAACTAGCATACTGAATACGCTAGTTAGTAGATTGTAAACTCGCACTATGTAATCGATGATGAACTATGGATTATCTGGTATTTTTTACATAATATCTATTCAGCAGTTTGCTTCATACAAACTGAAATGTGTAAAAATGATGAACATATACCAACTTTTTGACACTACAAATATTGGAATAATAAAAGGATAAACTATTTTTTCAAATTTAAAGAGTCTATTCATCATTTCCATTGTATCCAATACCTTTATGTATTTTTAAATTTAATTATTATCTTTTGGTCAATACAAATTTAAATACAATAGTGTAATATTTTTCCTATTTTAAAACAAATACAAATCATAATTATATTCAATACAAATAGTTCACATTTCCGTAGGCCGTCAATACATCATGTCCGTTTACTATTGTGTTCAATGGATAATTTTATTCTAATATTTATGGGCTTTTGTTATTTTACAGAAAATTCTATTGAATTTTTGGTGATTTATTGGAAAATGTCGGAAATTTGTCATAAACGCAGTTAATTGTTTTTTTTTTTTTTTTTTTCAACTGTGGATGATATTTTGAATATTATTCGATTAGTGACATTTATACCTATTACAAAAATGATTCGTACAAGTATATTTATCTTTTACTAAAGTTTGTAACAATTGGAAGAAGGTCTGCAAGGCCATAAACAATAATCAAGAATATATGTCTTAAGTTCCTTATGTCTAACTTAATCAGTTTTTAATCATATTAACTGTGATATGTTAAATTAAATCGTATAAGTAATTGAAAATTGGAACAATCTTATGAAAAAAAAAAAAACAATTGCTCGTTGTTCAGTGAATAATATCATAAATCTTAGTTGAAATTGTAGTCATCTGTATTTCAATACCATTGAGTTCATTTGGTTGCTTTAAAGAAGCCCCCATTTGCAGTCCTTTGGTTAGAAATAATAAAAACAAAATACAAATTTTCAACTTTACATTCAGCGCACAGCATTTCATCAGTCAATGGCTACAATTTTTCACAATTGTGAAAAAAAAGGAAACAATTTCACCCCTGTTTATTGTTTCGTTCATAAGAGTATGTCCTATACTTGAACATGTATGTAAGTATCTATGAAAAGGATGACGTCATTTACAATGTAATTGGACATTTTGAAAATAAACTCAGTTTGAAATTTTGTCCTGATACTGAACCTTATAATAAACTATCTGCTCATCGGGTTACTTTGTGGAATAGAAATGGTATAATTATCTTCTCTTTTATTTTGTTTTTGCATAAAAGTGATTTACAATAGTTTTTTTTTTTTCTTAATTGTATTCATTGTTAATTAATGTTGAAATGAAATAATTTGTATAAATTACACTATTCATTGAAATGATAAAAATTTGAGAAAAATCCCTGAAAATACTGTTCTTCAAACTCACAGTGTGAATTTATTAATTTAATAAAGTGTATGTGTGGCTTTGTGTTTGTTAATGTTAATCATCATCACCAACAACAACATAAGCCTAAGAAAAATTGAAATAAAGTCTTAAGTAAATATTTGTCATCACGATCACGGTCTCATCAGCAAACCACCAACAACCAACCAACCAACCAGCTAAGTATCCATCCGCCGCCAATTGTTTCATAACAACAATGAAGAATCCTTAGGCCTAGTAGTAGTAGTAGTAAAGACAAATGTCATGAGTGTCAGCAGTTCATCGAGGCGTCAATTACTTTGCATAAGTATATTTGAAACTACACACAACACATATTACACTATTTACAATCCACTACATTTGTCCTCAGGGTATTACCAATGGTAATACAACTAATGAATTTTAAGTATTAGCGAAGACAAAGTGTTGGTATTCTATTCTAGAGAAAGGGAGGAAAGGACAAATAGTATACTATGTATGGTATGGTATGGTATAAAGAGAGACGTGTACGTATGACTTAATCTGCTATCGGAATACTTAAGTGCGAGACATTGTCCCTTTTTTAGTTTTCTACACATAGTAGTATTTCTTCTTCCTGTAGTAAGTAAGAGTGCTGCTTCATATCAAAATGTGCTGTCCTTGTTTGAGGCCTATACTCATACTGATATACTGACGACACTGACACTGGTTCATGTGATGTGCTCGCTGATATTATCCGTTTATTTATTGCAGTCGTTAACATATCTTAAGCGACTTTATCGGTTGGTCTCTTTAAGCGATATTCGTTGCTCTTTATGCACTCATGTGTGCGTGTCCGGGTTTCTATGTGATGTGTTTCTAGTATCTTAATGAAAGTTAGGTGATTGCGAATTTTTCAGTTTTTGCACGAATTTCAATTTCGTTAAATGTATCAAAATGTTTTCTTATAATAAAAACTTATCTCTTCAACTAATCCAATGATATATTGCATGAATAAAGGGGACACACTCTGACCCATCTAAGTAAGTAGGACAAACATTTGACAAAAGGCAAGGCAAATTAGGCTAATTTACTTTCATTGAATCACAAAATGACCAATATTTATATTTGATTTTTATCTAACCCAAAAGCATGTCATCAAAATCATTATTTCAGTTTAAAATGTTGAAGAAAGATACGTATCTTCTAAAGTGGGAATAGAATAGAAAAGCATTTACTCTTTGAAAAATAATGATTAATTACAATTTGCCCATACCATATAGTCTATATCTAATGGGTGGGTGGATGGGTGGGTGTGTGTTGTATGACAAACGGTAGGAAATTGTCCCAAATTGAAGAAGCCAGCCCGCATCAATGATATTACCTTTCATTTACAATGTCATGTCTCAGCAACGTAACGTAACCTTTAACAACTTTTTTTGAACATCCTTATCAGCCACACATGTCCATCAAAATACCATACGATAGTACACCATATAGTAGAAGGTATTCAGTCAGTTTGCACATGTCTATGCCAACTGCAAATGTTACCATACACACACAGGATATGGAGAAGAGAATATGTTTGACTGGCTTAGATCGACCGGCCTTGTTTTGTTTGGTTTGTTTTGCTTTGGTTTCGTATGCTTTGGTTTGGTTTATTTCGACGCTTGACATAAAGAAATAAATGTACTAGAAAATTACCAACTTATGTAATCTTGGTTAGCATCATTTATCAAGTGGACGTTTCGCAATTTTTCTTAGTTTCCTTGCATTTGAAATGAAATGGAATTCGTCAAGAAATAACCACTTAGCCAGCTAGTCAGTCATTCATTCAGACAGTCAGTCAGTAAGTCGAATGCAAAGCTCATGTGTTTAATATTGAAAAATTCATGAAGAAGGAAAAAGGAAATTGTTGTTTAAGTGTTTATTCTCGAAAATATTGGGAATTTGTTACCTTTTTTTCTGATTACTAGTTAATTATTATTGATGTTACTTATTTTCGAATAATACTAATATAAATTTTTATATTTTTCTTCTATAAAAGACAAGTATTTTTCAATCCAAAAGAAGAATGGACAGAAACATTAGATAAATTGAAATATGATTTTGATACACGTTGGGATTCGCAAATTCCATCGGCAATGTCAAATTTGGAAAATTATGTACAGAAATCAATATTAGGTACAGGTTCTTTTGGAACTGTGGTAAGTACAATATTTTTGGAGAAAACTTTACCAATACTACATTATATCTGTATTAGTTTCTTGTTAAGGATAAAAGTGGTAAGAATTTCTATGCAGCAAAGCAGATGAACAAAGATGATTTAGTTCGTATGAAACAAGTTCAGCATGTGCATAATGAAAAGAATGTTTTGGCTTCAGTACGTTT
The DNA here is from genome assembly GCA_037043315.1 of Amiota communis. Classification (NCBI taxonomy): domain Eukaryota; kingdom Metazoa; phylum Arthropoda; class Insecta; order Diptera; family Drosophilidae; genus Amiota; species Amiota communis. Next base: position 164,327 of record JBAMAV010000582.1, read on the forward strand.
TCCATTTCTAGTACATTTAATAGATTCCAGTAAGGATTTCGATAATCTCTATCTAGTTTTGCCATTTATAAATGGAGGCGAGTTGTTCACATATCACCGCAAGTGAGTAATGCAATTAAAATAATTAACACATATCATGTTGTAGAGACAATAAATTCTATTGATTCAAGAGAGTTCGTAAATTTAATGAAAAGCAAGCCCGTTTTTATGCTACGCAAGTGCTACTAGCGTTGGAGTATATGCATCACATGAAGCTAGTCTACCGTGATTTAAAACCGGAAAATATTCTTATCGATAGTAGAGGTTACATCAAACTTACGGATTTTGGGTTTGCCAAGGTAATGATTTCTGAGAGACTTTAGTACAAAATCTAATAACACTATCTTTTTAGCGTATTGACACTCGTACATCAACGTTATGTGGCACCCCTGAGTATCTTGCCCCGGAGATCATTCAGATGAAACCCTATAACAAAACCGTAGACTTTTGGGCCTTTGGCATACTTGTTTACGAGTTTGTTGCTGGACGATCTCCATTTTCGGCAAATCATCGGGATGCTATGGTTATGTACAATAAAATCTGCACAGGTGATTATCGGATACCATCATATTTTACTGGTCAACTAAGAAGTCTTGTAGAGGGTTTACTTACAATTGAAATAACAAAAAGGTATGAATGAAATTTTTAATTGCAGTATTACAATGCTATTTCATTTCCATTTTATAGATTGGGCATTTCGGGTAATGGAATTCAAGATGTTAAAGAACACGGCTGGTTTCATGGTATTGATTGGTATGCTATACTCAATCAGGAAATTAATCCACCTTACATTCCGACAGTATCAAATATTGATGATGTTTCTAATTTTGATCAATTCGAACCAAAATCTAAAGTCAAATCCAAAGCCAATCGGCATCCAGATCTTTTCGAAAAATTCTGATGATTAAACATGACATACCATTTCGCAAATAATGTTTTAATTCCAAATATGTATTCATATATAAAAAAAAAAACATAGTGTGAGATTAAGCAATGGATGGTTTTTTACATAAGGACCGATAGAAATTATTGTATATGAAAATTTGTTCCAAAGAAAAGTCCAAATCCCTGTCTGTTCCGATACGCAAAACTTCTAAAACACGCAACGGATTTCGATACGGTTCTCACTATTCTCACATTTGCAGATTTTTTCGGGAAGGTCCATATGAAAAAAAGGAGTAAGAAATCGTTTAAGAAAACTCTTATTTTAGACAGACTTGACTGGAAAGATTCGGTTTTTCTTCTGTAACAACAAATTCAATAAAAGTATATCCGAAAAATTACCAATCAGAACCATTTATTGTTATACAGAAGATTCATTGAAAACTATTAAAACAACGAATTGTGTTTTGTTACATTGAGGCATAACTCTGTCCAGTTGTAAAGTTTGACTCCAATATCATCCCACAGGTGGATCAAGTCCGTTACTTTGGACTGATCCTGGACAAACGCCTCACATGGCAAGCTCACATTAAATCCATCACCACATGCTGTTATGCAAAGTTGCGTAGGCTTGGCTGGTTATTGCGCCAAGCACTAGCCGCTGCTTGGCGTTACGCAATTTAAATAAGGAGTACCGCTGCTACCAGTAACATTCAGCGAGTTCCAGCCTGTCAAAACAAGGCACTTCGCCGTTTATCTGGATGTCCATTTTTTACAGAGATTAAAAGATGCCTACGGTGAGCGACGTGATCTTTCAAAATAGTAAATGTCATCTGCAGAGGTTGCAAAATCTCCGAAACCGCCTGGCGGCAGCCGCCACCACAGGCGTGACTCGACGTCAAACAACCGTCAACACAGAAGGTCTAGTTAACTATACATTATATACCCCACGTTACTATTCTATAATCATATAAATATTTATACAATAGTATAATTAATTTAAAAACAAAAAAAAATAATAATAATTTATCTCATATAAGTATATCATCAACATCACTTTGACATTTCTTTCTTTCCATTTGAATTTTTCGGTAAATTAAAAAAAAAAAATAATATAATTAAAATATTTTTCCAAATTTATCGTTTTGTCTTCATGTAAAATGTCGGAAATAAAATTTACAAATACAATTGACTATTCTGTAATTCTTAACAAATTGAAAGAGGAGTTCAAAGTAAGATGGGAAAAGAATAAAGTTTCGGAACAAATAGGATTGGATAATTATGTAATAAAAGCAACTTTGGGTTCTGGTTCTTTCGGTAAAGTGGTAAGTGTATAATATCAGAAATTTAAGTAAGATTTTTGTTACAAATAACGAATAAGAAATTGTTGAGGTTTTTTTAGCAATTGATTAAAGAAAAAACTAGCGGGAATTATTATGCTTCGAAACAACTAAGTAAAGATCAAATTATAAAAACAAAGCAAGTAGGTCATGTCATGAATGAAAAACGGACTCTACAGGCTATTCGATTTCCAAACACTGTTTCACTGGTTGACTCTTTCAAAGATAATGACAGTCTATATTTGATATTACCATATATAGCTGGAGGTGAACTTTTTTCGTATCACCGCAAGTGGGTACATGGTCAATTACAATGTATTGTATATTAATTTATCTATTTATAATGTTAGAATGCGTAAGTTTAGTGAAAAACAGTCACGTTTTTATGCTGCGCAAATATTTCTGGCTTTTGAGTACCTTCACCATTTGCAGCTATTATATCGCGATCTAAAGCCTGAGAATATAATGATCGATATGCAAGGTTACCTGAAATTAACGGATTTTGGATTTGCCAAGGTTTTATTAATATTTATAGTAAATATTTTGATTTGAAGTAGCAAATAAAAATCTATAATTCTTTGTCTTTAAGAAAGTTGAATCGCGCACAATGACTCTTTGCGGAACACCAGAGTATTTGCCTCCCGAAATCATACAATCGAGACCATATGGATGTAGTGCTGACTGGTGGTCTTATGGTATTCTAATTTATGAATTTGTTGCTGGCCATTCTCCGTTCTCCATCTATAGTCGCGATGTGATGGTTATGTATGGAAAGATATGTGAAGGAGAATACAAAATGCCAACATATTTCAGTGGAGCTCTTAAGAATTTGATCGATCGTTTGTTACAAGTTGATGTTACGAAAAGGTAAAATACAAAAACCTCTTATTAGGGTTCCGTCCCCAACGGGACCCAATTACTATGCTTACACTGTCTGTCCGTGTGTCAGAGAGCTATATCTCATGAACAGTAATAGGTAGACAGTTTTCACAGAGTGTGAAGTTCAATTGCATGTATAAGGACAGATAATAAAAGTAAAGTTAAAAAAAAATTAGAGGGGTCCTCATAAAAACCCAAATTAATATTCTTATTAGAAAAACTTTTCTGTTTTCTGTCTTATCGAAATGAAATTTGGATACTATTAGTGTCTAATCCATATTCACCAACTATGTAGATTTCAAGATCCTACTAAGGGTACCTCCCATACAAACCCAAATTCAAATGAATGTTCTAATTCGAATAACTTTTTGTTCTTTGTCTTATCGAACTGAAATTTGGACACTGTAAGTCTGTGATCTATTCACCAGCCATGTAAATTTCAAGAGACTAGAAGATCTAGGAAGGGTACCTCCCATACAAACCCAAATCCAAACCATTGTTCTTATTAGAAAAACTTTTTTGTTCCTTGTCTTACCGAACTGAAATTTGGACACTATAAGTGTGTGATCCATATTCCTAGTGTTTCTAGGAAGGGTACCTCTCATATAAACCCAAATTAATAAGAATGTTCTTATTAGGAAAACTTTTTTGTTTTTTGTCTTCAATACACGATGGTACGGAACACTTAATGTGCGATTCGGACTCACATTTGACCGATTTTTTTTAATTACATGCATTATACTATATCTTATATTGTACCTATATACATATATGTATATCAATATGTAGATATGGCAATCTGATAAACGGTAATAAAGATATCAAAATGCATGAATGGTTTAGAGATATTGAATGGATTGCACTTTTGAATAAAGAAATAACCGCTCCATATGTTCCTACTGTAACCAATATGGAAGATGTATCAAATTTTGATAAATTCCCAGAACCAAAACAGAAGCCAAAACCTAAATCAAATCGTCACGAGGAAGCATTTGCTAATTTCTGATACCTTTAGAGAAATACGTGTGATGTTAAATCTTAAAACATTCTTCATAGTAATAATGTTTTCGTGTTCAAAAAGTAAGTGTTGACAACCAAAAGCAAATACTTAATGCCTAATTTACTTTATTTTTACAGAGTTAAAAGAAAGCCAAAAGATCAAAGAACAAAACAACGGCTTTCAAATATACATAGTACAATATAAATATTGTATAGAAACCACCCCAGGTGCAATACTGTTAGCAAACTCGTTACACAACTACGACAATTGTCTTATAATATCTTGATTTAGTCTTAAGTAATACTGTAGAGTGCCGCATTCTGCTTTTTGATTTTCTCTTTGCAATAATAAGGAGAATATGCATAAAGAAAAAGACAAAGTAAAATGGTAGAAGCAAAACGACGACTTAATTTAATTGTGGAACTTGTCATTTTCATTTTTAACTGTGTTGTATCATTTTGCTCCCACGGGATTAACGAGGAGGAGAGTTTACTGCAACAACCACAATGCGAAATAATGTTAATAAAACAAAGTCGTCTCCTTCATTAAGGTGCATACTTAAGGATCTTTTATCATCATCATATTCTTCATTTACTTTTTGAATATAGTCTATACATAAGTACATATATACATTTTGTAATTTAATATTTAGATGCGATTTATTCTTTTTATACTTCTATATCTACCGTGTTTTTTATTTTTTTTTTTTCAACAAAACACAAAGAAAACGATTGAGCGGAAAAAATGAATAAAATAAATATGAAACAAAAAAAAAAAATCCAGAAGAAAGCAACAAAATTCCACAATGAAATAAATCTTTTATACCTTTTTCGGTTTTCATATCAACATTGATTTATATGCACGATTTTATCAAAATATTCTACACACTCCTCTCAAACAACAAAGACGATGAATCTTTTTATATACCATCCATACATAGTATATGATGAAGCATCTTTTGTGTTGGAAATTTGCACATTTTACGTTTTGTCCAAATGTCCAGAGAAGCTACTATTCGGTTATACAAGTATGCCTGAATATCTCATCCCGTTTCAACCATTTCAAATCACTACCACCGCCACCTCAACAAATACTCATCTCGCTTGCTTTGTCCAGTTTTAGTATTCGCCTTTTGAAACCATTCATGTCGTCCCATGTCCATGTCGCCATGAGTATCGCAAACGTAGGGAAAAAAGTTATGATTATCATAATTTTTGTTACGTGAGTTTTCATGTGGAAAAGATGAAACATCATCGCTGTTGCTGTTGCTGTTACTGCTGCTACTCTAGACCGTTGTTCTATACTAGAAGCATCTTATTGCTTTTTAGTGGTATTTGTTGTTGTTGTTGTTGTAGTCGTCATCGCTGTAATCATAGCACGCATTTACTCCTGTTTTTACCTCTGGTTTTTGGCGCCCGCCAGACAGGCGCCAACAGATTCCTTAGAATACTACTACTACTACTACCACTACTGAGTGTAGTGGGGTCAGGTCACCACCCTCTTATAATACATGACTCTTCAACCTTCTCACATACACACACATAAACATAGATACACTTTAGAGCTGTTTAACTTTTCGCATTCAGTGGTTTCATTCATGTAGTTATGTGTAGCATTATGTAGTATTATTGGTTGGGGGGTCTGGTCTGGTCTGTTGCTTTTGCTTGGCTTGACGTCGTTTACGTTCTCCTGTCTGTCTTTGTTCTTTGAATTTTTATGTCTATCAACGTGTGCTCCTTTAATGTGTTCTTCAGATGTCGTCGTCGTCGTCGTCGTTGTAGTCACGCGGAAATATGAAAGCGTTTTATAGTGCAAATATATTGTATGTTCTAGTACGTAATACATGATTATTTTACATAGTTACTCTGTAATAGATGAGGTCGCGACTTAAGGGTCTTCATGAACTATTGACAATAATAATAATGACTTCTTCTTTTAATGACAGAAATCTATTTCAAGTTTTTCCATATTAAATCATTTAGGTAAACAAACACAAAAATTTAAGTATATTTTCTGTCATAAAAAGACATTTTCATGATTTAATTTAATTTTTCGTTGTCTTAATGCGTTTATATACTTAATTTTATCTACGCTTGTTCAAATTCTATATCAATAGATACAGATGGTTCTGCTTTGTATTCGGGTACAAATACTTTGCCTGAAGCAAGCACAAATTGATCTTCACAATCCATAAGGAAATAGACAAATGGACGATTAATTTCGAATCTTTCAAGTTCACTATCGGTTTTTGTGCGACCTTGAGAATTGCCAGTGGACAGACTATTTGCACTAAAGCCGGCAGTATCCACACGTAAGTTGGTAAATTGTACTAACTCATCGACATGCAAATCAGAGTCTTCGGACAACAAACTTAAATCGGCTTCTGTGCGTGAGAAGAGTTTCTTAAGTCCAATACTCTTGAACATTGCTTCGGAACGAGAAGTTTCCTCAATTTGGAATTTCGGTAGAGTAACATGGAGATCAAGTAATTTTCCATGTGCTTTGGCAAAGGTAAAATCACTTGGTTTTAGCTTTTCAATAACTGCATTCAAGCCTTCGGGTTCATTGGGCAATACAATTGATAAAGCATATTTTTTGTTCTAAAATGAAATTTTTTCTCTATAAAAACAAATTGATATTCATTTGATTGCTGACTTCTTGTTGTTACCTGATAGGGGAGACACAATATACGAGCATTTAAATGCTCCAAGTCAACAACATGAAATTGACCCTTCGAATGCATCATGGGCGTTTTCAAGGCATCTTCCTTTGTCATAAAAAAGAACTCATCTTCATTCTTTAACTCATAAAATGGGTTAGCCCAGTTGCTGCGGAAATAAAAGCCATTAAACAAAAGCATTTTCGTCTTGGATTCTGCTTTACGTCCAGTGATCGAGTTGGCACTTAAAGCAGCACTAACATCATTTTTACCCAAGAGACTGCGTGCTCCATAAGCCTGTAAATTTGATTGTTGTTGTTGCTGTTGTTGTTAAAACAAGAAAATAAACAGAATTGTTGGTGTTGTTCACTTACACGTCCAATTGAAGTTAGATGAGTATCCAAAGCTTTTACTATTTCATTTGCATCTTTGCCATTTATAGCCAAAGTTATATTCTGTGACTCTGCACCAACACCACTCAAAGATATTTCTTTATTCTTTTCCAACTTCTCTTCAACCTGAACTGTTTCATTCTCCCGCACATTCAAGTCTTCTTTTCTATCATCATCCTTAGCAGGTTTTTCAAGTTCTGCAATTACTTCAGTGACTTGTGCTGGTGTCTCTCCTTCTACATTCTTTTCGGTTGTCAGCTCTTCCTTTTTATCTGCAATTTCGGCCAATGCAACTGGTTTTTCAACATATTGTTTATCATCTACAAATCGATCAAATTTCGAGGATTCCTTTGTTAGAACCTCTTCACCATAATTATCAGCTGCAGCAGTTGAGACACTAACTTCATCATCATCAATTTTGATCTTACTAGTCTCAGTGCTACTGCTGCTTTCTTTTAAATCCAGCACAGAATCGTATTTATCAACTGCAGCATTTGAAACACTCACTTCATCATCATCAAGTTTGATACGTTTTAGGGTCTCAAAACCTATAACATCTTTGCTATTACTAGCCTCAGTGCTGCTACTGCTGCTTTCCTTTAAATCCAATGAAGTATTTGGTTCACTCCAATCGTATTTATTACGAGAAATATCTTTCACTTCAACAAAGTAATTGTCATGCACAATTTGCTTAAAATCATCCTTTGCACTATTATTCTTATAGATATATAACCAGGTTTGGAATGATGGTGTACTTGAACTATAATCATGTTTCTGATAATTGGTTAAAATATTTTTAAATGAACTCCTTAAATCGGAACGAGTCTTTGGATAACCAAGCACATTGATTAACTCGGTATAAGTTTCACCGGATGCTCCTTCCGATAGAACTGCAAGAATTGAAGCCAAACCCAATGGTGAATACACCTGATTCGCATCAACATCGACATTATACTTCAGCAATTGTGTTGCTATAAGTTGAGAAGCTTCGCTGGCAAATCCACTTCCTGATACAGCAGCTTTGTCATTTTTTTCCTCCAAATTGGCAGGTAAACTACTTACATTCACCACCAAAAACAACAGCAGACTTTTGATATCTAATGCAAACATAAATTATATACTAATTTCTCCAATAAAATGAATAGAAAAATAAACTCACAGAAAATCAAAACTCTCATTTTTTTTCTATTTTTTTTCTTTAATTAACAAAGAAATTCTATCACGTAAGAAAGAAGTTGTTAGTTTCACAAACGAAAAGCGAATGAACCCATTCAAGCTAACCAGAAGCCTTTTTATGAACAAGAAGAGCTAAGTTAAGTGAAAAGTGCTCAAACAAGAATTTGTCTCTCTTTCTTTGTAACACCACCATCAACACCACAGACTGTCTAAGAATATACTTAGTTATTCGAATGTGAAACAGGTTCGTTCGTTCAATCGATCGATCGTCTGCAGTGGTGTAACCAAACAGAGAATTCTTGAACTTATTCTAAAACTCATCATACGTTTGAGTAGGTTTAGAAATCTCCTGCTTTTCAAATGCTACTATAAATGAAAATCTATTAGGTCTGGTCATTTAATGGTATTATAGGTGATATGGAGTTTAAGTCTCAAAGACCTAAGGGTCTCATACCAAAACACTTAAGCTCTTCGCATGGTAAATGCCAAGCCTTCTTCTTAAGATACTCTCACAAACAACAAATCTAAATTTATATTGTAATATGTGTATTTCGTTTCCAAAATAACTCTCTTTTTTTATTATTGAAGAACTTCGTATCAATTAACCTAGTTTTTATGTAAATTAAAAGACATAAAAAGCAACAACGTTGAGGCAAATAAACAACAATCAACAGCAACACGACACGATCATACTTCGGGGGCACTGAACTTGACCATTGGAAAGACACCATCGATTCGAGTGATACTCAATACTGTTAGTAAGGTAAATACAATAAATATAAATAACGAAGAGTGTTTCTTTTTTTTTTTTTGTTTGTTCTTTTTGCGTAGGAAGTTGTATCAGAAACAAGTTCTCTCTCATTCAATTTTGAAAAAAATATTGAAAAACTGTCAAATAAAACACTTTTATCAAGCATATTACAATTAAATTATTACAAAGGCCCAGGCCAACCAAATGATTTGATTTCAAGAACATGAAACCTAAGAAGTAATAAAGTACAACTAAGTTAAATGGGGTTGATATTGAATGAAATGATGACAACAACACACACTTGCACATTAAAAGGTATAAAAATTGATATGTAAGCTTCTTTTCTGAAACATGCCAGTTAACATGAATCTCATAATATATCAAAATAAAAGAACTTGCCAGTCACACCATAATGTGCAGGTAGTGAAAGGAGTTGGAAAGATTACATTGTCACAATATCATAGTGTCAACTTATGACTTCTCTCGTCTCTTAATGACTTTTGCCTGTGGCAATTGTGTTTCATGCTATATTATTTTCATTATTTTTATTATGAAGAATAATAATTAAACTTTTGCTTAGTGTCATGTGGTCATATCAGATAAATACACACACAGACACACATAACACATGAAAGAAAAAACAGTGTTAATAACTTAACTTTCACGTCTGTCAGATACTACTTCATTGGTGTATTCAGTGAATATAATATTGTATTTTCTTATCTTACACACAGTTTTTGGTCACCATTAAGTTTGTATCTACTGATGATTTTATGGTTTACTAAACAATTTAACAAAAAATCTTTTGTAATTTAATAAAGAATTTTATGAATTCACAAGAAAAATTCTCTTAAATAAACTTATTACGAACACAAAAAAAAGTTTACATCACAAAAATAGATAAAATTTTGCGTTCAAGATACCATAAACTCCAACACCAGCAACCAACCAACACATTAATTAACCCCTTTTCTTTCTTTTGCCATTTTACCATTTTTTGGCTAATGGAATCTTTACAAAAAGTTGTTTCCAACATCGTGAAAATATCTGGCGTAAGCGGCAGGAGAGAATTGCCACAGGAATGATAGAAAATAAAAATTTATGAAGCGTTTAATTGTATTAATTAAAATCAACAAATAAATACCTTGAAATAATTAAATTAATAGAAAAAGTTATTTTCCAGATTTTCGGTGGATTGGGTATTTTGCTTTTATCAGTAGAGCATCATGATTTTCCATTTAGAAAATGATTTTATCAAACAGTTTTAATTGCAAAATATACAAAAATACTTCAATTTCCAGTATTTACCATTCGCCTACGATTTTTTTTCTCTAAAATACGTCGAAATTGAAGGTGAAAAGACATCCTAAACGATGATCTATGTGGTTTTATGTAAAAAAATTTACTGCTCATGTGACATTGGTTCGAAAATGGCTAAAAAAACGTAATTTTCGCACCTTTGGGTTGGAATATCTCAAATTCCTGACGTGATAGAGCCTTTTCGAGGACAGATTCGTTTTAAGGACGTCAAAATCCTTCGGAAACAACTAGTGCGGTCTCTGTTTCCAAAATCTCGCAGGCCTGTGTTATCGAACAAAAAAACATCTAATGGGAAGGATAAAAGGAACATGAGAACCTTTACCTAGGAAAGTATTTCTTATTTGTGTCAATTACATGCATACATACTCTTAAATGATAAAGAAAAAAAATGTTGGAAAATTCTTGTGCTACTTCAAAAATTAGTCTCACTTATTTGACAAATGCCAACGGCACAACTGCCAACGCCTTCAAAGATGTAAACGGTCTATTGCCAAAACACACATGCACCGCCGCATAGATAGAAGACAAGAACAGCCAAGGCAATAGATCAAAATTATCAAACAACCATCCAAGTTTAGTATACGACCAAGTAAGCCAACAATCAAGTTATACAACAACAGCAACAGTAGCAACAGAGAAACAAACAACTTTACAAAATATTGTAGTAGTAGTAGTAGTAGAAGTAGTAAGGATGGGGAGACACAAAAATTATGTTACGCGCCTGTTGCGGATATTTTTGGCAAAAATGACTAAGCTCAAATCCAAATCTGTCACGCACGTTTCACGCAATATTGCGAAAAATATGACTTTGATGTCATAAATCAATTAGGAATTCGTTCCCACAAATGTATCCATCCTTCTAAGCTTACTTTCTATCTAGTAAACCACTTAAACGACGACGACAACAACTACGAAGACTTGCATGCGACGTGTTTTTGAAAGAATCTCAAAAAGTTATCTATCTCTGCACATTTCTTTCCTCCACTAAAATCCTTTACTAGTACAATATGAATTTGGATAGCGCCTAAGCTCGCTTAGATATTGTGAAAGAAATCATTATTCTTGAAATCAAATCAACTTTAAGATTTTCTTTTTTTGAAGGAAATAATTACTTTCAATTTAAACGTGCTTAAGCAATCAAAAGTCTGGTGGTTTAATCCTTTGCAGTTGGCCTAAAAGCCATTAAAATGAATCTAAAAACTTCCTCGCTGGTCATTTAAGCTTCTTTATCAATATAAAAGAACTTTGGCAGCTTCTTTTTTCTTTTTTTTTTTTGTATTATTTATATTTTGACGGCTCGTTTACCTTAAAGTTATCCAAAAATAAAAATAAGCCCTTATCAGCAGCAGGGTCTTTCATTTTTAAAGGGAATTAGATTTGAAGAAAGTGCTCTTGGCGAACAAACATGTTGTTTTCATTGCTCATTAGCAGCGACAGGATTGCTTATAATTAGCATACCAAAGCTTCTAAATCTGATTTTCATTTCAATTATCCCCCTATTGGCAGTTACAGGAAGACTGAACTGTACAAATTAAGAAGCAAGGGTTGAAAAACCTTTGGTTGGGTGGGTAGTCGGACGGTTGCTTTTTGATATTCACTGATTTCTCTTTTTTCTTTTCTTCTCCTTTTTTATTTAATTATACACTTTCACTGCAATCATGATTCTAAAACTTAATAGCAAATAGCAAACAAAGCACCTTGTTGTGTATTCAAAAGTGTGCCTGATGAATTGTGCACAATTTTGAAACAATCAACCTTGGGCTTGTCTCCCATACTCGTTTTGTACTCAATTCAACTAACCCAACCAACCCATCTATCGATACCAATAAGAAGAAACAAACTACAACAAAACTAATTGCTTTTTGGACATGCATTTAATCTCTATTACGGCACTTGACTCTTAATATCAACACACAACATACAGAGACCAACCAACTTACTATTCTTTGCTTGCCTCCTCCCTTAATTCTCAGGGGGACACAAAAGTACAATATTTTTTCAACACCTTTCCCCAAAATAAACTTACACACACTATTGGTGAGATGGTTCATAAATTTTTAAGGGGTTTGATTTTTACTCGTTCGATCATGTTTGGACGGTTAAAACAAATTGTTGTTATACGTTAGTTCAATCATTTAAGCTCAGGATACTTATAGTACAATACAATACATGGAATGATGATGTGATGTGTTGTGATGATGGGGATGGGGAGATGGAGATAGTAGATGTTGATGTTAAAGTTTTTATATTGTTTTGATAAAGGCAATACACAACTACTGTTACTAATGATTGAAGTTATCACGTGTGTTTTGTTTGCTTTTAGTCTATAGAGACAGACAGACAAATTTGAAGGTATGTTTTAGGTATATGGTATGTATCTGACATGGTCGGTCAATGTGCTGCCTCCACCATACTATCCATCCATCTAATGTATTATGTATTGTTGTAGTAGTAGAAGTGGCTATAGCAGTTGCAGTCAACTTGTGCTGTAGATTGCCTGAGCGAAAGGCAGCAGCTGTGACGCTTTGCTGATGACCTTTTAATTGAAGTGCCAAAAAACTTTTTGCTTTGATTTTTGTGTTGTAATTTGACACTCCTCGGTGGTTGGTGGTCCGTCCTTCACTTGACTGGGTAACTTTACTACTTTAAAAAGAAGGTTACAATAACATTTAATTGTGGTTTTAGTACAGATTTTATGGAATAGAAAAACTCACAAGTTCAATTTTTTTATTGCAAAATTCTTTATAAGATTCTATAAGAAATGAATTTATGATTTAATGAAAAAGAAGGATATCAAAATTTTGTATTCAAATTGATGTGAAACATTTTATTATCTCTAAGGTGACACTTCATTAGTTAAGTATAATTACTACACTCTAAGTAACTCGAATCTCATTTTAAAATTAATTTTCTTGCAACTTTGTTTAAGCCACCGAAATGACTAAAAAATATTTAATTAATTGACATCAATTGTTCAACAAAACGTTTGGTTAGTTAGCTAGTTCTCTCTTTCTATTGTATAAAACACAAAATCATTTTAGTAGTATAACAAATCGAACCAATCAATTATGTTGATAGATTGGCTTACTCAACTCAATTCAACACGATACTACTAAAGCATGAAACATAAACAATACAATAGAATAGACCGATAGACGGGACACAATTAATGTTGAGATTGTAAGAGAGGGTTGATTCATAAGTAAACTACCTCATCCTTTGTGAGGTACATAAATTTTGTTAAGATTCTATAATCTTCAAAGTTTGTTTCAGCTTACCAACCAACTAAATGAAGTATTGTTGTATAATGTGAATACTGGACGAGTATTGTATTTCCATTGATTTGCACACGTAAATATTCATAACCACAACAAATGTAATAAATATCTCAAAATAACAAGCAAATAAAAATGTTAAGAGAAAATAAATTACAAAACTTTTGCTTTCCTTTTGAAGTATCTCTCTCGTACACAACACCACTTCAATAGAATTGAATTAAAAAGAAGAAGAAAAAAGTGAGACCAGACCAGAAATGAAGAAAAAAATAAGTGGTGATAGTGATGGTGATGGAGTGGAGTCGGATTGGATTCATCGTCTCTGCTATCTACAATAAGTAGCCACACAACAGATTACAAAGCTCTGCGAACAAAACCATAAAATGCGACGTGTGTCCGATCTGAATACGAGATAAAATTATTACCCTTTTTATTTTGGGTTATTTTTTCGTTCTTTTTTTCTGTGTTCACTCCTAGAAGTTGTAGAAGTAGTTGCAAACACCGAGAGCTGCTTATTTCCTGTTGGTCACTTTCCGTTTGTCATCTGTTTTGCTGCCCTGTGTGATTACTCCTGCCTTGCACTCACTGTACACAAAAATTCTTTACAATTTCACTCTTCTTTCTTGGTTTTTTATGATCCTTTTTCATTTCTTTTTCTTTTCCTTTTTTTCCGTAGAACATAGTTTGTTGGTTTACAACGTTTTCATGTGCACAATAAACATCATCAACAACAGCAGAAACAGCAGCAGCAGCTACAACTAGAGAGGTCATCATCATCAGGAGGTGCATCATCACCCATCACACCCACCCGGTAGAAATCAGCATCAACATCACCATCATCATCAGCACTATTATTATCAGAAAGCACATTGTGTCCTTTTTCAATTCATTCTATCTTCAATTTGGTTTTTGGTAAAAATGTTGAACGATGATGTCACTTGGCGATAATGTGCGGCCATAAGGTAATGAAATTTTTATCTGATTTTATTTGCTTAGAAAAAGCATAAAAAAAAAGAGTTGGGCGGCAAAAGAAGAAGAGTTGGCTAGTTTGACTATTTTGGCACGCGTTCGTTTGTTACTTTTTCTCTCTCAGATCCAACATTTTGCAATCACTTTTACTTCATTTCTTTTTTGGGAAAGGGTTTTTCACATCACATAGTAATACTATACAACAATACTTTGTGGTCAACATATGTTTCCAAAGGAGGAATGAATCTCTATTTGAATTCCAATCTTGTTCACCACCATTGATTGAAATTCAAATTTCAACATATAACATCGTATTATTGTATTTTCAATCGAGTACGTGTTAGTACTACTTCTATTACTGATTTCTATTTGTTTTTTTTTTTTAATAAAACAAATTCGAAAGGCTCTTCTCATATGTTACCAATATTACTTTGATAATAAATAAGTTCTTGGATATGCAGATAAAGAATATGATGATGAAATTCAAGTGTTTCATTACTCAAACTAATCCTAAGTCTTATTCAGTGGGAGTGGGAGATAAGTTCCTTGGAAAGTTAAATGAGAATAAGAAAAAACAGAGGTATTTTTTAATCTAATTTAAAATTAACATACTGTTAATGAAATTTTCAGGGAAACTCAAGCATAGTCTGGAGAGTGTTCCTGTGAAGTTTGGTTGTCGAGAAATTGGTGGATACAATTTTGCATATAAAGTTTAGAGAACTTACTTTATGTGAAAGCCTCAACACCACATTTTAGAATAAAATTCACTCCATCTAAGTGTCACAAACATCCATGGCAGCAAGGTTATGCTCTGCATTTGGTGGAACCAGATGGAAATCGTGTACTACGAGCTTCTGAAAAGTAGTCAAACGATCGACGGGGCTTTCTACATACAACAGCTGATGCAATTGAATCGTGCAATTGCGGAAAAATGGCCAGAATGGGCAACCAGGCATGAGCCAATAATCTTTCAATGCTCGGCCACATGTCGGAAACGTAGTCAAAACCTATCTCGATGGTACCGGATGGGAAGTCCCAACCTACCCGCCTTATAGTACAGACCTTGCACCATCAGACTACCATTACTTCCGGTCGATGCAGAACGGCCTTACAGAATATGCTTTATTTCAGTTGAAGGTGTCAAAAATAGATGCTTTCTTGGCCTCCATTGACCGACAGTTTTATTTGCGCTGATAAAATATCGCGTACCAATTTTGCACTATAAAGCTTCAAAATTGATAATATATCCTTTAAAACTTACTTGTATACCCAATAATTTTTATTCATGATCGTATTGAAATTGATTCGTTTGCACTAGTTTTATATATATTGTTTGAAGTGGAAGTGGAGACTATTATTTTGTTTTGGATATAAATAAATTCATACTTTTTATTAAACAACTAATAAATATAATGATGGTAAACTTTTACTTTGAAAAAATACAATATAACATAAAACAAAACCCAATCAAAGAAAGTGTGATCAATTCTATTGCGTACACACCTGCATAGCAGCAGGAACAACTTCAATTATGTCAAAGAATTTCTTCAACAAATCCAATAAACTTCGAAAACATCACATTAATATTAAATGATGATTGAACTAAACAACAAGGATACCAAATGCTACCATAGTAAGTATCTTCGAAAAAATAACAGAAGCTTACACAACTGTAACAATTTATTGGTTATTTTTCTTTTTTAGACAAAATGACCTTATAAAGATTTATGAACATAATCGCTTCGCCCAAAAAACATGGGGTGCTCTGCAAGTAGTGAAACACTTATTTTGTTAAACTTTTTTGTTTTCTATTGCGATAAAAGAGAGATAGCAAAAATGTACATTATACCTGAAAATATCTTCCTTTCAATATTTAATAAAATTTATTGTTAATTTAATTTAAAGATACAAAATATTGTACTATTGTAGTTTAAATTTCATGATATTGATGATGTTATTTTGTTTAAAGTACTTAATTTAGAATTCCAACTGAACTTGTTAAATGAGTAAACACAAACATAAAAAATAAAAACTAATTATTATGCATAAAATAAAAGGGGGACCTCAATTGCATTTCAGACACACACAAAAATTTGCATACAATTGTTACCAACCGAAAGGTTCAGAAACTAACTCAAAAAGTGTAAAAGCCAGCAGAGTTTTATAACTTTATTACATTATTTGATAGTTGATGTTGATTGTTTGTGGGCTAGAAACTAAAAACTTCCTCATTTAGTGCCAGGAGTAACATCATCCCGGTCAGTCGTGTCGAGTCGGTTGGTCACTCACTCATCAGGCCGGTTTAAGGTTGCTGTCGACATGTGTCATTTTTCTGTGGAGTAGTATCTGTATCTATACGTACATATATCTGCATAGCATACATTTTTGAGTACCATAAAGTATTTAGTCAGTGATGATTGACTGACAACAACAGGATGAGCTGTTATCAGAGTGATAGTCATACTTACTGACTACTCTTATTGTCTAGCAAAATCTACTTTAAACCTAAATTGATATGTGGTTAGAGAGACAGACAGACAAATTGCCACAATAAAGATTATAATATTTATTTCATTCTCTCTTTCCGAATGGATTATATAAATTTATCTTTTCCTTAAACTAAAGGTATTTGTTGCCTTTCCTCCTTGTTCAATATTTTAAACAATTTTCACAATAAGCAACATCTGTAAACCATAACGAAAAAATATTGTTGGTCAGCAAAAAAGTTTTCCTTGGGATAAAAGGAGAAATTGAGAGGCAGCATTGCTGCAATGTTCTAAGATAATCTATATTAAAATAGTGTCAATGTTCACACGTCACGTTATAAGTTACAAAAGAAAAGAAAAGTAAAGTAAGTATACGACAAAGTTTTCAATTCCATAAGGATATGTATATGCACTTTTCCACACAACCAGGTTTAGTACAATAGTTCAGCTGAGTCACTCACTATCAATGAACCTTGAACACTGAGTTTTAAACTTTATTTGTCTTCAGATACACTTAAATATATGTATGTATATTTGGATGCAGTACTAGTATCTAGTACTACCATACACTCCCAACATATTGACAAGGAATAAATAATTGCTATTATTATTTTTTGAACTTTCTCCTGGAGAAGATTTAATTTAGTAACTTAACTCCTTAATAAATGTCAAATTTATAACTGGACAGCAATAATTATTAAGCGAGAGAATAGTACCAGTAATATTATTATACACGAAGACCTTGAATCCTTTTTTCCATGCAATTACCTTTCCTTGGCAATTGCAAAGAAACGACTATGGCGAGACTAATGGAAGTTGAACGACGTACAATAACATGGTTGTTGCTGGTTAGTGTACGTACAATGAGTCCTTGTTCAACTATCCTGGCGACATACATACGACAATACCGGCTTTACTGTGTTGTGGTCGATATGTCTTTGACTTTTGCTTGAGTCTGGCAAAAGTTAAAGAAAGAAAAATAGACAAAAATGGGAACAAATGGGAAAAATGAAAGGAAAGGAAAGAAAAACAAGAAGTGCGCTCCTGAGGTAGTAGTTCAAGATTCCACAGCAGCTGCAGTATTCGCGCAGCCATTAAGCCAAATTGCCTGTAAAAATGTGGCTGTATTTCTTTTTGCAAGGTACTTAAAATTAAATTATTGGACACATTAAAGTCTTGACATTGACTTTTTCTTCTACCACAGAACAGTACAGTACAATACTTTAGTCTTTGGTGGTATTATTTCAGGCACTGCATCAAAACTGGCAGAAGTAAATTCAGTTTTATGCCATCATTAAATGGAAATCAACAACAATTTTTCCTTCAATTTTCTGCATTTTTCCTTTTCATTTCTTCTTATTATTATTATGTTATGTTGGACATACAACAATACATAGATTTATCTTAATGAACCTAACCAACCATGCGGTAAAATAATTTTAATGTTAGTCAGGTTGATTTTTTGGTAAACATTAAATAATAAAATTTTGGCATTTCTTGTCAGGAGAAAAGGATATTTTGGTTAATAATTAAAATGGACATATGGACAAAACGGAGCATTAACTTCGGGCTTACTGAAGCTTAATACATATCTTTCACATCATAATTTTTGTGTAAGACTTAATTGTCGTTTTAAATTCATTCGCAAACAAATTAATTCAATTGTTGACTTGCTATTAAAGTGAATTTTTCATGGATCGATAGCATAGATAGTTTGAGGGCATTAACACGGGAGATTCTTCTCACCATTTTGAAGAGCGCTTGGAGGCATGTTTTAATGCATCAAACCAAAGTTAAAGGTTAAGCTTTTTTCGACGAATTTCACTTTATTTGATTCTTCTGATTAAATATGGAATTGAATCAGAATGACCTTCCATAACTTTTACCCTTCACTGAATGGGCTTTGAAAAGAAATAATTCTTAAATCAACAGATATGATAAAATCCAATTAAAATTAATAGACTATCTACACTGTGTCTAATTGACGCAATCATAAAAACTACAATTATTTGTTTCAATCATCAGCTAAAAAGTGTGACAAAAAGTTGGTAGCAATAGCCAAAGTTTGTTAGAATGACGTCGCTTACAACGATATTCTTGATTCGATGAAATTTCGAGATATTTTTAATGTATTTCATTGGATAAGAGAGACTTATGTACTGTAGTTCACTTAGTAACAGCAGCAGAAAACAGAAACAGTAGAAATTGTGTTAATTCAATTTCCACACGCAAAAGAGAAGAAGTGTAAATTACAATAGAACATAGGTTCCAAAACCAAGAATTTGTTAACACACCCTGATTTTCTCTGCGCTTTCTACAGCCACCTTAAAGTGCTCACAAGGGGGCGTGTTGCTGACTTTGGGAACCTGATTTACACTATAATAATTATGAATATTTAAGAACTGATAAAATGTACTTATAATTGTTTTTTTATTAAAATATTTAAAATTGGATGAGGCGGCATCGACGCGTTGCTATCGGGCAGCGGCACACAACTTTTGGTGATATTCGGATAGAGAACAAAACACATATAAAATATACTATTTATAAACAAAACAAATATTAACTATTATGATTATGAATATATATACATAATTGAAATAATACAATGTATTTAAAATTGTTTTTAATGAAATAATTAAACACACGAAATTAAAACTCATAAACGCTCTTTGACTAATTAAATGATTACTGCGGTTAGCTAGAGGGATGAGTGAGAGTGTGCGTGATAGTGAGAGCCTTGTGGGTTTTGCATGGGAAGGTACAGATGATAATTTTGTTGGTGATATGCAAATATGCAAAGTGATTAACTGATTAGCTTATGTTAATAATATAGCAATATACCATAATTTGATTGTTTTTTGGCAAGTTTACAAATTAAATAGTTTAATAAACATCATTAAATTCTCCAAAGCATAGAAAACATAAGACAACCGATACTACCAGAAAATAGAGTCTAGTCATTAGATTCTTGATTGTGAGACCGTGGCTAATACCAAAGATTATGGATACTGTATAATAATTGCACACAATATCAAAGATAGGCTTTGAGAGGAAAACAATTTCGTAAGAAATTTGTCCAGTCTATACAATATTCATAGTCTTAGGTACCACACTGGCAAGACAGTGAAATCTTGTTGTCTGTTATATAAAATATGTAGATTGTGCAATCAAATTGTTAAAAAATATTTGAATTTCTATTTACAAGGAAAAAAAATTCGATTACAAATAGTCTTTGTTTAACTGAATGTTAAGTGAGAGGTATAAATGCATACAAATAGTATGAACTTTACGTTGAGAATAGAAAAACACAGAGTTCTTTGAAAAGATTATCAGCAATTCTAAATAAAAAATACAAATGTCATATTTACTATTAATTCTATCATGAAGTAAAAGATTTCCTTTTTAAAATTCTCCTTTGCATAACAAATTTACAATTTTGCATTCAACAGGTCGCTTCTAAACGAACTGTAGAGTGTGAGTATTTAGCAGAACTAAGGATTCCTCACACTCACTTCTCCTCAGTAGTATTACACAAAACAGAACGATAATTCAAATTACAATATTTCTTCTATACTCAAAACGTAACGAGAATTGACAGCGACAAATGGGGCGTAAATGAAATTAGACACGGCACAAAATGCTATTATTTTATTGAATTATTTGAACGCGACGTTTATACTCGTAGATAGTACTTAGTACAACAATGTCGCGAGGCGTACAAATAAAGTTCCTGATGTTAGGTGGGGTGAGACAAGACAGACTTCTTATTTAAACAAGGTATTTAGTCGATCAATGTGTAAATTGACTATATACAAATAGACAAATTTTATTTGGCAAATAAGATGAATTGACACATCCGTTTTACGTGCTTTGCACACAAGGATATTCAAAATGTAATCTATTTACAATGAAGACTTGAAAGGTAATTGATGCTAGGGAATGAATACAACAAGTTTAATACAATCGTATTTTTATTGCGATGTTTTGGATTGTACAACATAATAATAATTTGAGAAGTATTATTCAGTAATTCTTTAAAAAAAGAACTCATGTTCCTGGACATTCTTATAATGATTCTATTGTCTATTAGTTTTCTTTTCGACTTCTCTACAGACTCATTTCATTAACATTGTAATGTTCTAAAACTGTATATGTAAACAAGATTATCTCAAGGTAAAATAATTTAATAAGTTTACATGCAGAACAGTAGATTTTTTTGATCTATAACTCTAGAAATATACAGTAGTTTCTCACATTGAACCAAAAGAAGCAACTCGATACCTCAAAAATTCTAGGAATGAATGAAGTATAATCTATTGACCCAAGTTTTTCTTCTCCCCTTAACATTTTTTGCATTAAATATAAAATACCACCAATTTAACAAAGAGAAATCATGTGAAAAATGGATCACTATCAAGATCAAGTGATATCCATGATGACATCACGAGTCCATATCTAATTGGTGTAGCATCAATTAAATCTTAAATGTTACAGTTGTTACAGCATGCAGAAAAAAAAATAAATGTCTGCAACATTTCTAAAAAATCTAAATAAAAAGAAATAAATAAAATTGCAATTACACTTGCATGTACTAAAATGGAGTAGAATGTTGCAACAATTGTGTGTGTGTGTTGTCTCAGAGTCCCCAGGGGGTTAACTGCAATTGTTAGTCAGAATCGGAATTCTTGACTTTTTCGATTTGTTCTAGTAGTCTCACTTGCCTCACTTTTATTGCTTAAAAGAGAATCTATGCTGTGTATGTGTTGCCCAGGCATAACAGTGCAATTACAGAATTGAAATATTGGCGCTTACTTTGATTTATTTTGTGGAAATGCATACAAAAACCTTTGTATCCAAAAAAGCTTGGTTCATCTCTTCTATTCTATCATGGAGTATATTCACTCATTTGCTCACTCATTCACTTAGACAGCAAAAGCAAAAGCAGCAGCAGCAATAGTGATAAATTTTGAAGCCCATAGAGTTTTGTATCCATTAGGTAGACTAGGCTAGGCTGTCTGACTAACTCTGGCGGCGGCAGCACTGTGATGCAATCCTTGACTTCGTAACACACACAAAACACAAATCACATGAAATAAAATATATTTGCCATTGCATTGCAATGTGAGTGGTGCAAGAGAATTTTATTTTCTTTCTTTTTTTTGTGAAGTCTATTCCCTCTTAAGCACACTTTGCATTTCGTGAGGTTTCCGCGTGAATTCATTTGAATTTCATGCCAGACGCGCCATGTTACCTGTGAAAGTACTAGGAAAAAAGAAATTTTCCTTTGGTGTCACAAAATGATCTGAAATGGTCTGGAAATGATTTAAAGCGGAAATTGTGGCCAAGACACTTTCATTCCCAACCGAAAAAAAAAAACAATTTAAAAGTAGAAAATGATGAATGTTTTTTGATTTTCTATTACGTTTTTTTTTTTTTTTTTGTGGTGCGTCAAACATTTCTTTACCTAATTAGTTTTGTAGAAAAATTCACAAAAATTTATTTTTATCACAAAATGCAACAGCAGCAATTAATCATTGACTGTTCATCATCATCATCAGCAGTGTGGTCGCGGAAATATACACACAATTAACAAGTGAAAACATAAAAATATTAGTGAATTAGTCGCCGCCTTAGGACATCATCACAGTTTAAGTATTTTACACAAAAATCAAATATCATACAAAATGTTGATTGCTTGTTAACTATTGTACTATAAAATATTTAATGCTTAAGTCATCATTAATCGAAGGATTTTCGTTCTTTTTTTATGGTATTTTCATTCAATGCTTTCCTTGCAAATACGTATGTATGTACCTTTCATTTATTCAACATTCATGCAACCTTACTTCCCTCATCGACAACATGCAGGACCATTATTGTGTTATTCACTGACAATGATGATGTGCTTAGCTCAATCGACGTTAATCTGCCTTTCATTTCACTTCATTCCACACTTCCACTTTCTTTTACTTTTTTTTCTGTCTTTATTTTGTTTGAGCTCTTTCTTTATTGTTGGGCATTTTTATGGCGTTCAGCGTTTTTAATGCTGTGCAAAAAATACAATAAAATCAATGAGGTGTGCACCGCAATTGTCTCAAACGATAGTACATAGTATACCCAAGCAAACCAAACAAAACCATATCAAACTCTATGGTAAATCCGAGAACAGTGAATGCATGCACTACCATAAACCATAGTGGTAGTACTGTGCATCTATTCAGTGTAGAGTGAGACTGGGCATGTGATTGTGTCAATAATACTAGCCACCACACAAAATGAGTCAAAGCGCGCTCGTTTACTCGCTCGCATCAACGGTTGCATTTTCCGGAAGCGGAAAACCAGACGTGGCGCACAAAAACAGTAACAACAATAAGTATCCAACAACTAACAATATAGTACAATAGTACTATGTATGCCAAAGCAAAAGAGCGAAAAAAAATCCCACCTACAATCAACCTAGTCGCCTTGCCATTGTTGATAGTAAGCAGGCAAGCAAGCAACCGTGCAAGGTCCCTCAACTTAATACAAATCAACTCAACTCATCGTCGTCGTGCCCCAACCCAACATCAATTTACTGCTTTCTCTATATTGAAGCATTACAGTTTTACCTATTCATACGTTATTATTATTATCCTTACATAGCCTAACCTAACCTCATTGTTGCTTACGTAACTTAACAGGACGAAACGAAACGAAGCTTTGCTGAGCACTTTGGGTGAACAAAGAATGTGCTTTATTGGCACTTTTTGTTCCATCAAAGCAAACGGGCAGGCAGGCAACAAGGAGTGTTTGAGTGGAGAGATTTCTCTATATTGATGCTGCTGACACAAGCCCAAAGTGTTCATCATGATCATCATCAACAGCATCATAATCATCATTATGGCAGCAGGTTTTTTTTGTTTTGTACTTTACTATGCCCACTTGGCTTGGCTAAGTCGTTGGAGGTGTATATTTGTGATTGAGTTGGGATCTATAGATATATCCCAGTGTATTGGTGTTGGTGTTTGTGTAGGCAGATGCTTACGAAAGAAGGATAAACACATTCATGGTGTGCAATCGATTGGCATAATGTGTAGCGTTTTATTAAGGTTATCAATCGGGACATGTGTGATGTGGTATGGTGTTTTTGAGCGCTCGTTCACCAAGCAAACTCTGCCAAGTGGCGCATGAAAGCATTCAATATGTATGTGTTTATACGGAGGAAATTATTAGAGAACGTTTATTCCGCATTATTAATGTGCAAGGTGTGTTCGTTCGTATGAATATGTAGTGGCCATGTGGTTGGTTATATTGTACATATTGTATATAGTAAAAGATATTGAGAATGATGGGATGGATGCATGAAACGCTATGAAAATCATTTGCTTGAAATTGACTTTGTTTGCTGAGTTCTGAATTCTGTTTTGGGAGGGTGGTTCTGGTGGTAAAAAGACATTAGATGCATAAGTTGCAATCAGTTCCCACCCGCAACAACAGCATCACAAATCTGCTACAATATTTTCCCCATCATGTTGTTTGTCTTCTTTATATATAAATGTATATGTGTTCTACCTATCTACACATAGATGGCCGTTGGTTGCATAAAATTCAATCCTTTTTTCGCACTTAATTTACAAAAACATGCTACCTTTCGGATTATAATGAAACGAAATGCAAAATGAAAATGAAAATTGAATAAAACGAGAGAATATACTAAGTAGAAAAATGGTGAGCAAATGAACAATCGGAATTGATGATGATGATGATGATGATGACGAAGAAGAAAAAGCTAAAGCTGAAGAAGGGACAATAACCATGAAATACAAAACAGACATATAAATGAATGAATGAATGGAAAAAGCTGCAAAAAAAAATACAATCAAATGAATTGAGCTGGAAAAGCTGCTTTGTTGTAGCACAATAACAACAAAATATTTATTGTATTCTACATACCAATATACGAGTATAACCATCTGTGTATCTGTGTGTTTATAAATATGTTTGAGTGGGTGAATGAGTGAGTGTATGTGAGTATGTGGGCAGGACACTTTTGGCCACACACAATTGGATTAAAATTTACACAGAATCATTTTGTAGAATATGTTTATTTGTTTGTTGCTGCATGTTTTGTCTGTCGCGATTGCATTAATGCGTTTCTCAACAATAAAATGCAGCCAAATCAGCATGAATATTGAAAAATTCATTACTAAACGTAAATACTATTAAAACACAATATATATACATACATACATATGTATTTTCATTAATACCATGCGTTTTATATACTACATATGTACATATATGTAAGTAAGTATTTGGAAAACCCTTACTGATGGATATACATATATATGTATATTTGGACATATTAAAGTTTTCAACACTCCAAAAATGCATATTCCGATCGAATAACTTCCCTGAGGACAAGTAGAAGTGGGATTAGGTCCAGGTACCTAAACATTTGGCAACACAGGTGGAGCAGTACAGAGCCACAGAATACATGAGTGTCTCCGATTCGAAGAAACGAGAAGTAAAATGTATGCACACCGTGGATTTCCGTGCAATTCACAGGAGATTGATTACCTCAATAGAGCACTTTTCTGCTGAAATTGATGATATTATGCGTGGGGCTCGCATAGACGTGGTAACAACGGTACCTAATTAATAAAGGATATACCTTACTACAAAGGTATACCTTGGTGGTACCGTATGAAATTAATGGTATTTGAGGCGATAGGTGGTTTTTTAGTCGGTAGCCGAGCAATTAGTAAGATCAAATCGAAACAGGCATAACTTGCGGAACGGGCTATAAGTAAGTTTCTTTGATTTTAACCTTCATGTTCGGATAGCACACAAAATATCGTGGAATCAGGATCTTTTTGTGGCGTCTCAAAAGTTGGAAGTGTTAAACCCCAGTAAAATAAAAATATCAAACGAAATTATCATCATGTAATCACTGACACCAATGTACAGACATGTCGGGTAATGCTTTTATTTATAAGAAAATTTTAACATTTCCAAATAAATCCAACTATGAGTTCACACGGTTCTCCAGGCATCGTAATATGTATATAATACAGCTCAGAGACCATTCAGGCGGTGAATCAAGTTCGGTACCTCGGTCTAATCCTGAACAAACGACACACCTGGTGAGCACATGTGTAATCAAAAGTTTCGGAAATTATACTGGCTGCTGCTAGCTTGTCAAATAAAGGGCAAGCAAATCTAAAGATGCCTACAGTACTCGACGAAATCAATTAACTTACAGTCAATCGATGGCTGCATATATGTACAAACAAAAGGGCTGGCGGCAGCTCTCAACAACATGCGACTAATGAGTCTATTGATCTTCAACAAAAAAGTATAGAGATCCTTGCTACAACGTTCATGTAGTTATTACACATCACAACAATGTTTAAAAAAATTGATTACTATGAATTAATATAAAAAAAATCTATTCGCTATTAGATTGTCTCATATACACAGAATCACCTATCATCTATAAATGAGTTGACTTATCTTTTGCATATTGGCAATTTGCAATAAAATTTACAAACCTTTGATCACAGTTAATAATCCATAAATTTCTGTCACTTTACAGCTTTTACCTACAATTAAATAAACGTTTCTTTAATGAAACCTTTCATTTTTTTTCCTATTGCAAAGCGACGAACTACGACAAATAGTTCTATATGTATTTGAGTTGTATGCTGCCCAGAACCCCCATAAATTTTTCTTTTCGATTTAGGCGTTAGCTGACAACTTTGGCACAAGTTGCATCATCAAGTTGTGATGCGTCGTCGTTAATGATGCATGCGTCACAAAACGCGCCACAATTCTCCGGGCGTACGAATTTTTTGCAAGATGCTGGCTGTTGGCTTACAATAATGATGATGATGATCATCACAAACGAGCAAAAATTAAGAACACTTTTATTGAAATGAATTCATTATTCACAAGATTTTGGATTGTAGCCAAATATGAATGAATGAATCTGAACGAACAGAACAGAACAGTAGAACACCCGCCGCTGCAGCAATAAAAATTATAGTCTTTATATACAATTCAATTTTGTTGCACTTATCAAGTACCACACTAGGTGTTACATTTAATACTAGGAACTTCTATTTTTTTCCATTTAAATACTTAACAGAAAACATACTTAATGACAACTGAATTTTACAACAAAAAATGTTTTTGTTCATTAATGTTGTCTTATTCATCTTATTTCTGTGTGAAATATGTTAAAGTTGTTTCAACATTATTCTACTCTGAAACAGATATCAACTACATACTACTTATTCTGAGCATTTTTCAGTTAAGACTTTACTACATGTACCTTGTAGCAAGCAAGCAGTCAGTCCCATGATACTACAAGTGCATGCAAATGCACTTTTCTTTTCTTACCAGATACTTTTTTTAATGGCTATTACGATTTTATCACTACTTCACTACTTGATTCAAGAGTATACTATAGTATAGAAGTACATAAATTGATATTGATTGTAGGATGTTATGCTCTTTCAGAAGAAGTACATATGCTTTTCATTGAAGAACATCATCATGATATCCTTAAAAGGCAACTTCTTTACTTTACTTCACTTTAAACATGCACTAACAAAAAAAATATGCATAATTTTATTACAGGTAGAGTGGATGATGATGATCAGTCATTCAGTTACGATTATAATAAAACATTTTGTTGTTGAGAGCTGATTTTGTAAAATAAATGTTTCTATATATTGTAGTAGGTAGTATTATTGTTGTAACGCCATATTTTACTGGTTTTCTACTAATAAAACAATACAACCGCCGTTGCCATTGTGTACTCTCGAAGCAGACAAATAAATCAAGCAATGATGGTGTTTTGTTATATTTTGTAATACAATATTTTCCACTAAAAATGTTGGTGTTTTCATTCAACAACATTATACTACATAGAGAAAAAGCCTCTAAACAAAATAACAACTCGGTTTCTAACAAAATATGAGTACAGTATGCATACACTAAATATTTCGATTACCATAAATTATAATGTACTTTATTACAACAAAACAAAAAAAAAGAGAAAAATAAAATTCAAAAATTAGTATGGAGGTGTAAATAATGTTTTTACTCCTAAAACTATGCAATGAGAAACCACAAAACCGCTTAACGCCATCAAAACCAGAAGTGTAACGAAACGCGAATTTGTGGTTCATGTGCCTGGCTGCGTTCCTGCCTCCCAGTCTTCCTGGACAACAATTTTCAATTTTCAACCACATGAAAAGAATTGAAATCATAGTAACCAAATAAAGTATAATTTTTCAATGTGTTGGCATGTCATTTAAATACCCTACGCCATGGAGGAGTATTGCAATAATCTATGAAATTGAAAGTTTAAAGTTTTGGTCAAGAACCTGTAAATAAACTTATCTGGAAAGATTGAAAAATTACTTTTATTATCCAAAAATCTTCCAAACCTAATAAGTATATAAAAAGACAAGAGGTCAGAGCATAACGCATACAGCTGAGGCAGCAGCGATGGGCTGCAGAAACGAAATACAGATGGACAGCTTAACTTATACCTGATGTCAATCCATGGCTAAGAAGACAGTGGTGTGATGTCAATTTTTAAATCACACAACTGCTATCGGAGCTCGGTTACATTCGAAAATATCTCCACAGAATAGGCAAAGACGATACAAGTCACACTTTTTTTGAATATAAAAGATGGCAACAAGAGCATGATGCGCTGGAGTGTGGGACCCATCAACGCAGTAGACAAGATGCTAGTGAGTAAGCACAACTGGGCACAAGTAGTTTACTACATTGAAAAGATACTAAGATGCAAGAAGCGGGACCTGAACGCAGGTACTACAGTCGACATATGAATACAGAAGAGGATACCACCATGAAGTAATGCGAAAAACATCTGTTTGTTTGTATGTTAAGCGCTGCCATACCGTTCATCTGATTGCATTGGCATTTTGTGAACGTGTATGGTTGGTTCCCGGCTTGAACATAGAATAGTCTCTGTTCGGGAACACTAGTTCTGCATAAATATTTGTTAATGATTTAAGATCAATATATCAATAATATTTGTTATGTAGGAGCTTAAAATGAAAGCCTCTCTCTGAAAAATCAAGAGCTTGACTTTTGGGCTAAACCTTGCCTTTAAATAGAAGAAAACTTAATAACTGTCATGGGACTAGTTCACTTTCAGAAAAGGTCTATAAAGCTGATCATACATGAAGTGTTTCCAGTTATAAAATGTTTTTATTTTTTTCACACATTTATAGATAAAAGTATATAGACTATTAAAATAAAAAGAAAAAGTCCAATACTCAGTGAACAATATACAAAAGATACAATATAAAATCATTTATTTTTAAAGCGACTTATTTTATTTACATTGTGGGCAAAATTGATTTAAACCAAATAAACAGCCAAATACAAACAAACAAACAAACAGACAAGCAAATCGCGAATGAAAAACTTCAGGACATCCAAACGTACAAGTATCAAGAACTACTACTAGAAAGGAGAATGTGTTAAGCAAATAAAATAAAGTTTCCGATTTTACACAGAGAAAGGGCAACAGAATGAAGGTAGGGTTGAGTAAAGAGTAATAGAAAGAAAAAAAAACAACAAGCGTGCCAATTTGATTGTCGTCAGCGGCGTAAGTTTCTGCCGCCAAAGTCAAAAAGAGTGTCGCCGTCGTTGGTGTCGTCAGGAAAAATCACACAATTTAGCTTTTGCTATATGCGATAAGTTGCAAGAAATTACTTTGTGTGTCGTAAACCTCCAACTGTTCTTCTTCATCGATGATACTCGTATTGTTATTGTCTGATGCTCTTCCCATTGCTCCTGCTGCTACTGCTGCTGCACCCTTTTCAATCTCTTCAAATGGCAGAACGACACAAAATGTTTGTTGTTGCTGTTGCACGTAGTATTTCAGTATCAGAACGGATTATCCTGCGCAATGAAAATTTATACAAATTCGAAAGTGACAACATTTTGCTTTTATTGGCCATTAAAACGACTTAGCGCTTTTGGCTTTGGTTCTTATTTTCCATTTTTTTTCTTTTTTCTTTATTTTTTGGTGTTACTATGGGTGATTTGTACCTTTATTGGAAATGATTTTGCATACGACTTGTGATATGTGTGAGGCATGAAGTTGCCAATGAAGGTGGAGGAGGGTGATTTGCATACAAGAAATGTCAAGAAGATTTTATGGATGTGTGAAAATCAGCTAAAAGATCACAATTGATAGTTATGGAATGTTAAGCTAAATGATATGAGGAAATTGTTGGATTTGTTACATCGTCTCCAACTCCTCCCATGATAGATTCAAATCCTGGCTTAATTTTTTATAGTATTTTGCATTTTATAGTATGGTAGATAGAAATGGTGTGAGTATAAGATATATTGAGATTTTCTTTCTTTTTTTTTTTGCAGAGTAATTGCAGCAAAGAGGAATTTCTTATCATAATTGGACACATGTGTGCCTAAAAAACTTAAATTTGATTATTCAAGTATAAATATTTACAACCAATATTGAATAAGCAAGTCACAACCTGGAATTCGAATTGAAGATTTTGTAGAGATAGTGATGAAAAATACATCCTGAATGGTAAAGAGATTTCTCATCAGGATGTTTTCAAAATACGAGGCCAATTCCAAAAGAACGTAGACAAATCGATGTTGCTCAGAAAAGGAATGTTTAATCAATACAACAGTTTCAGTGAGTCCTATTGGTAACAAAGGTAGTGAAATACACGAAAGAATGTTGAAAGTGTACGGGAATAATTGTGTAATCCGTTCGAACGTTCACAAATGGGTAGAACAGTTTAAAAACGGCCGTCTGAGACGAGCAACTAAATGAACGACCTGATGAAGTTGAAACTTCCTCCCTCGAATCTCGAATTAACGCGTTAATTCAGGTCAACAGGCGTATTACTGTTGACCTGATAGCTGAAGAAGTGCATGCGAGTGTTGGAACTGTCCAACACATTATTCAGTATAAGCTGAAGTACAAGAAAAGGCACGCCCTCACATGGCATATTTAACTCCGGAATCACTTCTAAAACTGGGGTGGGAGACTCTGACCACGCCTAATGGGACTTCCATTTGTTTGGACCCCTTAAAGATGCTCTACGTGGGAGACATGTTCGAGGCAATGAAGAATTTAAAAATCAGGTGCAAAACATTTCGAGATCAACCCTCCATGCCAAAGACATACACAAATTAGAAGAACGACAAGGGACAAGGGATATGTAAATGTTGCAGGGGAATATGTTGAAAAGAAGCCAAGGTTTTGTATTGATTGAATAAATCGTCTTTTAGCTACAGCGATTTGTATCGTTACTGAATGATCCTCGTAGTATATGAATTTTTTTTGTGATGTAGATTTTAAATGAATTCTTGTTCATATAAGACTGACGACTAAGACTTAAGACTAACCAGGATGACAACAATAGATCTTTTAGTCAGAGTGTATCTTACTCTTAATATTATCATCTTATCATATTTTATGCAGTTATGAAATATTCAAGATCCTTCAATCTCTTTCAAGGTAAGAAATCACACTTGATTTGAAGGATTCTTTTCTGCTTACTTCAAGTAATTTCAACCTGAGTAAACTCAATCTAAAATCTTTCTTATAAAAAAACAGCTTTACTACTTCTCATACAATATTTAATACAACATTAAGCAATTTTAAAGCGTTTAGTAATAGGTTCATCTTCTCAAGCTTTACAAACAAAGGGAGCAACACTAAGCGAGTGTCGAGATGCCTTTAAATGACTACAAGGTGTGTAATTTAGCAGACATAAGCAAAATTATCAATAAACGAGGGGGAAAGGAAGCAAAA
Source organism: Amiota communis (assembly GCA_037043315.1). Lineage (NCBI taxonomy): Eukaryota > Metazoa > Arthropoda > Insecta > Diptera > Drosophilidae > Amiota > Amiota communis. Next base: position 196,328 of record JBAMAV010000582.1, read on the forward strand.
GAACAAACAAGAAAAATATATATGTATGAACATAATAAGCAAACCGTGAACCGAAAAGTAAAGAGAATGTATAGTACTATAAGAGAAGCAGCAAAATTTTGTATGAAGTGCAAAAAGGAGACAAGAGCAAGGAGGTGAAAGGCGGCAGGCTGGAAGGCATTCAAGTAAAAGTAAGGAAATTGCTTATCGCAAAGAAAATTTTCCCACAGCTACAAATAAATTTATTGAGTGGAAAATGTTAAAAGCAAGGAATGCACACTCACATATCTAGGTATGTATGTACCGTATATATAAATTCCCTTTAGTAGGCGCATATAAACAAAGAATAAGGGAAATTGAGCTTGGTATCGTCAAATCCATTAACCTTATACCATAATATGTATTTGCTTTTCTACAAAGTATAAACGAAAATGAAACTGAAAGTGAAAGTGTTTCGACGTTAACTAGATTTATTTATTTATTTTTGTTTTACTCCTGTTTTTCTTTTTGGAAACCTGATATTTTTGCGTTTAGTTTGCAAAATTGAATAACACGTAAATGTGTTTAGTGCTCAACGGTTATAAAGATTGTAAGCAGCAAACCATATGTGTGTGTCAGGGGGGAAGGGTCGATTCATTTCAGTACAGATCAGTAACTGAATGAGTGAGTGAGTGAATGAGTCGTAGGCAGTAAATTTGACGCTTCTAGATAAAACTCTATGCACACATACGACGTACACACTTCCCCTTTCCTTTATACTAACATAAACTACATTTAGTTGACGTAAATTACTTACATTACATTAACACGCTCCCGTAACAAAACGATAGGCATAGATTGAGGTTAAGGTTATGTTAGAGTCGGGTTGGTTCGGTAGTCTTCTTATTGCCTTTTTCTCGGCCGGTTAACTCACAGCTGTTGATAGCTTTTGGTTTCTTAAACAATTTCTTTGATTTCTTGGTACTTTATGAGGGAAATACTTTAAGACTAACTAAGAACTCTATTGGCCTTCATCAAAACAAACATTTATTCGTCAGGTTCAAATCAAATTATTAATGATTGCAAAAAGGACGAACAAAATAAATACAAATAGCGAACAAAAGGTTTTGAGAATTATTGTATTTTTCTTTAAACTTTTAGACAAATTCACCCTTTCCTTGTATTAGGTGGTACTTTTCTAGCAAAAGAAATGCACGGGTAAAAGCAATTAGTAGCATTTTTGACGGACACTCGTCGCTCAATCATCGCCACCCGTTGTGACGACGTGAAAAAGATACGCGTGTACTTACTTACATAACATTCAAATTCGAACTGAAAAGGTTGTTTCAGTTCGCGTTCGGTTCGGTTACTTTGACTTTTTAAATACAAAAATTAAACTAAGAATTTGTTATTGATGATTTTTATGCTTGTGAAAATATTTCCCTTGTTAACGCCTACAGGTTTTTTTTTTTTACTTACGAGAAATGAAAAACAATTTCCGCGAGAATCATTAATAATGTGGGTACTTAAAAATGTCAGGGAGAAAAAGGTATTCTCAAAGTCCATAACAAATGCTATGCAATATACTTTAGTTAAATGCAATTTTACTGCCTACAAATTAGAAATGAAAACATCAAAACTGTCTTACTACAATGGACAAAACTTATTAATCATACGCACTGTATAAACCTTAAACAAGTTAAAGTGATGCAAAACAAATTCACCTTTTTAGAAATGAGTAAAGTAAATTAACTTTGAACTTGACAAACCAGGTATAAGTTTGTATCTCCTTGAAGTAATGTATTTTGCTTTTTTCCCCTAATTTTAATAACAACTGAGACTGAATGTAACCAAAACTCTATACTCGTTTAAGTCCCAACAGTCATAAACATGTAAAACACACCAGCAGAGATTCATTCAACAAACGTATAATAATGTGTTTTGCTGCTTACATTTTTACATATGTTTGTAGAAGAAAACTGCTTTGGGCTTTAACCTTGTGCCATAAAAATGAAGTACTTCATATAAAACGTTTAAATCATCTCACATGAATTTATATATATATATATTTTTATTTTAGAACAGAAGAATCATGCATCCAAACATCTATTCAGCCATCCAAAAGCTATTCAACATCCATTCAACCATTCGTCCATGTCTGTATGTATAATACCTTTATATCCTTTGTCGGTCGTATCGTATCATATATGTACTATTATAAGATGAGAATAAAATGTTTAAAAACCAACAGAGATGTCTGAAATAGGCAGTAAAGTGTATCATCCTTGTTATATGTTATGTATGTGTATGTATTGTATATCCCTGTGTGCGCCTGCTGCGTTTTGCTGCATTGTCGCAAAATCCCGCTGACAATTGCAGTATTTCAACAAAGAAATTAAACAACAAACCAAATCATATATCTCATACCTATTGAACTATTTTATATCGTACAATACAATATAAACTTATGTCCTTAAACAGCTTCATTCAATGATGATAAGCACATACCAGAAAGAACTCTGAAAGTTGAATTATCCTGTGACTCTCAAATTATTAAACACATCATCTAAATTACTTGCCAATTCGATAGTCGTACAATAACATAAATTCAATCGTTATTTTTCCACACAAAATCTAAACTCTCAGGTTCACAACGACGATTTTCATGTCGGATGAAAGGATGTTTGAAAACTTTTCACATCAGAATTTTGTTACGCGTGTACCAATTCGTAATAAAAAGTTGTTTTATACGAGAGAATGACACAAAAAAAAAAAAAGAAAGATTTTTCGCAATAGCTAAAGTTTTAACCATAATTTAAAACAAGCAAAGGAAATTAACGTCAGTTTCAACGAACTTGTAATACATTTCATGAGAAAATTAAATTTTCTTTATCAAAAAAAAAAAAAAAAAAAAATGATTAAACAGAAAAATTGGTTTGGACTGGATTTGATATGTGCAAATACACATGTGTATTCATTAAATTGGGACTTCTTAATAACAAGGATGATATTGTTTGGATGTAATTTTTTCAGACCTCCAATGTCTGCATGAGATCCCATCATATCGAGCCATTGGAGATGTCCTTCCTTTTCAAAGAGCAGGACCAATGCAGTCGCATTTTAATGGGCGTGTAAGATGGCTGACTAAGATATATTTATGTCTTTTTGTATCCCACCTGGAAATGGTCTTAGACTTGAGTTCAAATACTTTCATTGCCTCTGCGTAAATTCGATTTTTTGCACGTCGCGGAAATAGTTGCTACTTTATAGTAGCGAATTGCGGGAGATGACAAAGCAGTTGCACATTGCACTGGCAAGAAGGAATCTAATAGACGAATGTAAGTCTATTGAAGTGACGTTCCACTTTATACCACTACGCTCCCCCCATTTGGGGGGTCTGTAGGAAAGTAGTATCAAGGTAGCCCCTTGTACATCAAATCAACAGAATGCCATTAAATTACGAGAAAATGTTGACTGTAGTGGCTCAAGTAGAGGCCATTATGAATTCACGACCTATTTACCATCTAACTTCAGATGCCCATGATCTAGAATTACATTTCCTAGTATGAAGGCCTCTAAATTCATTACCGGAGACTTATATGACTCCAGTCTAATATTGTCTACCGCTATATAAGAATACTAGTAGCTGTGCTCTGCTTTGTGTGTGGTGAAGATGGTTAATAGTATCTGACGTTACTTCAGCAGCGGATGAAATGGTCCCAGATGTTCAAGAAAGTAAATTTAGGAACGCTAGTGCACTGGCAATGCTCCATCAAATCAATAACGCGAAGTTGAACTACAGCCAGTTCCTGTTGGACTTTTCAGAGTAGTGACGCTTAGGATCAAGTCAGGAATGTTAAAGCGAAGCATTCATTCGGAAATTGGGATCACCATTTAACAGACAAGCTGCGATATTTCTTTTGACTGAATCGACTCTTTATACAAAATTATTTAAGAAATATTTCTAAAAATGTTCTTGCATCAAATTACAAACTTCTTTACAAATATGATGTACCATTCACATTTAGAAAGCAATAAAAACTAGTACAATGAAAAGTACATAGCTATAAAAATCAGGTTGCAGGAGCAAAGAGAGCATTGGAATAATCATAGTGAAGAATATTTTTCATTTGATTTACCCAACCCTTTCTAATTTAATCCAAAACATAATTACAAAATATGTATTTTTGATAGTTTTTGGTAGTATAGTTTGATGGAATTATATGATAATAGAAAGGGAATACATTAATTCGTAATGTCTTTGAAATGATTTTTCATTAAAAATTGTTCAAAATTTAATGTAAGAATATTTTTTTACAGACATAAGTGAAAAACAATTATGAAGAGTATTAAAGATTCGTTGAAGTCACAGTTAATATACTGTTTGCCCATTTTTAATTACATCTTTCTTTAGTTTTAGATCCCACACGCTATTAAATCTGATATCTGTCATAAATTAGCTTAGCTTTTTGCATGTCGAGTCATAAAAAGAGTAATGCCAATATGAGGAGGATACACCATAGACATATGGGTATATTGAATTTGTGAATTGGGTGGGGTTCATAAGAAATTTCAACAAAGAGAAGATGATAGTATTAGAGAAAGTATACTTACATGTTCTTGAGTAATAAATTCTATCAAATACAAATGAAAATCCATAAGCATCTCAAATCACAAAGTTAACAATCCTTATATTAATAGAAAATCTTTATTTTATTGTTACACGTATATCAAAATCACTTTAGAACATAATGCAGGGTATTTCGAAATAAAAAATGTCTGATAACAAAGATACAATTTGTCTTTTGCTACTTTATTTGTATAGAATTTTAGTGGTTCGCATAATACAAAGTTGTGAGATTTTTCTTGCAAAATGCATAATCAGTGGTACAATTTTCATTACATTCTTCTGCAAGGGATCATCGAAATGTCTTCATTACTCCGTATATTTTGGTCATGTTTAATGACAACAGTCACAATGTAAAGATGTCACAACTTGTCACATTGAGTCTCTCCCTCTCTCTAATATAAAATCCACAAAACATTTAATAATAGTCACATACACACACAAAGTATCATATTTACAAGTCACTTGTCAACTTAAAAAACAGAAGGGAATCACCTTGATTTTTCAACCTTTTTTGTATCCTCCACCCAAAAAAATCATTGCTTGTCATATTAACTTTATGCAAAACATGATTTATCTGCATAACAAATATTATTAAATTATTATTTGAAAACAACAGAGGACAATACCATACACACAACAACAACAGCAGCAACAATAGAAGAGATTTGAGTTTGCAAAAAAAATGAAAAAGAAATTGCGACAAAAAAGCACAAGGGAGCAATTTGTTTTTAAAAAAGCAAAAAGAGGCAAATTTTGATCCGAACCGAACTACCTATAAACCTTATAAAGAAATTGTAGAAACAACAACAACAACAAAGGCGTCTACGATACGTGAACAATTTAATAAAATGCAAAACCAAAATGAAAAAGAGATGTATGTAAATAAAGTTAAGTGAGTATAGCTAAGCTGAACTGAACTGTTGTAAACTTGGAACAGAAAGTACTACAATAAATAGGAGAGGGGACATGTCGTCAGACTACAAAAAATATAGAAAAATATGAAAAGTTGTTTATAATAATCGTGTTGAATACCATGAAGATGAAGAGCTGCTAAAGAGAACACAACACAGTTGTTGGCACAGGGATGAAGTAGAATGAATTGAATGTAAATCGTGAAAATAAAGCAATTTGTATTCAAAATAGTATGAAGAGATATAGACCAAGGTGGAGGTTTTTATGTCAGATTTTTTAAGGCAACCAAGTTTTTTGAGTTATTTTCATTATGACAAAAGGATACCACTCACTATACTATACCATTCTAATAGAGACTATAATAGTGTCTATTATCGATTTTAAAAATTAAATTTCATATTGGCAAAGTTTCATTCACGGACAGACAGATACTTGAATCTTTAAATTCATGATAAAAAAACCTCTTTCATTGTTTTTGTTTATTTTGTCAGTGTTTCTATTAACGCCTTAGGATCGTCTAACAAAAATTAGCATAATTAAAACAGATACTCTTCTGTTCTGACGTTCATCTTGCTCTATGCTTCTTGGCTTGGCTCATTAGCATCATAATTATCAAAGGCATTATACCTCCGCCAATGCCACCGACACTGATGATGATGCCTCCTCCTCCTCCTCTGATGCCTTTGCCTTTTCGAAGCCTACTCAACCTTTAGAGCATTTGTTGCTTTTGCTTACTTAGTACTTACTTACTTGGCTGCTTGGCAGGTGGTGGCAGGCAGAACTTTCAGCCACACAAAATATGTGGAGCCACGTAATAAATTAACACGGAAATGTGTTAACACTATAGTAGCTGCTGCTTGTTTGTCGCTGCCAGATACAGTAACAGAGTAGCAGCCGCCCGACAGCATACAATGTCAAGTACGCACAGCACACAAGTGTTCTCTGGTGTACTCTGGTGATGGTTGCTTTTTGGTTGGTGGTGATGGTGGTAGCGGGGACAACGGTGTCGGCGACGACAGTAATTATCACACAATTTGCGGTATAAAATATTTGGTTGATTTGTGACTCAATTAAAGTCATTGCCAGCCAAGAACATACTAACGAACGTTAACAGTACTATGTGCGTGTGCATATGCGTGTATATCTGACGAAGGTGAGTAGAACATTAGCAACAACAACTACAGCAACAACAATAGTATTTTGTCACTGTTGCATGCATTTCATCGTCACCAACAACTACCATACTAAGAGTAACAACAAGGCGTTTAGGCAAGTTGTCGGCCCCAAGCCCCTAGCTATGGCCTAATTCTTCTCAATGCACGCAGTACCATCAACATCACCATCATTACAAATGTGGCTTCAGACTGCACCACATTTGTGTGTTGTGCATGTAAAGTTTAGAACTCCCCCATCCACCATCCAATAGTATAATACAATCTGCTGCATGCAATCTGTTTTCGGTCGCTAGCTAATTCAAGTGGACCTGACCACATAATGAGGCATACAAATGATACCGAAAACCAAACCAAACTCATGATTTTAGTGGTCTATTGTTCATACAATATATCAAAAGTTTATATGCTTATTAGAAAATTAGTGTATACCTATGACAATGTTTAGTTGGTTTTATTAAAGAACTTAGTTCAGTTAACTTTTCATTTATGCATTTACCTAAAGAAGTCTTAGAAATAAAAAGCAGTTATTAAATGCATTTTCCATTGATTAGTTGCTTTAGTCCACCACTTTATTAAAGACTATATACTCTTTTTTCCTTTGGGAAATTTTTGTTAAAACAGTTTCAAAATATCTAAACCAAAATAAATAAACTTTGATCATGTAAATTTAAGATTAAAACAAATATATGTCTATAATGTGTAAAGTAAATTTTAATGAAGTAGTAGTAGGTAAATTTTGTGAATTTAGATACTTTTGGGAGTGAGATAATGCTGTCAGTCGTTCATTGCATTTTAATCTGTATCTCCGCAACTTGTACACAATCGCCTTTCAACATCAATTTATTTGCTATTAATCCCTAACCTTTTATTATTGTACTATCAAGTACTAGTCGTAGTACTGCGAAGCGAAATGATGTAACGTTTCTACTTACATTGAGTTTTGTGTCCTTGTATAAGTGGTCCCTTGTGAATCTCCTTGGCAGCAATTAAGTGTTTGATTTTCTTTGTTTTTTTTTTCCTTTCTACGTTTTACCAGAAATAGCTATTGGCATTCGATTATTTGCCGATTCTTCACACACACACATATATTTACTATAAACTTACACACAATTACAATTGGGATATACTTATACGCACACGAAGGACAATACTTGTCGAACATGTTGTTTGATTTTGTTTGAATGTAGTGGTGCGTGTGTGGTTGCTGTTATCCTTGTTCAGTTTGGCTTTGATATGAAAGCAGCTACACGTGTGTGTGGTAAGTATTATTGTAACATAACATTAAAGACTGGAGAGAGAGAGACGACTCAGAACATAATTTATGTGTTACGTTTATTCCTTCTTCAACTTAGCAGTTCATTCAGTTCAGTTTCTTTATTTTTAGCCTAATTATGTTGTTCTTTAGTTCTCCTTTTTGATTGTAAATACTTCAAAGAAGCGTGACTTTATCGTGAAAAGAACAAATAAGCACGCTATAATCTATTAGTAAGATAAAATAGAAATCTAATGATGTTTTTAATGATGTTTTCTGGCTTCAGTCTTCTTTCAGTATGTGAGAAATGAAATAGTGGATATATAGACTTAAAAAATGGAGTGAATGATAAATATGTAGAAATGAAGCTATAATCATTTTACGAAGAGAATACCATGGAATCCTTAAATAGCAATAAAATAAATTGAAGAATATTTTAAGTGATAGAATTGAAAATTCTGATTTCCTAATGAAGTTTTTGAACATGTTATTTTTGTCAAAGTTCTAACAATGGAAATGCAGTCCACAATTTCTACACAAAATTCGAGTTAGGTACTATTGATAAATTGTTTTGCGTGATAACGTTTCTCGTGTCCCATCATCTATTCTATGAATGTATTTCCTGATACTTTTTCGAAGAACCTTAAAATGATATTTATTCATTTCTAATGTAAATATCCATTAGATTTACTTTATTCTACATTTATTTTTAACGACAAGCCTCAATTGTTCTTTTCGGTATTAATATATAAAAATGTTATCCCTAAAAGGTATGCTTTATTAATATCGGTCGAGCCGTTCTCATGTAATGCGCTTACCAATCGCAGTTTTTCATCATTTTCGACTCTCCTCCCCCCTTGATGGCGTAAGCGCACAATAGCATAAGCACGGTGTCAGGCAACGTAAACTTGTCTATTCTCAGAATATCTACACGAATTGGTGCTACAATCTTTGAGTCACGAGATGTATTAAAATTTCTGACGACACCAAATGTGTAAAGAGTATATAATATATAAAAACTTCTTTATTTATGAGATTTAACACTGTAACTGAAGAAGAGCAGAACTTAATACTTGCATTGCAGTTCATAAGTTGGGACTTATATCATAGAAATGTAAGCATCAAAAAGTAGGACATGTATAGTCAAACATGCAAAAGAAAGGAGTTTTCCTTACAGTAGGATTATATTGGGTGTATGCATATGATTCCGCCCATTCCGATAGTTTCGCTAGTATCGCCGCTTACACTTGCACACTAAAATACTAATACTTGCATTCGATAGTGCCTTCTATCAGCTGTTAAACACAGTGTATAACATTCGGTGGAAGCATAAACAACAAATATTTCTAACTCATTGAAAATGTCGAGTTTTATCCCAAGTAAACATCATTTGCGGGAGGTTTTATTGCACTATTTTGTTGCAAAGAAAAGTGCAGCGGAAACTTATCGTTTGCTTGCTGATGTTTACGGTGAGCATGCTCCATCGAATACAACTTGCAAAGAATGGTTTCGACGATTTAAAAATGATGATTTTGACATTGAGGACAGAGAACATGGAAAACCACCCAAAAAATTTGAAGATGCTGAATTGGAAGATTTATTGACCGAAGATTGTTGTCAAACACAATCAGAATTGGCAACAACATTAAATGTTGATCAATCAACTATTTCAAGACGTTTGCAAGCAATGGGAATGGTTCAAAAAGTCAATAACTGGGTGCCACATGAATTGAAAGACCGAGACATCGAACGTCGCAAAACCATTTGTGAAATGCTGCTTCAAAGACAAAAAAGAAAAGGTTTTTTGCATCGGATAATCACGGGAGATGAAAAATGGATATATTACGAGAATCCTAAACGCAAAAAATCTTGGCTGAAGCCAGGTGAGGCCGGCCCATCACAGCCAAAGAAAAATATTCATTGTACCAAGGTTATGCTCTGTATTTGGTGGGATCAGAAAGGTGTTGTGCACTATGAGTTGCTGAAACCGTCTGATACTATCACTGGCGATGTTTACAGACGACAACTAATGCGGTTGAAGGTAGCTATAGAAGAAAAACGACCGGAATGGGTGAATAGGCATGACAAATTAATTCTTCAACATGACAACGCCAGACCGCATACGGCAAATGTTGTGAAAACATATTTAAATGGACAAGACTGGGAAGTGCTACCCCACCCGCCATATTCACCAGATATAGCCCCTTCAGATTTTCATTTATTTCGAAGGATGCAGTCTGATCTTACGGGAGAGCGATTCACTTCTTATGAAGATATCAAAATTTGGCTTCATAATTGGATTGCCTCAAAAGACCAGGACTTCTTTATGCAAGGAATCCGTAAATTGCCTGAAAGATGGGCAAAGGTTGTAGCTGCAGATGGGGCATACTTTGAATAAATAAATTTTCCTTTTTCTAAACAAGCAAATTTGTTTTGTTTTCACAAAAAAGGGCGGAATCATATGCATACACCCAATATTATTTGAGGTACATAAAACATTTGACAACACTTTACTGCGTGCAAAAATTGATAAAAAAATTACTTAGGTGGAATCGTGTTTTTCAGTTAATGTTTCTTATTTTGAAATTCTTTGATATTTTAACAACAAAAATAATATTATAACAAGTCAAGAATTCAAGAAGTGAAGCGGATTGATAAAATGGTGAGTTAAAAGAGGATTCTGTCTCCATAAATGTAAATACAAACTCCATCTTAAAGGAAAATTGAAGAACAAAAGATTTATGAAAGACAATAACAAACAACAAAGATGAGTATGTGCAATGTCATGAGCAAAAATCAAACAATCATCATCATTGCCGCCAAGAGACATCACTTCCTCATTCACTCACTCACACACTATGTAAAATGATTTGTGAATCTACCTCAATAACAAGAGAATCAGGCAGACACGCCAGACTGACGCCATCGACAATCTTTGCCTTTTGCTACTATATACTATGGTATTTCCCTTCAAACTCAAACTCACAACATTTTCAGGAATATTTTAATATACTAGTATTGTGTAGTATAGAATATATAGAACAAGTAATAGGAAAACGCTAATGTAAATGTTTGTCTGCTATTTGAATTTTAATTACTTTTGGTTTTACACACAAACACAAACTATGCACAAAGAAAGAAGAGATGTTAAGGAAAACGAAAAATACTCATGGTATTCAATCCAAACGGTGCACCTAAACTTTTTAATAGAATTCCAAACCATAAAAACTTTTCGCAATACGTGCAATAAAGTTTTCGACTCCCTGTGCCCCCCACACAAAAGTAAAAGTGGCACAAGTCAAGTGTAACTAATCAAGGAAAACGGCCGTGTCCGTCGCCACCAACAATTGAAATATTGTAATTCGCCTTAATTGAAATGATTCCCAAACCAATAATTTTCACAATAAAAACTAAGCGGCTGACACAGTCACGACAACGACTTAGAGACTATGACTATGAGATTTCGGAGAGATGGTTTGTTGAATGAATAAAGTAAATAGTAGTGTGGAGTTGAAGAAAACCACTTAACCTTCGACAAAGGTACTCCCAATTGCGTACTCAAGGAATGGAACAAAACAGAGCAATGTTCACTAGATGTTAGCAAGTAGTTGCCCAGTTTGCAATATGAAATGTAATGTAATAGAATGGTGAGTTCCATGTGGGCGGCATAAATTCGCAAGCAAAAATTGAAGTCGTTGAAACCCAATCCAAATACATACTTACTATATTCGACACTCAAAGCAACACCGCAGCAGTTCACGGAAACAACTAATTCAAGTCGCTGAGATTGAGTTGCGTCTGCGGCTGCCGTCTGGCACACGGCAGATGTTTTGCCGGCGCCCAACAAGGTTTTTTCACTTCCTTTATGAGTAAACCGGTGTGAGAAGCAAATCAGGCAGGCAGGCAGGGAACGAATGAACCAACAACTTGCTGCCTTTATATCTTTTGGGGCAATGCTAGAAGAAAACTTGTAAGATATTTTATCAGATTGAGACGTAAATTTTTGGTGTATTTTATTTTTTGGTTTCTATAGTTGAAGAAGAAAAAACTTGAAAGTTAAATTCAATCAAAGACACAAGTTAATCCCGCGTGAGTTCATGAAGTTCACAAGGCAATTTATTTGCCAGAGATTTTCGTAAAAAGCACAGTTCAGCTTTACCGGATGTCAATTTGTAATAAGTGAGAGAAGAAAAAAGAAAAAACAGAAAAAGGTTACTCACACACAAAACACACAAGAATTTCTTGGACTTTTTTAAGTGAAAATACCTTAATACTTATATTGATAGGTAGAAGGTATGCCATTCATCTAAAGATGCATAGGTTGGATGAATCGCTATGAATTTGTTCAGTAATAAATTTAATAGCCACTTAGCAGCAAGTTAACCCATATGTTAAAAAAAACTTTCTTAACTTTATCAAAAGAGCAAGCCAGAAGTGACGCATTAAAGTATGCAATATTAAATTATTTAGGCAAATTCAATAAATTAGTGGTCTTGCAATATTTTCAACAAGAGTCTGTTTAGGTTAAACAACGAGCTCTTAAAAGATATAATCGTCAAACACAGATAAAATAGGTGAATAGGCCACACCTGATGGACAATTCTTTGATGAAACCCATAGGAGGAAAAGTTGTTCTAGACCAACAACTTCCTGATCATTTAACGGCTTCTAAATTAAAGACACTCAAATAAATTTCATTATGAATGAATGCCTAAAAATTGTGAAGATTTTTTACGACAAACATAGTTCAGTTCGAGAAACCCTAGCACTCTTCGTCCATTTTACGGTCGACACAATCGTCCATCAGATCAATTAATTCGAGCAATGTGGGACTAGTATGTGAAGTCTCTGGTCTACGCCGATAAGCCACAGACGATTGATGGCAAGGAAGGCAACATCTGCCACGTTATCACTGATATATGGTCTCCATTGCTAAAAAAGATCTAACATTGGACTTCATGACCAGTGATTACGGTCCCTTTATGCGAGTATCGTGGTGGCTGTGGTTTTTTACGCAAATGCGGACAGAGTTTCGCTCGGCGTGGAGTTGCGTCATATTTATACAACCGAGTGCTGTGCCCCAAAGAGCTGCGGAGACTTAAAATAGGCCTTGTTTCCAACCAAGAAGAGAAGTCATATAACCAAAATAAGTATGGCTCGGAAATTGGTACCTGTGGGTACATATCTAAGGGGACGTTAATAGACGCTCAATCCAACCATGACAGGTAAACCAATGGAATTCTACTTCTTCCTCCAAGCCAGCCGACGTGGCCAAATGCCCGAAATTATATTCAAATAAAGATGGAAAAGAATTATCTTTCGAATAAAGACAAATTCATGGCTATTAACACCATTAATCTGCATTTTAATTCAATTTAAATTCATACCTCTAAAAAAAACCCCCTTTTCAACAACTGCTGCTATTTATTTTTGTTTTGGATTTTATGTTTCATATATCTTTATCATCTTAAAATGTCTGATGGCTTTAAAAAAAGGCTTGTTATCTAAAGATGCAGTGTAGATAACATTTCTTCAGTAGTAAATACGATTTGATACGATAACCACTTAACCAAGTAAACAAATCCAACATGAAAAACAACTATATATCCATAACCTTTTCTTCACTAAAAATAACAATTCACTAGCAGCAGTAGCACATTAAAGTATGCAACATAAAATGAAATGAATGTGGGTGGGTGTAGTAGTGTAGTATAATGTACATACATACATGTGTATAAGGAATGGAACCGAACGTATGCAAAACACGCACGCTTAGTGTATCATGTTGTCGTGATCTGGTGAAGGGCGCCAAGTGCGCTCAGCACGATGACCAACCATAATTAATTTGTATATTCTACTGTGCTTTGACCAAAGGACTTTGTGCGACGGTTTCGCGCTTTTCTATTACGACGATAAGTGAGTTGTGTAGATTGAGAATATACTACGGCCACCATTTGTCGTTGCTGCTGCTGCTGTTGTTCTTACTGTTGTTTGTGTGAAACCAAAAATTAATCAAGGATATTCACAAAAGCAATGAAAGCAGAAAAAACTGAAAAATAGAAAAGCAAAAATACAAAAAAAAAATATAAAATGAATACTTTTAATTAATGTGCACATTCATGTACACATTTGTGTGTTTTGAAAGCTGAACGAACATATTTGCTTGTTTTTCTTGTTATTTTTTAGATAATTTAGCATTCTCTGTATGATTTACTGTCTGGTAATTTAAAGCTTTAAAAGATTTGTTAGCTCACACCGTCGATGAACAGTTGTATTTATAAGAGTCACACCATCATGCCAATTGTTTTGCGGCTGCAAATAGTACAAACCAATTTCATGCTGAATTAAACACAACGAACAATAGTTAGAGAGTCCTGTCAACAGTCAAACAGCATATCACCATCACGGATAACAGCAACAACACCAACAACAATACCAACAATGACTGCACGTAGATTGCGCTTTTGTGTTGTTATACTACAACAAACTGAAAATTTAAAATAAAAAAAAAAATAGAAATGAACAACAATAGCTGATGATGCTTTATTCGCCAACACGTTCCCCAACATTGCCATGGGCACTTTATAAGAAAACTTTTGTACGCAGCAATACGCTTCAATTTCAAAATCAGCACTCTCTTTCTCTCACCCTCTCCATTTTTCACAACATCATTTACCTCATACCGATTTCCCCTCCATTTCTACCACTTTTTGGATTCATGCCATGCCATGAAATGTCATTATTATTGTTGGAGGTGTGCAAAATAAATAAAACACCAGACAGAAATATACCTCAGGCTTTAAACCATCGCACCTATAGCATACACAATTCACAAGAGCCAAACAAAGAACGACTATTTCCATTAGCATCCATCGACTTACTAAAAACGAAGGGAGAGCAGCGCAAATACAAAAATTAATATGTTATAACAGGATATCTACCTTCTTTAAAGATCGGGAGATTTTACTATTTCATTGAATACAAGTCTTTTGATGAATTTTAGGACTCCTTAGATTACATGGGCGAAAGCAGCCTATCAACAATATTTCTAATCAATAGGATACCTGATTTGATAATCAAGTAGATCATTTCTTTATGTGTTGTATGCGTCAAATATACATTGTTCGATGAAATATCGAAAGATACCAATCCACACGTCAATTATAATTGTTATAATTTGATGCGTTGCCCTTTCACTCCTCCACTTTTGCTCAAATTGATACATTATTATTTTTAATTTTTTCTTTTTTTGAAGCGCACAAGCACGTCTTTTCACAACGAAGATTTCATCATAATGAGATGATTCCGCCATCCACACATCCACTTTTCCTCAAATCAAATTAAGAGAGAAGAACAGATTTGAAGAAAAAACAAAACGTATTGATTTGACTCATTGATTTGATCAAACGTCAAATCAGTGCCATCAAATAGATCAAATCACTTCAGCTTTCTCTTTTCTCAGAAGATTTGATCAAATCATTGACGTGTGGATTGGTACTTTAAAGCGTTTAGATATTTCGTACAGTAAACACTCTTGATCTTTGTAGATAGATATCCTTTAAATTCAGTTGTTTCCGAAGCACCATAGACACGATCAAACAGCGTGAGAAGAAACAGTTTTGAGCTGCCAAACAAAGAACTACAACTATTTGATCGTGTCTATGGTGCTTTGGAAACAACTGAATTTAAAGGATATCTATCTACAAAGATCAAGAGTGTTTACAAGATTTCTAATCAATAGGTTGAAGATCGAGATAACATTTTTGCAACAGACTTTGAAGCTGATATTCATCAGGTTAATGGCTAGTTCTATTGTTAAGGTGATTCTTCAAATGAGCAATTTTACTCAGACTACTAGTGTATACTTCATCACTTATGGGAATTCGCCTTTTTGGTAAACCTTGAATACTTTGATTTAGAAGACGTTTCACTCAAATTCAGCATTTAGGTCTTCATAAGTTGAACTTTGTTTGGTATATCCCTCTATTGACCTTTGGACCTTAAGATTAATTAACAGAATAATCAGATCAATGGTAATTTATCTCGAGTTTGAAGTGATAACGTATAGTTGAATCTCCTAACTAGTTCATGTTATCTAATTCAATTTGGCAAAGCAAAATTATTTATCTTTAGTACACCAATTAATTTGTATCCTTAACTGGATGCTAATAAAAAAAAACAGCCACCTGTTTTGTTTTTCTTTTTGTGGGAAGATGACACATGCCTCCCAAACTTCATTCTCATTCTTATTCAGAAATTAAAATTATAGCTCATAATTACGTATGTATGTATGTATGCCCTTAGTACTAAGTATGAATGTCATGGCCTATTTCAAATGAAAGTTTCTTTCTAGAATTCCCATCAAGAAGAAGCTTCTTCTACTATCTTCTTCTCCAACTACTTCATTTATACTACTGTAATTCAGTGAATTTTGGACAATGTTTGTTGGTTATTATTCTTTCTTCCTTGCTTTCATTTTTTTATTTTGTTGTTGTTGTGTTGGGTAATTAATGTTTGTGTTTGTTGCTTTTTGGCCGTGTTTTGTGGTTTTTTATTGCTTCATGTTCCTGAACGTAATTCGTGGGCGCGAAACGCGCTTTACCGCTTCCGTTTGCACGACGACGACGCGAATCTCTCTCTCTCTCTCTCTCTCTACGTCTGTTGTAAGTGTCATGACAGATGCGACCATAAAAGATAATTATGATTCCTTTAATAGGTTTGTTGTAAACGCATATGCCCTGCCTGCCTGTCTGCACTACAAAGGCGACTTGGACTTGGTTTCTTCTTCATTATTCCTTTCCAGTTTGGGCGAATAAAAAATCGCGTTACCAACATGGCATAGAAATTATAAAAATTTATTAAATAAAAAATTAAAAAATACTAAAGCAGCTTTGTAGAACGATATAATAATAACCCTTGGGTTTAATCACAACAAAAAAAAGTGAAATGTGAAAGTAATTTTCGCGATGTAAGGTTTGGTTTAATGAGATTAATCGGTACAAAAGTTTTTAATTAGAAGAATTTGCAAAAACGAAAAAAAGGATAACATTAACATGATGATGAGATAGAGTCCACCCCATCCTCAATTTAAAGTATTGTATGTGAAAAATTCATAACAATTTGGGAATAAAGATTTCTGTACATATGTTTATTCATGAACTAAGACTTTAAAAATACCATATGCCAACAACAACTGCAGCAACAATGCTAAAACATTATAAACAAAATTTACTTTTTATCTTTTTTAAACATGAATGACTTTATTGAAAGGCGTGTACACACACACAAAAATAAAAATCTCTCTATTTCAACAACAAAAGGGACACTCACTCATTCACTCACTCGGTACCATGAAGCCACAGTAGTCATCAAAACAGATGAAAGAAGGTAGTAAAAAAAGGACAAAATCATACCAAACAATATAAAAGCTTAAAATGTACATTTTAATAGCTGCAGTTGTCATGTGAATTTTGCTAGATATCGGCTTAGCTTTACCATAAAACTGTCACCATCCATATATGGGGGGTTAAGAATATGGTAAGAGAATGAAATAAATTTCACAGGAACAACATTTGAAAATAAAAGCAAAAGGTTACACACAGATTTAACGCCAGACAATACCAAACAACGAAGTCAACTAAAATGCCCAAGGACTAAAAGCACCTGTGACCTGGCAAATAACCAGATATCAGATACTAAACTCATTCATTCACTTGGTCAACTTACTAAAGGGAAACACACACTAAATAAACTTAGGGAAAAAGCTTTTTTTTAACAATTGTGTGGATTTTATTAAGAAAACGATTTAATTTTTTTGAAATCAATACCACCTTTATAAAGTACCATATACCATATATAGTTAGTTAGTATGTAAGAAAGAAGAAAATAGGTTTTCTCCTGTTTAACTAAAGCAGTGTATCCCTTACCACCACCATCTTTCAATGTCATCAATTAAGTGCCATCAATCATTTTGCACTGTTGTTGTCGTTAAGTTAAATCGAAAACATTAAAAAAAAATATATAACGGTAAAGATAAAGCAAACAAGTATAGTATAGTATAGTACACACAGTACAGAAGCTAACATGGCAGCATACAAAATATCGTTTAACCTTAGATGGATGCATGCCACAAAAATTATTTACTTTAGATGTTCGTTCGTTCATAAGTTCTCCCTTCCCCGTCATTATCAATATTTTGCTTTAGAAAGTCGATTTGTTCAGAACACCTAAATACACACAACGTAAGTAAGTAGGCGTAGTATGGTAGCACATAGTTTCAAGTTTGAGTGGGTTGGGTTGGGGTAATAAGATATGTTTGCACAACTTATCCACATACACACAGAACAGTATTACCTTTGACAGGATATCAATTTCAATCACTTGTCTAAATCGCTGTCAATATCTTGTTTCGTTAAGATACACAAACATAACTACACTCTGAAGCATGATTTTATGTTAACATACATATAAACCATTATTGCTTGCTTTAATCTTATAAACTCATAGTACTTTAATGCAAAAAAAAAAAACCATAAGATGACTTTTGATTTTTATTTAGTTTAAAAACCATGATTAAGCAACAATTAGTGACTTCATGGATGACATCATTTTCAAAAGAATTTAAATATTCTTCTACTAACATAACATTATGTGTATTAGCCAACCCTCTGTGTGTGTGTGAAGAAAGAATTTAGCGTTTGTCAAACTCAAAGACAGGGTGCCGATGTCTCTCTAACTTTTTCTCTCTATTCTACGACTGTCAGTGAGTAACATTAATGAACTTGTCACTTATTCAAAATTTATTAAGATTAATGCGCGTACTTGATTGTATTTGCAGGAAGCAAATCCTAGCTATCTCTCAGTCTTGGTCTTGTTTTTGTATGTAAATTACCTTTAAAATAGCGAGAGTTCAGTTCAATTAAGAGATTTTGATACTTTTATGTTAAGATCTTTCAAGATTTCAAAAACTTAACAATGAATAATTGTTAAAACATGATAATTGTTTTAAAATCCAAACCTCCAAAACAGTAGCAGCAGTAACAGTATCAGGCAGCATCAATAATTTAATTTCGTTTCAACTTTAAACTTTGATTAATAGTAAAATGAATATATACGAGTGATTAGAAAGTTAAATGTATAGAGTTTTGCTTTTTTTACTTATAAGAATATAACCTCGATTAAATTGAAAACTAATAAAACAATATTTGAATAACATATTCTTTTGTCATCAGATTCCATTGTATGTATAATGCGTAAAATCCTTAGAAGTTAAACAAAGTGTAAAACCACCATGTGGTGGTGGTGATGATGATGGTGTGTTGTGTGTATGTCCTTTAATAGAAAACGTGTTCGGGCATAAAAGTAGCCGCTAAAAATGCATTAAAATATCCTACTTTATACATTTTTATTCAAAATATATTCCACACACATACTCACATGGATAGATACAAGATACAATTTGTGAGAAGTGTGTATTTTTTTTTTTTTATATTCTTTTAAGGAACCCCAAAGAAATAACGAAAGAAAGAAAGCTTAAAAAGAAAAGCAAAAGATACAATACTTGAAATAATCAAAATGTCCGTGCTTTCCACATATGGTAGTAACAAAATACAATATAAAGGGTATAAAAATGATCACATATCGGAAATGGTAAGCAAGCAAAATACAATATTTGAAAGGAATTACCATCAATATATTCGTGATTCTTTTTTATTGATTTTTTAAACATGATGACATGGTAAGGGGGAGGTGTTTACTGAAACAATCGATTCATGTTTATATACGAAGGTAATATCCGACCCGGTGTTTGAAAAAAAAAAAGAAAAATAATGACTATGGCAGAAAGTACCAACCTTATAAAGCGAGGTGCACTCAGCTGTTAACATACTAGGCCCCACTTCGAAAATAGCTTTCTCACATACAAATGTTCATGTAAAATAAAACCTAAACGTTCCTTGGATATGTTTTGAGTGTTGCCTGTAACTTAACTCAACGGCTATTTAAAACAATTGTAACGTACGACCACTTAAATTTAGCAAATCAGTCAATAATTGTGTCAATTTTCCTGGTGTAGGGTCCGGATAACACTTAACAATCATGCTTTTGGTTCAACGTTGTTTTCTTCACGAATTTCATTTTTATCCATCCAGAAAAGTTGCTTCACTAAAACATCTATAGCTTTTAAAGTGAATGCTTGATTGACATGAAGTTTTTACAGCAATCATTTGAAGGTTAATACTTGCTTGGATGCCAAGCAAGTGAACTCTCTCATTAAATTTGTAAACATGGCATCAATTGGTCAACGTTATGTGATAAAATACTTTGATTTGAAAGGCCTCAGAACAACCAATATAAAAGCAGAACTAGATTCTACTCTGAGGATTTGCTCCTTCATTTATAAAGATCAAAATATTGGATGGCAGAACTTAAATCAAGCAATATGAGTTGCCAAGAAATGGTGGGGAAAACTCCCAAAATTGAATTAGATGTCCGACGACTAAAAATAAGAGATGGTAAGCATTTCAAAAAGTACTGTTCAACGCATTTTTACTGAAAATTTGGATTATGCTTAGTCCAATCACTTATTAAGTAATAATTTAGAACTTCCTAGAAAAGTAACAACTCCTTCAATAGCTTTAAGTTTATATAATTAATAAATAAACAATACATAACTATATTTTATGTCATTTTTATTAGGATATTTCTTAGTATTTTGAAGTAAGTACTACAAACATATATAGTAAGTACAATCAAAATTAAGTTGTTGTTGGTGGATTCATCAATTGTCGATACCATTCTTGTTTTTCCAATTTTGCTTGGAAAAATGCCCCACCAACATACAGTTTAATTGGAACGAGTTCTCCTTGATTTAAATGATCATATTCATAGTATTCATCATCATCGGCGTCTTCGCCTGCTTCTTCATCAGTTGAAAGATAAACATCAATTACAATAACGGCATGCAACAGATACAATAAACCACACATTAATGCGGCAATTGCTCTTGTACGTTCGTACTCAAAAAAACGAAATACTGGTTCACCATGTTTAAACACTTTACGACCATTCAAATATAACATATAGCAATGTTTCTCTGCATTATACAACATCAGTACTGCCAAAGTAATAAATGCAACAGCTGCAAGACATCCACAATAGATGTCATGCCAAATTTGAGTCTTAAAACCAACGGCTATTTGAATACTTAAAGATAATGACCATACAGTGAATATATATATTGTAATTATATTTGAATAATGCAATGCATGACTCATTGGAATCAGTTTCTCGAAATCGATTTTATTAATACCCATAATATGATTTCCCAATGAGTACAAATTCAAAATTGTTTCCGACAAGTAGAACAGATATAAAACGGCACGCATTTTACAGAAGAATATCTGAATTTCTTCTTTTTTTTTTTTGTTGAAATCGTTAGGTTCAGTTGAAATTTAATTACAGTTATTTTCTCTTTTTAAAGTAGATTCTTTTGAATATCAAATATTCTGACATTTAATATATGTATTGTTCAAAGACTACTGTATGGATAAGATTGCTTTTACACACATATATAGATGATTCTAGTTACAGGAAGATATGATATCTATGGTATAGTCTATACTTCATAAATTGGATACGTCTTCCCTTGATCTGTTCACCAAGCAAAACTCAATCTATGTGAATGTCTTGTACAAAATTTCATGACTTTTCTTACAAAAACAAAGAGAATAATTTGCTTTGGAACAGACGGATATTTAGACTGAACTACAACGCTTCTTTTATTCCCCTCACAATTATGTTCATGTCATATTTTATGGGGTCTTTGGATCCCGGCTTATAACAAGTACAATTTCTTTACATAAATACTAAAGTCATGCTTAAAATTTAATCATAATATCTTAAACACTAAGAGAGTAGGTCACATAGATTTGGATGGGAAGATATTGCTAGATCGATTACCAATATATGCTATAGGGGGTCTTTAAACTATGCTATATTTTTTTTTATTTCTACTGTACCGTTTAGTGGGAAAAGGTATAAAGGTATTATTATTAATTATAAGGCTGCAACGCAAGCATCACCTCATCAGCTTGCTGCAACGCAAACAATGTGGCTTCAGCTTCCGCTCCAGTTCAGCACCGCATGCACTATGATTGCAGTCTAAGCATCTCAAGGAGAATGAATCATTTCTTTGCCTCTCCAACTGCTTCTATGCAGAGCTAATCTCTCTATACAGAGGCTTTTTTCTATATTGATTCACTCTGATGACTAGAAGAAGAAGCCAGCTTAGAAGTCAAATAGAAACGACAATTAGTATACAATACAATGTATTTTGCTTATGGTGCCTATATAATACCTCGTTTATGCGATAGCCAAATCAGGTTTCACTGAGATCTGCTTGAATCTTACCATTTTTAATTAAAAAATGTTAAAGGACCATGAATACAATATACTTATGTATGTATATTTGTTAAAATCATCATCAATGCATCATTATAAGCTATAATTCTCATAAAAATGGATCATCTAAATGTGTATGGATGCTTTTTTTAATGTATATATTGGTGTCTGTAATTAATTGGTTTAGTTCGTTTCAGTTCGGTTGATTGGTGGAAGAAGTATATAATTTCAAATAGACATTGGTGACAAATAAATTTCCCCAACAAGCATCACTATGCTCATTATCAACACAACCAACCAACCTCTACATTAAGTTGTTATAAAATAACTTGAACTTGAGCCGGAATTGCTGAGTAAGTGGTAACTAAACATTGAAATAGGTAAAAGCTCAATTACACCAACTTTTCTGAATTGCTGATGAACAGCAGCAGCAGCCAAATAGAAAATATTCACAAAGTGTTATTTACACTTTGAACCCCCATCACCCTCTACTACAATATATATGTATATATTCTGATCTGTGTCTGTCTGCTTGACACTGTGTACGTGATATGAAACTTAATGTTTCAATTAGAGGTAAAGTGACGCACGTTAAGTTAATTCTACCTCTCTTTATTCCAAATATTGTAGATACTATGCAAGATTCTATGTTAACTTTTCTGAATCTCTCTAGACTAAAAGTCTACATACATACATTTGTGTTCACTTATCTGCTTTTAAAACTTTTAATAATGATCTGGCACTTGCCACCAAAAAACGTGTCTTTATGAAACTATGCGGTCGATGATGGTATTAAGCATCAGCATCAAGCATCAGCCATCAAACTGAGTGCTGTGTAAAGAACAAAAAATGGAAATCTGTGAAAATTGTTGTAATGTAATCCCTTTCTATATAAACTTACTATGTATGGTATATAGTATGGAGTACTTCAGTTAATTTGTTTACTTTTATTTAACTACTAACCTTAAATTTTAATAGCTATGTTCACATACTTAGGTATAATACTTTTACGTATCTTGTATGCTACTACATAAATGCATTAGTACTTAGTTGTAGTATTTCATTGCATTGACAGACTTCAATCTCCAACAAAAAAAAAGAACATATATGTACTAACATATTTTTTAGATAGTTTGGTCCGTTTGTAAATGCAAAGCGTAAATTTAATTGCATTTCTTTGCAAAACTCAAACAAACTTCATATTGACCACAAATGAAATTTTGGACTTTACGTAATCGTTCAAGTGTATTTCTTCAAACTTTGAACACAAATTTTCCTCTTCTTTCGACTACTATAGTAAGAAAAGCTTCCATTCCATTCCCTTCCTCCTTCCTTCGAACAAACGATGCATGCCATTTCTTAACAGTTTTACTTGTACATACGAACGAGTATTATGGCTAGCAGGCATTACGAAATGCACATCCGGTTTAGGTTCATGTGTTTTTAGAAAACTAAGTTTTATATTGCGGGATGTCTTGGCACTGCCTTAGGCTTTTCCTTACTATTTCATTTCATTTGAATATTCGTCATATGAGTAGTACACAAAAACTTCTTTGATAAAGAACAAAACACTTGCATATTAGTTAGATTAGTAGAATGTACAAAAATGTGCAATCAAAAACACAAAATGAAATTGACAATTGTATATTGCAGGGGAGGTGACAAGACGGTTGTATTGTATAAGCTTTGATTACAAAAAATTGTACTTAATAGAGTAAGGGAGATCTTGAAAAATAAAACAGTAAAGCACATATACTAAAGACTGTGACAAATGGACAAATGGCTCTCTAAATGGGAGCCTTCTCTTTGTTGCATTTCCGAGACTATCCAATAATAAATTGTTATAATATCGGGATATGCAATAAGAAAATTACACACAATTTGTTGTTGGGTATGTCAAAATTCAAAATAAACAGAGACCCCTTTTAAAGAAGCATATATAAATTTCAAATTTCTCTTAGATACTTGTCAAGGAGTTATATAAAAGAATTACGTAAATCCCTTCGTGGAAGAACTAAGGAATTGATAGGCATCCCAAAAAAGCAAGCTGAACATTTTCACTGCCATTTTGAATGATCTCTGTGAACTCGGGTACCATTTGAATAATTTAGTGCCCGTCTCAACATCAAATTGCAGATTCACCAAGGAAAACTTGGAAACCTAACTTCGATGACATCATGTGGAAGTCTACCAAGGGGCTCACATATTATGGAATGTACAATGATGAGTTTCACTGACATTCACAACGTATAAGCTACTATCGGATGTTGATTTCACAGAGGTCCCAACTTAGTCGCAATATCCTTTATCTTACCATATACAATATGTTACGGTAATAGTGGACCTTTAATCTTAGGAGTCATAATTTTATCAATTTTTCTATAATTTTAAGGTTTTCAAACAAGGCCGTAACCAGGATTTTTATTTTTTATTTTTTTTTAAAGTAGGGAAGAGTTTCCTATAGCCATCGTCGTGACTACTTGTGTGGTGTCTCCACCAAACCTCTCTTCTCATCCTCTGGGAGGTATGCTTACTTCTGAACTGCTTTATGTATTATTACAGAGTAGGCATCTCTTTAAGATTAAAATTAAGAGCACTCTTACAATGCCCTTAGCGGTCAATCACCGACGTCTTAGTTCAGCCCATTTGTTGTCATGCGCCTCGACTCGGGGGAGGCGGGGTCGTCAGGCCCGTGACAATTGACAGTTGTCCCCCTGCCCCAGAATTTTCTTCCGGTATTTATTACACCAATAATCTACACTAGTAATCTTCGAAGTTCACAAAATATCTTATTAACTATTGATGACATAGCATTAGACTTTCGAGACAAATTTAATAAGTAACAAAATATCTACACCCTGCTAGGGAAGGCAACGGCCTCTATTTATCTCTTTAGGTCCGAAAATCCAATGTTGTATGGCCATCGCAAAAATATGACCAAATAAATATTGAATTATCGATTATACTAATGTATGTATCACACAATATACTCTCAAATGGGCATGCAAGAAAACAAAGGTCAAAGTCAGCAAGACTAGAGTTTCCTCAGGAAATTGAATTTGGGAATTACACACAATGTAAAAAAAATTTATATTTTCCCACTAGTAAATGCAAAATCATCATGAAAACTTGGATATATCAGTAGGTAAGTACATATGTGGTACAATAAGTTGATATAGTATTTATATACATACCTACCTATAAGTTTGTTAGTTTGTAATACATTGTTTGTTTTACATTTAAATGTAATACATTCTTTTTCATTCAATTAGGTTGAGTTGAGATGCTTTTCATCACTCATTGCATCTGTCAACGCCTTTCCTGAAATAAGAAATCAGATAAATGCAATTTCAAGCAATTTCTCATACACTTAAAATACCTTTCAGGTATTCGATTTGCATTGTATTGTATTATGTGTATTGCCATTGTATTATGTCCAACTGTTGAGAATTGTGGCACAGTACAATGTACTCAAATGGCATACCGAGAATTGACAATCAAATGAATTCTGTTTTAATGGTAATTAGTTGGCATAAATGTTAGAGATATATATTTTGCATTGAACTGAAACGGCATGGCAATCTAAATATGAATGAATAAAGGCATTGAAATGAATGATTTCAACCCTAATTTAGATACTAGATGGACACAAAACCAACCAAATCCAAATCAAATATTGTATGTGAATCATTACTACCACTACTACTTTCATCAACATTGTAATCTATTTTTGGTTAATGTAGTACATAGTTGGATGTATGTTGTGGATTGTAGATGATTGTGTTTGATTGAAGTTACTAGCTGTATATTGACAAATTGCAATAGCAAACGAACACAGTCTGCTTTATTCAGTTAAATGAATTATGTGTCTAATGACATTCCATCCAACCTGATATTGCAGGCAATACGATTAAAATTCAATTTCATGTAGAGTTTTGATTAGTGTGTTATAGACGAGGACAATAGGACACAAAATTCAATAAAACCATCAATTAATGCAACCCCAAAAATTTGTGTTATGAATTTCATTCTAATAAAGTACTACCACAAAATACAATAAGTAAGTAAATGTGTGTTAAAGGAAAAAGTATTTAATTCTATAATACAAAAACAAAAACAAAAAATTGAAATGAGAAAAGAAAAAATAAGTATTTAAAAGGTCTACACCAGACATGACATTCATGCACTTTTCTTGAATTGGTGAAGCTGTTGCCTACTATCTACTATACTATAGTATAGTATAGTATGTGTTTCTTCAAGTACGCGCTTCTTTGGCATTCTGCCAAATTGCGAAACTTTCTCAAGTCTTTAGTTAATAAGAAGAAGGCGCTAAAAAAGACATAACTAGAACTAAAATGTGCTAGAAACAGAGACAACCAAAAAAAAAAAAAACTATCGTATACTAAGAAAGAAAGAAAATATCGTACAAAACGACGCTTGTTGCGGTCATGTTGCAAGACAACTTGCAACATGATTACATCGTCTGCAACTTTTGTATTTATTTTTATACCCTTCACTTCACTCAGTGAGTGAGTGAGTATAGTGAAGTGAGACTGTAACCATATTATTATGTTGTTTGTGACGCTCTCTAAAATCCACAAAATCCACATGATAATGCTACATAGATGTTTTTTTATCTTCTTCTTTGCAATTAAAAAAAATAAAAATTATTAAATTGTTAAGAGTAATTGATAATTCTAATGATCATTTTGGTAAAAATTTTTGACTTTTATTGATGTTACACGTGACTTTATGGAACACAAATCAATTGAATATAATATTTATGTGCATATCTTTTTTAAATCAGAAAATATTGTAATAAAAACTAAGATAGATTTTAAGATATTTATTCAACCCTTTATCACTTTCACTTACTGTGCAAATTTCCCTACGAAACTTATACTTAAAACAATGGACGTCATTCACCATTCTCTACTTTAGTAGTATTTTGCACATATTGTAAATGTACGTACCTTCAGGCATAACTCACCTCTTTTTTTGTACTATAGGAAAAGCATAATTTATGCGTTATTTTTGCAGACAAGTGCACAGACAAACAGACAGATAGAAGACACAGCAATGGCAATGTGAGAAGGCATGGACTACTGGCGGACCAGCTTGGCAAACAATGTTGCCAGACATAAGAACATGACAGCCACGATGTCAGCAGCGGTGAATGTGATGTTACTGCTGCTGCTGAAGAGCTGAAGAAAAAAGATTTTGAAGATGCTCGACGACGCGTCTGTGGAATTTCACGTG
This sequence comes from Amiota communis, assembly GCA_037043315.1. NCBI lineage: Eukaryota > Metazoa > Arthropoda > Insecta > Diptera > Drosophilidae > Amiota > Amiota communis. Next base: position 223,914 of record JBAMAV010000582.1, read on the forward strand.
GAAAAAGTGCGTCACTCGAGGAAATAATTTTAATTAAAACTTGCAAATTAAACGACAAAAAAACAGCTTCATGCTCGGTTTGATATTTGCTTAGGTTTGCGTAATTTATTTCGAGCATTTGTCATGATCTGTTTGTTTTGATTTATTCACAGATGATCAATTCTAAAGCTGGTAAATACTACTTAAGTTTAAGGGGGATCTGATTAATTTGCTTTTCATTGTTTCATTAAACCTATAGAGTAAGTATTGTAAGCAGACACATGGTTGTAGTTAAATTTAAAGAAGGGTGGGGGATCAATAGCCATGATCAAATATGTTCCATTTTTATCATACTTGAAAATCACTTGAGAAGCGTCAAAAGAAGAGCTATAAAAACAATAAAAAATGTTATTTATTCACCTGTTCATGCTTTTGAAGCAACCCTCTATGAACATGTGAATAATATACATCCTTAGATCTTTTATACCAGTCTATTAAACATACAATAGACTCACATTCTCTAAAATACATAAATAATTATATACGAGGGACATTTCATAAATATGATTGTAAGGAATTGTCAGTTGTATTGATTTCATTTATTCCAATCCATGAAAAGGAGTGTGATGGTGTGATTTATAATATAAAAAAAAAATACTCTTGAAATCACCCTCGTCAAGCAAATACTTTGTGTATTGTCTCCTCTTTTATTTTTTATTTGTAATCGAAATCAAATCAAAGTAACGATTGCAGCACCTGCGCCCCCATTGACATTGTAGGTAGCATACCTTCCGAAAGTACACACACACAGCACAGCAAAGTACTCAATACTCGTACTACTTCCTTCATCTCGATACATTCAATTTAATTTTATGTTTGCAAACAGTAACAACAATTTTCATTGTTTGCAAAATAATTGCAGGAAAACCCACCAGCTGATGTTCGCACGTTTGCATATTTGAAGAAAGATATTCACAGGGATTCAACTCACTCAGACTCACTTACATGATGATGTTAAAAAACACACATACAGATAGAGATACAGATGCAAACGAAAGTCGCCCCGGCTTTGGTTTTATATGCGGTTTTATATATTGTATGGTATAATGAAAATATGTTAAGATTATTATCATCAACAAGGCAATATTGTATATAGTTTTATACTTTTAATGAAGGATATAAAGTTTTTAAAAATAATATAATAAAGGTCATTCTGAGATTATTAAACAGAAATTTTGCCTATAGATTTGCTTTCTTTTACCACCTAAAACTGAATGAATTTTGAAATAAATTATCATTCAAATAATGAAAGATATATAAACCCTTTTTAATGCAACCAACAATCGATGTATTTACCTTATTTATTGTCATACATATACCATATTCTTCAGTCTTTAAGTATCAATAGGAAGGATGACAATTTTTATTAGGTCAGTTTAGAGTAGAGAGATGTGCTCTATCTATGCGATGTGCGATGTGCATTAACTTTACGTCCGTTGTGAGCAATAAATTTTTTTTCAGTTCAGTTCAAAAGCCAAACAATTAGCACGGAAACAATGAACCAATATCGGTCGATGGGGCTAAAATGGATTATTGCAAAAGCATAAATTATATTTTAGTGCAAGCAACCCAGCATGCAACAGACAAAATAACAACAAAAGCAACAACAAAAGGCGATGCAAAGTGAACAACACTCACAGTCAATAAGAGAAAAGCGAGAGCGCGCGCTTTTCAGTTCAAAAACGCGTAAAGCCAAAAAACCAAGGAAAGTATTCAAACCGCACAGTGTAGATGAGTAGACACCAACCAGTTCAGTTCAATCCATATGCCTTTTATACATATATATATTATTGTGAGTATGTGTATGTATCTATGTGTCTCGAGCAACGGAAGTTCACTCGATTTAATGCACGAAAATTCGCGCCATTTCGTTGGTCAGTAGTTAGTAGTTTCCATTGAAACTTGAAAATATTTTTATTTTCAAAAACCCAAAAAACTATTCAATGAAGCCATAACATCCAAGTTTAATAATTCTTCAACAACAAATACTATGGTACATTGCCTGAATGCTTTGGTTGGAATTGTTATCAACCATTATTTACCATATACATGGTAAAGACCACTTTATTTTTCTATTTATTTTTCTTTTTGCAGGTTAATTAAATGCCTTTCAATTATTTTAAAGAAAATGTTACGAAATTCAATACATATGGTACATATTTCTAAATTCATATAATCAACCAAACTATGGAGATAAAGAGAATTTTGATACTTTTTCACCATAACCATATAATTAATGTTAATAAATTTACATATGAGACACAATACAATAACAAAGTAATCAAAAAAGAACGAAAATTGGTGAGACATGAGGAGGATTAGGTATTACAATTTCATAATTAAAAGAAACCCAAAAATATCATCATCATCATCATGGCGGCAGTCCAGTCACAGTCCATTTTGAGAGTAAAAGTTATAAGTAGTAAATACAATTATATGACCAAAAATGTCGTAATGTGATGCCGAGATTCTGATAATGGCATTCCATCCACCAACATCATCAACCACCGCCGCCACCCATTAACAAAGGTCAATATTTAATTAAGTACTTTTGGACTCAATTTATATACACTACTAAAAACATGATGAAACTTGCAAAAATTATTTTATTTACTTATGTATTTACTTCAGAATATTTCTACTTCTCAACAAAGTCATCACCACCCTCCTTCACCACTCTCGTTGTAATGAATATATTTTGTATATTTTCAATTGAACTATAAAAGCTAAGCAAGAGTAAGCAACATACAAGATTTCAAAATTGACAGAAGGAAAGTTTTTCGTTGTCGATTAGATGAGTGAAATAAGAAAAATACAGAAAATAATTTGTGGGTCACTTTCATATTTTTCATATGTATATCAAAGCATATCTACAGTGGTTAGCAAAAATGAGTAAAGAATCATGACTCAATAGAAAATTATGAAAAAATAATTACCAGGCATTCCTTAGAGAAACAACTCTTTAGTAGGTAAAGTATCCACATTAACTTTTATTCGCCATTGCATTTTCACCTTTAATTTGAGAATCTACTGGGCATGGTTCTTACAGTTTCTCTAACATGGCTGAACAGGGCCGCTGGTGATTGGAAATGTATCACTTGGTCTTATGAATGTACGCTTCAGTAATTTACATCACGCTAGAAGTAATATTTCTGGAAACGCCATGGTGAGATGACTGCAAAGCATCATGCCCAGTAGGAACTCGGAATCGGGATACTTTCCATTTGAAAAGACATTTCCTTAGATAGAATATATGGTCTCATAAGACGCATTTTTTAATCGACTTTATGGAGACCATTCCGAATCTAAAGCTTGAAGCTATTATCCAGCCAGATGATGACCCTGGCCTAAAGCCCATACCTCAATCCAAGTAAAATTCTGGGTTCATTGAATAAGAGGTGGCTTCCAAAATCTTATAGAGTGCCCAATATGAAAGATTAACTTTGGGGTAGAGTGCAGTATAAATGAAATAATATGCCCAGTACCCATGTAAACAAATTGGTAGAAAATATGCTTGAAAATGTGAACTGACAAAAAATGCATGGGATTTTGGACTAAAATTTAAGAATAGCACAGCAAGAGTGTAATTACTACTACAATCCGTGACCAGCTTATTCAGCATAAATTTATCACACTAATTTGGGTCCCTGCCCATGCCAATGACCTAGCTGACTCCTGTGCTAACAGAACCATTACACACAGTTAATATATTTGAAAAGGCCAACATCCTCCGCTTAGTTAAATTTCATATTCGGGATATTCGCAAGTCACCACTACAAGCGTTTAAATCCAAGTGCCATCACTCCAATTTATTCTCCCGAATGCCATCGTAATGCAATAAAATTATTCATCCGCCTCCATCTCGGTCACACCTCCCTAACTCATCAACACCTACTGTGTGGCCGCAACAATGATACATGCCCTCGACGTTGCAACTAATGAGCACCTGCTCTCAAGATGCAATGTAACACATAACCTTCGAGTCCAAGCAAAAATTAACATGGTAGAACTCCTGGGCAATCCAAATCTTAACAACATAAAATCGATCTATAATTTTTTAAATCCTCTAATTTCATAAATCTTCTATATAAAATGAACATTAATTAATATTGAATCGTTTGCCTTCCACAAACCAAAATGTGTCGATCATCTATTCATTTTTGCTAGCCACTGTATATCGTTAGCTTCATATGATTATTGGTTTATTGTATAAATTTCAATCTTCCCTCAAAACACACATTGAAGTAGATTGATTATTTAACTTTAACATCAAAACTATTGTTAAACATGAAATGTAGTACGTAAGCATGTTTTAACCAATTAAATAATTCCACAAAGTAAAGTGGCTGGAACCACTAAGAAGGCAAACAAACAAACAAATACTTCGTACAACATTCATTAAACATTTACAATTAAGTTACTTGGAGTAAGTACTTAAAGCCGACGACGCCACCAAATTTTGTGTAAGGATTTTATAACCACAGAAGCATTAACTTTTTGTAAGGCGAAACGCACAAAAACCTTTGGCTTTTAATTGCTGCCGTTGACAAGCGCCACAACAAAAACAACAACAAAAATAATAATAATAACAAAAGATACACAAACATATGTGTCTGTTTGTCTGTAAATGAAGATTGTGAGTGAGTGGGTGAATGAGTGTGTGTGTGTATATCTATGAGTTGATGAAAGTAGCAGCAGAAGAGTTAAGGTAAAATAATAATTGTAAGATTGGGAATAATGTGTCAAGTTGATTATAGCAAGCGACAGAATAACAGGCAATTCAGAATGGTTGTGGAATAGCATTCACTTTAGCTGGTTTAAGCTCTACTCTTCTTGTAGATTATTTCACAAAAAACCAAAGGAAAATGCTTCACAAATGCTGTGTGTGAAGATAGATGAAAATGTGTACTTCAATTCAAAAATGAATGAAAAGAGACACACACCACATTATTGTAACTTTGAAGTGCCAACAAGCAAACGTTATCCGTCATACCATCTTCTTTTACTTTTGTCAGCAAAATAACAATGGCCTCTTGATTACGTGTGTATGTGTTAATGTATATCTGTGTATGTGTATGCATTTGTTTGTATGAGTAAAAAATTTGTCTGAGATGTTAAAGAGTTCCATTCTATCTATCTTTCTTTCTTTTTTCGTTTGTGGCGGACGCGTTTGTTTACTTGACACTTTTTCTTTGCCAGTGACACTTTGGTGCTTTGAAGATAATGTATTTTTCACTCCTGATGATGCTTTCGAAACCGTCAAAACCTTTGATATTTTTTTGTGACTAAGAGGCAAATTAAAACCAATTGAATCGTATAGTATATTGTGAATTCGACTATATAAGTACACTTCCTTGAAACTATAAATGCAGTTACATACATAAAATTCTTTAAAATTCATCAATTGACATCAATAGAATTTAGATTTAAGTTTTTATATTCATATTGAGTCAATAGTAGTTATAAAAGGGGAAGTCATACCAAGTATCTCGGCTTGACCCTTAGCATGCGTCTGACATAGCAACCTCACATCAAAACCAGAAAGAAGGTTATCATTGGTTATGCCAAAGACATAATACTCTTCACGCTCCTCCGAGTGGCATCCAACCGAACGGCGACTAATGCCAGATATCAAATATGCTTTCTTTCTTAGCATCACTATATTATACCACAGTTTGAGTATCAACAAAGAACACAGTTTGAGTATCAAATGTGAGCACAAGATGTTACTGTATAAGACCATACTGAAGCCTGTATGAGCCTATTAATCTGGAAATCCTTCAAAGGTTCCAATCCAAACTGCTGCGAAAGTTTTTGGTTCTCCGTGGCATGTCAGCGACTTGGTCATTCACAGATACTTAATAATTCCAATGATCAGAGAGATCGGGAGATCATCAAGCTCAGGAGCAGACACAACCTGCTATACAACAGCAGACACATACTTCGCCTGAAAAGGCATTATCTTCTGGATCTCCATATACGCTTTTAGGATGAATGATCCACCTATACCCCCTAGAATACCCTAACCCAATAAAATAATTAATAAAATGTGATATTCTAGTCCAGGGCTGTCCAACTCCGGCCCGAGTTATGTAAGTTTGAATGCGGCCCAAGTGGCAAGCACATATTTCTTGGCCTGATGAGACGAGACTGTGACGAGAAAAACTCATCACAGATTCTTTTAATGCGGCCCATGGAACTAAAAAGGTTGGACAGCCCTGTTCTAGTCCATTCAAATTCACCTACTGTCGTCAGATTGCATATAAAAATAAGATAAAAAAAATATTTAGTCAATGGGATCTTCTACCAAAAAATTACAAAAATTTATAAGCATTTTTATTTTGAATGAAATCACTATATATTTAAACATGTTCTTTTTTGTGACACTTAGATGTAAGATTGTCACCAAAAGGAAGGCTGGGACTTACTATATTATAACATAAGACATACTTCACCAGAAACTGAAATGCAAACTTAAGAACATGAAATGTTGGTCAAATCTTAGCAATTTTGTATTAACACAAATTTGCGTACCCAAAAATGAAATAAAATCTTCTTATGAAAAGTGAAGCATATTTATTAGGATATATTCTGTGTTTTTTTGTGGTTTTATAAATTAAAATGATTTATTTGAAACAAATAACTCACACCGCATTATTATATTAATATAAAAGTGTGAAGTCATTTATGAATTATCGAAATCAACGCAGTCACGGCACAAAGATGAAGCAGATGAGAGGTTGCAACAGGATAGGATAGCTAGCTTATTATTATATTGTATAAATCTTATATATGTGTGAAGTATCACGTACTCGAGTAGCCTCTTCTTCATCACATCTTCATCTACTATATTTATAAAAGGCGAAGAAAGCAAAGGAAAGCCAAGTAAAGGAATGAGAAAAACTTTCTCGAGTAGCTTTTTAGCGCTTATTGTATTTGAAGCTAGCAGCGGCAGCAGCAGCAGCAGCACTAGGAAGGTTGAAAGTTGGTTGGCTTAGTAAAGCAAAGAAGAGCTCAGCTCAGCTCACCACAACAGCTAATTAACGTTAATTTATTAAATCAGTAAGTAAAGGAACGTGGCATTATCCGCGCAAATGTACACACAGAAATTCTCTTAAAGTATCTGGCGTATATCTATGTGTGAGTATTACTTCTACATAAATGAAGAAAAGGAAAAATCATCTAAAGCAAAAGACAAAAAGTTTCTGCTTTCTAAGTGCCAATGCCCATGCCCTAAAACTCACGTTCCGGATTGGTGCCGGCATCATATCATACGTACAACTACTACAATACTTCTTCAATGATTCTTCTGTGTTGAAGAATCTTTTGGTTTTTCCTTTAGCTAGGATAGCATGAAAACCACACGCAGCAATTATTAATTCAATTATTTTAGCAGCACAGAGACCCCACCTAAGACGACGACGACGACAACAACAGAAATGAACGAACGAACGAAAAACAACATGAGCAACGTGGGCGAAGAACAAAGTATAAATGAGTTGGTATTATTTTCTTCATCGCTCCTTTAACACACCAAGTCTACAAAATGGGCAAAAGGAGGACAACCAAAGATATGGAAACAAAAAAAAAAATGTAGCACAAACACAATTAAGCCATGGTGAAAGTCGCAAAGAAGAGACATCAGGATCAGCAAATAAGAAGAAAATTTAATTAAGAAGCTCCTTACATCTTCGTCTTCTTCTTCGGTTCTCTATTCTGGAATTCAGCTTTAACTGATGATTTCATATACTATTCTCAAGATAGTATTATTGTAGATAACTAACTAAATTTATAGTTATCCATAAGTAGTTTCTGAAGTTTCTTAAAGTTCTTTATTCAACTCGTTTTACTTTATATCACAAAATAATCAATTGTAAATTCAGAAATCATCATTCTGTTCATCAAAAAATTTTGTATATTTAAAGAAAGGCAATCTAAAAACACCAAAAAAAAAAAAAAGAAAAGGAAAACAAAATCTACAAAATTACAAAGTAAAATCAGCAAATCCAATAGAAGAAGAAATGTAAGACAAATAAAAAATCAGTCCAAACGACAAATTTTTGTTAAGCTAAAGACAAAAAACAAAACAAATTCCCAAAAGTGCGGGCTAAGAAAATAAAACTTTATGCAAATGTTTGACTTGACTACTACTCTCTTTGGCCGTAGCCATAGTCATAATGTGAAATGGCCTGCTGGGAGATTCAATAAAAATTGTACCTGATGAGGTCCAATTGCCGTGAACCAAACCAAATTGAAACAAATGCCCCAAACCCAAACTCAAACCAACTCAAACCAAAATAAGTTTATTTTATAGTAACAGAAATCCGCCTATTACATGTTAGAAATATATTGTACAATACAAGAATAAATGCTGGGACCCACTCACATCCAACCAACCCAAATTGGTAGTGAGAATCAACGCAGGTGACTGTGCCATTGAAAATAAACTTTTACATTTGAGTGTCGTCTCAATTTCATTTCTTCTTGCTAAATTGTTTTCAACTTTAGCAATTTGCCATTTAAACAGAACAGAACAGAACAATACAAAAAAGTGGATGGATATTTTTACCATAGTTTTTATCATACGACAATAATATAACTCCACGAAATACAATACTTACTAAGAAATGAAAAACCATTCAGGCATGATGTGCTGCCACAAGAGTAAAGTACTGGATTTTACACATTTTCCTTATTTTTGGTTGTTCAAAAATTAAATGCATATTTTTCGAGTTTTTTAGCGAAGGAAATTTTCATATATTCATGGTATAATTATTTGAATTATTGTTTGAGACTAAGAAAAGTATTATGAAGAACTTAATTTTGTTTTGCTTAAGTTTTTAACATTTATTTATCCAAGTGAAAACCAAAAGATTAGAAATAGAAATTAGAATGAAAAGCTTAACAGCAAACTAAATGTTCATCGAAACTTACAATAAAAACTTTTACTCCTTTTCGATAATTTCCCCTCCCTTGGTGGCATAAAATATTCGGAGTGCAAATAAGTTTCCGCCATTTGACAAAAGATGGCCTCACCAGTAAGTTATGGTTGAAATTTTCATATGTATAACGACATATGGTAAGGTAGAATGTACTAGCATCAAATAATTTTTTTCGAGTGGAGTTTTGAGCAGTTGGTGGACATTGATTACTGTGTGAAGCATATGGGGAACATGCTCTATCAATAAAAACAAACTGGTTCCGACGAAAATCTGCTATGCATCAACTGTAACGGCCAAACCGAATATTCATGGCAAGAATCTAATGCTGTGCATCTGGTGGATTTTGACACCAGAGGCAAAGATCACAAAGGAAGGCGGCAAGTACAGATTGAAGATGCTAAAATGTAGAGGAGATCACTGCAACCTTGGGAGTTACTCAACAAATTATTTCAAACCGTCTCATGACCATACTTAGTGTGGTGCACAAAGATGGAAATTGGGTTCCGTATGAACTCAAGCCAAGAGACGTCGAATGCCGTTTTTCACGTTCGAACAACTGCTCCATAGGCAAAATCGGAAGGGTTTTTCGCATCGAACAGTGACTGGGAACGAAAAGTAGAGCGCACAGCACTATGAGCTAATCCAGCCTAACAAAGCCATCATTGGTGAGCTTTACCAACAACAACTGATTCAATTGAACCAAGCTCTCCCAATATGCCAAAAGAGATGACAAAGTGATCTTTCAACACGACAAAGCTCAGCCAAATGTTGCAAAAATCTTCAAAGAAACTTTGGAGGTGCTTCATGTGTGTGGCCTTATTCACCAGACATTGCTCCTTCCGACTAACACTTGTTCCGGTCGATGACTCATGGCCTAGCAGAGCAGCACTTCACTTCTCACGAAAAAAAAATTGGGGCTTCTCAATCATATGTATAAGTATGCATAACGCACGGACAAACGAACGGACACCCGCTTAATTTATTCTCCTCGACATGCTCATCTTATCCATATAAATGTAATTTATGGGATTGACGACTTATGTTAAAATGTGTTACAAACATCAACCTTAAGTGGTAATGATATGGAAACAAGTATTATAAAGTGTAGGCTATAAAACACAATTTGTATATCGTTACTTCAGCGTAATTTAATAATTTAAAGGAAAATTGATAAATACAATTTAATAATATAATACAATATTAAAAAAGATATAAAGGAAATTCTTACCTTACAAAGAAATCACTTTCAAAATTCCAATTGGGTTTAAAATTATTAAAAGGACACAGAATACAAAAAATTGCATCAATTCATTTTACATACGCGATTTTAGTTTAAAGAGGAATAGTAAATTGTAATAGAATTGAATAGAATACAAAGAGTTAAGAAAACAACAACGAACATGCTGCTGCAAAACAACAAAAGTGCACACACACACATTTTTCGCATTTCTTTTTGTCGTTTCTTTCTCAAACTTAGCCAAGCAGCAGCCAGCGACGCGTTACTCTCGTTGAATGTCATCGGCCGGAGAATTGTTCACAACATTAATATTAATATTTAATATTTTAAACATTAAAAAAACACAACACTTACACTATATGATATTAAATAATATATTTATTGATATTGACGAACTGATATTATGCAGTTTTTTCAATAAAATATCACAAATTAGAAGCGGCGGCAGCAGCGACGCGATGTCATCGATAACTTTCTTTCGGGCAGAGAACATAAACACATAAAACTTTAATAATTACATCATTTAGAAAACACATCACATTGCAACATTTACACTATTATAATTATGAATATATGAGAATTGATATAAAATGCACTAATAACTGATTATTTTTTTAATAAATTATAAAAAATAAATGGAAACGCCGGCAGTGACGCGTTGCTATCGATGACATTTTATCGGTCAGCGACGCGCAGCTTTCGGACATAGCGAATACAAAATGCATACAAATTTACTATTGAAACTATATAAAAAACATATATTTCATTGAATTTACACTATTTAATGTTAACTTATTTGTTAATGCATATTTTTAGAATAATACAATGCATTTATAATTGTTTTTAATGATATAATTAAACACACGAAACAAAAGCACAACTACGCACTTTGACTAAAATGATGAATACTGCGGTGAGTTAGTGAGATGAATGAGAGTGTGGGAGTGTGAGTGACAGCATTGTTGGGTTTTGCGTAGGAAGGTGAAGATGGTAATGTTGTTAGTGGTGATATGCAAATATGCAGAGTGGTGAATAATCAACTAATTTTAAAAATATGGCAATACATATTTCATAATTTGATTGTTTGAAATTTGGAATTTAATTTTACAAAATTTCTAGTTTTAATAAATATAATCGAATTCACATTATAAAGATATGATAAATTAATAGAGTCAGCAGATTTGTCATTGTTTAGGAGACTTAGACCCTTGAATGTAAGTAGGTGGATAACACTCTGGCAAGACAGGGAAATCTTCAACTGTTATATAAAAGAAGAAAATTGAAGTTGAGTGCAATCAAATTAGTGAAATATGGTGATTTTACAGTTGCAGGGAAAAAGCATCATTTATAAATAAACTTTGCTTAACTCAATACTTTCTCTACTTATGATTGTTATCTGTGATAAGCCTCGGGTAAATCCTTTAAAGAATCAAAAGCACATAATCAAAGAATGTTTATAAGTGTTGGTTGGTTTTGTATACCACTTTGCACACATACAGACACACTACATATTATGCCTTACAAAATATTTGGTTCTACTAAAATAGTATATAAAGTCAACATAAAAGAAAAATCCACTCCATTACTGACTGACACGGTATGTAAGCATACTTATACTCAAAGCAAACGAACTTCAACATTTTCAATTCCTTAGAGTTTGGTATTTTTATATACATGCTCCTGTATAACTTGGTTTTTTTTTTGTCCTGCCATTTGGTCTGTTTGACAACTGATGGCAAAAAGGACCTTTGACAGGAAACTGCTTTCGTGTGCAACTCGAAAATGTCGGAAATTTGTCTTTTGGGTTTTCCGCACACAAGAACATTTTGTAAAGCATCTGTGAAGTTTGTATTTACTTTTTATACACGTTCGATGGGAAATTATATTTTTTTGTTTGGAAATCTTAAAAGTTGAGTTGAGGTAAATTATATTCAAAATTGGTCAACTCATGAGAATATGTGTGGAGAAAATCAGTTAATGTGTCATCCAACTACAACTGAAACATCAACCATTGGGATTGCTTCTTAAGATATGCATTTCAATGCTGGAAATAACCAACCAACTGTTAATCCAATTTGTCGCTTAGTATAAAAAACAGGGAATTCAAATTAAAACATTAACAACTCGAGTTAAGCGATAAGTTGTCCGCAATTCAGATTTAAGATATGCAGATATGCAGGTAATAACCAAAGACACAATTTTATTCATAATGACAATCATCGTCGTCGTCGTCGTTGTTGTGTCGCAAAAGTTTGTAATGACAATGACAACATTACCAAAGTACTTAAAAGTGATACTTCTACTTAGGTGGGGAGAATCTTGAAGCGTGCCAAGTACCATGGTAACGGAAGACATGCAGCACCACTCAGAGAAAACGGTGAATACTTAATGTGTCAGCGAATATAAAGACATTATCTTTATCTAAAAGTCTTTTTATCTACTTGTTGTTATAACTTTGAATAATAACCACAAAAGAATTTAACAAATTTTAACATTTCATTTTATGTTTTATTATATAATTCTCTTTTGATTTGACTTCATCAAGGTAAAGATTCGTGTTCAACAACCACTGACAAGTAGCATCCTAAATTTGGTTTATAATAATGTTTGTAAAGGCCTTATGAGATCCAGAAATGGACATACATACTTACGTGTATTATTAGAGTATTTGTCTCATCTTTGTTTCAAGCTTAAGTATAAACCCTCATGTTTTTGCTCTAGATAAATAGATGGATGGATGGATGGATGAATGAATTTACAGAAAAACACAATTACATTTAAAAAAATAAACACATATTTCTTTAGAATAACACATTTATATCAATGTCCTAGGGAAAGAGTCAACTGATTTTCTGGTCTCCCCACTCTATACCCACAATGTACTAATGTTCTCTTCCATTTGAGGAAGAACATTTACCGACAACGACGTCGGCCAGACGCGTCTAAGCGGCTACAGTTCATAAATTTTAAAAGTTATTACCCGTAACACAACAAACGGAAACCATGCTGGCCAAACGACCAACTAACAAAACCAGGCGCAAATTTACCCATAAAGGAGCTAAGCAATCCTCTGAATACCATTTGACAGGTAATAATGCAGCACATGCACATGCATACTGAGTACTGAGCAGCAAAACCATTTGGTAATTTCTAGAAATGGTAAGTAGGGAGACAAATTGATGATGGTGTCATGAGCAGAAGAACTCAATGACAAATGTCACTAGTAGAGACTTGTTGTAATATTAAAATTAACATTTTCTTACAATCACAAGTTCATCCTTCATATACAAGAGAGGACAATTAAAAATACCAAACTTTTATAGATAGTAGAAACGTGAAACACTTCAACAGACCTTGTTGTTTTCTTCCAAGATAACGTACAACAAAACAAACAAGAAATAAAGGCACATATAAATACTCGCTGACTGCTCTTTGACTGCTCCTTGACTGCCTTCATATGCCAGATGCAATTGCTGCGTACCCGTCTGCGACATTTGTTGACACTCATGAAAACAAACAAATAACAAATAAAGAAATAATAAAAAAAAAAAATTAAATTAAAATGCAAATGAGGCAGCGAATGGCAAAATCTCAAACTCTTCCTTCCTTACTTCCTTGAGACTCAAGGAAAAGAAAAATACCATAGAGCTTTGCGGTAAGCACTTTATTACCTTTGCCAGTCCCTTACTGGATGAGAGTATATCTCACTCAACCTTGTCCTTGAACAGTAATACAAAGTATGTAGTACTATGCAGTGTAAGTGACAAAATGAGATTGTAAGTATCTTAAAATGTAGGATTTCTTCACAAAACAACCATCTATCCAGTATATGCGGAACCATTCATTCAGTATCTGCGACTACTAGAGACAAGAAGAATTTATTTATGAGAGAATGAAGAAGTTATGTTTTTTAAATGAACTCAAACTCTTCTTCCTTTACTTCTTTACCTTCAAAAACCTTAAAACCTTAGAACAATTTTGAACTTTTTGCATTTTTAATATAAAGGTAAACAAGGACTTCACAAGACTTTAAACCATAGAACTGGAATTTTAATTAGTTTAAAGAAGAAAGAGCCCACTCAAAGACAAGACAGTCAGTCAGTGAGTTGATCTATAAGCAATTTGACATTTTGGTTTTTCGCTCTTAATTCAATTTTGAGCTAAAAGAAAAATAAAACCAGCGAAAGTTTTTTTTCTTTTAATTCTTACGAAAGATAAGACACAAGAACAGGAACCAGGAACAACCAACCCTTTGACGATTGAGGAGAATTTTTTACTTTGCAAAAAGAAAAACAAGAAAAAACTTTATATTGACTGGGGATTGGAGAGGGTTGTTTGGCTGTGAAAACATTACTTTTGTAAGCAAACAATTTATAATTAACTCAAAAAGCAACTCATTTGGTATTCCCTTTTTTCCCAGCAGAAAAAGAAGTTTATCATTAAGGTAAACTCAACAAGAGTTCAACAAAGAACTTAACATCACTTTAACTTAAAGATATTTGACTGACTCCTAAATCCTATGTACTTAGGATATCTTCTGTTCTAAGGTGCTAAAATAATAAATTTCACAAAATCGAAACAAACAACCAACGGAAACAATATAAGTTGTCACGTTTACGGATATACTACTACACGTATCAACATGCTCAGTTACTTCCGTTTTTATCAAAACCAAAAGATTCTGGTATTTTTTTTTATTTTAAAATGGAAAGGAAGTAAGCAAGGAAAATTTAGAACAATTTGCAACAACTAGTCGAAGGAAAAGTGTATTGAATTGCGATAAAGATCGCGAAGTCTTACCCTTCATGCGTGACACTCTTATAAAAAAATCAACCCATCTAGAATGTAGCATACTTTGCGGCTTGTCAACAAGGCGCTACTTTGATTTTTATTGCATTATGTCTGCGACGCTGGCTCAAGAGCAACGTAAAGTTCGACAGCGTTACATATACTATTGATTGAAATTTTAATAGATTGTTTCCGTGTAGTATGGCAAACAAAAAAAGGAAGGAACAGACTAGATAGAAGGAAAGGAAAGGATTCAAAACTGACACAATGTTTTAGGGTAATGTGTGTCTGCAAACATAGCACGTGTTCCTTAAGAGATTATGGCACCATCTGCTTGATGCATCAGATACTCAACATGGATATATTGATATATGTATAGTATTTATATGTAATATGATGATGATTATCATTGGTTAAATGCAATCATTTATCTTTTGAATGCAACTTGAAGAACTTTCTGAAAAACTTCAGATATTACTTATTTGTCTCTACCTCTCTGTGACATTGAAAATGGTTCTTTCAATCTTTATTTTATTCATTTTTTTTTATTGTATCTCATGTTACTTTTCAATTGTAAAACTGTTCAATGAACTGTGAATTTTATTTTCAATTGAAGTACAAATTGCTGTATTTTCATGGCTTTCGAATTGTGGCAACCAATTTGTTATTGTTGTTGTTGGTGTTATCCTTGTTCAATTCATCGATTTTCTTCTCAATATTTACTGCAGTCAATTTACCTGCATTGTGCTGTCCTGTCCTGCTGAAGGGTTTTTACTTTTAATATTTTATTTTTATTATTATTCATTCATTGACAATAAGCGGAAATGAATTATGTTTCAAGTGTCTCTCGGTCTGTGTGTCCATAGGCTGGCAAAAGGGTCACCTTCATAACAGAATGTGGAGGTCAAAAGGTGTATGGAGCATCCAATAACGCAATAACGTGTTTGAGAGTGCATTTCGCAGTTTATTGTTGCCACTGCAGACAAATAAATCATTGACAACGCGACTTTATTGTTTCAGCGTAAATAATTGCTGTTAATATTATAAAAAAAATATTGGATCAACTCATAAGAGAGGGAGAGGATACTGAAGGTTTCCATTATAGCCAGCTTACAATGAGTATTACACAGGTATTACTTTGCTTATCGATAATTAAATCATCTGTTGAACTTCAAGAACAAGAATTAAGAAAACTATCCAACATCATCAGTTAAATCAGTTGTACACGTTGGAAATCATTCATTCATTCATTCATTTGTTCACTCATTCACTTATTTAGTCATGCGTTTGTTCATCGTCGTCATCGTCAACGTTGTCGTTGTCGTTGTCGTCATTCGGCAATTACACGCATTTTGCGCAATTTAAACCAAATGTTACCGACAGCTAACAACATGCACTACTACTACTACTACTGCTCCGAATATACCTAGTAATGTCCTTTTATGGTTTGCTGCCCAATCTCTCCAAAATATGTACAATATTTTCAAACTTTCCTTACCTAACATAAACGACAATAGTCGTAGCTAGTAGCAAAAAGAGAGCAGATTGTAAATCAAAAAGTAACTTTTCGTGCGGATGTCAGTCGGAGCAAATCATTCAAGCGCAAATTTTAACAATGACACAAGCAAACTTTACAACACCAGTAACAACAACCAGAGTCAAACAGTTACAACATAAAGACGCATCTGACATGTTGGCAATAGTAACACACACATTCCCAGATAAATACTGTAGATACAGTGAGAGGAGGAGAAAAGGAAACGAGAGATAATACCTTTACACCTAAATTGCCACATCGTATGCTTGCTTGTACATTGTACGTATCTACCAAGTTGGCATGAGGGTCTAAAACTGCTCATGCAGAAGCTGTCATGTCCAGCACTAATTTCTAATGCACAAGTAGAACAGAACAGATCAGAACAGCAACCAGATGCGAAAGGGTATGTGTGTATGAACTATGTATGTTTGCTTGGTTTGAGTTTGAATAAATGGGTGGGTTGATGGGTCAAATACTTACTTCGAATTCAACATTCAACAAAAAGTCACAAACATAGTTCACGTAAAACTCAATAAACAATATAGAGGAGGCGGTCTGCCAGTTGGTCGGTTCCTAGTCTTCGTCGCCATGTCATCAACATCATGCAAAAGAAAGAAGAAACAGAACAGAAGCACACACCCGCACTCATTGTGAATTTCCCAAACGGATGATACCAATAGGCATTCATTCTGTTTTTGAAATACTATGTTATCTCTGATTTAAACTTGGTTGTGAATCACCTTTATACTCATTTCTATAAATTATGGGTACCATCTGTTATGTTATGTTACTTAAATTGTTCTTGACTAGACTCCACTCAACAAATTCCCAGTTCTAATTTAATTTTCAAATTCAAAAAAACATACAAAAGAATAGATGAAAAAATTAGTCATCTGATATGATTAAAAATAATAAAAGTAAGCACTTTTCACATTTCATTTTTGGCAAAAAACTACCTTAATTGTTCAGGAAGTAGCGGTGAAAAAGGGAAGAAAAAAAATATTTAATTGCATAAAAGTTCATTTCTCATATGGGACAATTTCCGAACAAACACACAGAATAAAAGGGGGGATCCCATAATAATAGAAAGACACACATTCATTAACATAGCCATCCAGCGAGCGAGTGACCCCCATACTACTCTATGTACATGTAGTAACCTTCATCTAATATACATAATATACACATCTGTAAAGTCAGACAAGTGTCTCCGGACTCCGGTCACTGGGATTCATGAAATTCTTGCACTGAATTAAGTTTTTTAATTTTTTCCTCTCCATTTTTTTTTTATTTTTATTTTTCCTATACGAAAGAGTTAAACTAAGTTGATAATCCTACATAATGGGCTTTTATTTTAAATAATAATAATGTTTGTGCCAACGTGTAGATGACTACTGCATCTCCACATAGCAGGATCAACCCTTTCATACCAAAAATACCTACAAACAGAAAACAAAAAAAAAAAAAAAACAAAGGCGAAGAATAGTTAAGATATTTTTGGTAGGTGTAAAATGTAGTAAATATATTTGAGAATTGGGATGGGAAAAAGCACTGCTGCTGCTGCTGCTGTTACTGCTCATTGTCAACCACAAAATTGTTGCATGAGGTGTCAAAGGTCAGCTAAACCCACCAAACCAACCAAGTGCTTTTGTCTTTTTTGGGCTTTTTATTATATGTTTATCTGTCTGTCTTTCCGTTTGTCTGTCTCTGCTCAACAGTAAAATTAATTTCAATGTCCGGCTCATCTACACGGCACACACACACACACACACACACATGGAGAACAAAAGTTTATATTCATTTAAATATGTGAATGTGAATTTTATTATGTCCTTTCATCAGACCTTTTATCACTCACATGCACACAGATTAATTGCTAAAATTTTCCAGCAAATTAATTTCGTAGCTTTTTGTGTTGGTTTGGTTTGAGTATACATACATATGTATGTGTATTTAAGTTACTCATAAAATATTTATTTGCATCCTAGAAATTCCTTAACGAATTGAATTTGAAGGTAAATATTTTTGTTTATAATATTTAATAGTCACTAGGTGTATGTAAGTGGTTGCTGTCAATTCACTATATATGTACTACATAGTATGTGGACAGCTACGAGTATTACAGTTTCGTTCGTATCTGTAGGCATTTAATTCTAGAAATGAATAACTACTCTTGACATGAATGCGTTATTTATGTATGTATGCTTTAAAAACTATTTCTAAACTTTGCTTTATGGTATACCGAAAAGCCTTTTTCTTATTCGGTTAACCAAGCCAACAACATTAAATATATGTGCATGTTTTTCTATGGAAAATGTATCATTTTCTTAAGGGGGATAAGTATCTCATATACTATACAATGTAACAATTCTTTCTCTCTTTCTGTTAAATGTTAGACATATTTGAGGTGACATTGAGTGTTTGAAATTCCATCTAACCAAAAGACAATTTATCATTTTCATTTGGGTTTAAGAGATTCTTTAGGAAATTCACTTTTTTTAGCACTACTCAAAACAAAAACATACCATATACTACTTGTACTTGGAAAGCTAAAAAGATTCAAGGGTTTCTTTGGTTCATGGTCTTTTGTATGGTGTGGTATTTTACCCAAAAATAATATTTATTTCATTTTAAAATAAAGTTAAATACTTATATTGTATATTCTGTACAAAAACATCATGTATAAACATACTCAAGGATCGAGAAACCATACCTAGTAGGTGGCTACCTTATTTAAGCACATTACTTTATGGAGATGCATAACAGTTTAAGGACAAGATTAGTACACAGTTCATCTGCATCGAAACATTACTACCTTTCAAAACAGTTGTTCATACACAAAGGATATTGCGTGTTCTATCAGAATATTGCAAAGTCGGTAGCAGGTCACTTTTACACAACAATGCGCATTACCACCGATCATTCCTTGTGCGCGACACATCACAACCATCGACCACAGCCCTTATTCAGAATAGTCATTAAAGGAACGCATTACGATGACACAAAGACTATTGAGAAAGCTGTGGTGTCGGTCCTTGGCTCAATCACGATAAAGAACATCCATCTAATCTAATCTACAAATGTATTATGATTACATCGCTTGATGCTTGTCACATTCTTTAAATTTATATCAAATTTGTTGATTTTAGGTGCCCTCCAATTTCCTGTTACAAACTCCATGACAAACTTAATAAGCCTCTCACTTTATTCATGATATAACCAGTGCCATTGAACAATACCAGACTGCGTTGTCTTATCAGTTGCAATGGACAAAAATACGAGTATTGTAATAAGTAAAACACATTACCATATCGCCATACCGCAATTTATTTACTTCTGCAAATGGAAAGTGCATTAACATTATGTAGCCGCCATAGCTACAATATTATATTTTTTATCTGGACGACATTATGCTTATGGTAGAATGAATATATGTGGTGGTTAACTGAAAGGTATGCCATGCTTTTCTCTTCTTCTGTTTCCTTTTTATTTACCTTAAATATTATAATATCCATGAATACTCAATCACTTACTCTGTATTCTGTTTTAAGAAATTCTCTCCCACCAACCGCAAATCTTTTGAAGCTGCTCTGAAGTTGTACGAAGTTCTTCTTCTGAGTAAAGCAGATTCACTTAATGCCACTAATTCGCTTCAATTTAAATACCGCTAAATCAACAACATCTTCTTCTTCTTCTTCTTTACTTGCTTGAACAAGCAAAAAGCGCACAAAATTAAATAAACTTGAGTAAAATTAAAAATAAGAAAAAATTCAACTGGAAATAAGACCAAGACCAGGAATATCCCCATTCCCATTCCCATACCCATTCTCATTTCAACTCCCAACTCAAGCACACTTTTTATTCTTCTCCGAAACTGGCATCTTTGCTTTGCTTTTGCTTGGCGGTGCTACATTTTTACGCTTCTTTTACTTCATTTTCAATGCATTTAACTTGAGTGACTCTTTAATCCTTGTAAAGTATCTTAACTTAAGTGTGGAACAACCAATTGTAAATGTGTATCTGTGTATCTGTGTGTATCTATCGGTGTGTATGGGTACATATGTATTTTTGTTTTTCTACCTACTAAGTCCTGTCGGCAAGCTGCTGCTACTACTACTATCGCACTGTTACTGATGTAGTATCTAGTATTGTAAAATCAACAGAAGCGTTCTTTTCAAGTTGCCAAATTGAACGTATTTCACTCTCTGCTACAACGAGTACACAACACAATATTTATTTACCTTGAGCCTTGAGTCTTCAGTTGAGTTGAGTTTGCTGATGCTACTGCTACTGCTGTTGTACCCATATGGAATTTTCTTAGTTAGAATCTTTTATTTTTCTTGAAACGCAGACGACACGTCGTCTCACTTTTGCTACGTGCCACAAGTTCCCCTTCACTGCTCCGGACTACATATTCTGACTAACTCATCGCTTGCCACTTACAATATTTTAAATACATTTCATGCGCTCGTGAATTTCTTGTCCTTAAGGATATTTACTTCTTCAAAATATGTTTACTCGTGTTGTGCATATTTTAATCGTTTACTTCTTCTTTCTTCTGTGTGTGTGTGTTGTGTCTATGTCTATGTTCCTTCTTCTCTTGAGATTGAAGTTTACTTTTTCTTACTTCACTCGCTTGCTTTCAGTTTTCTTACTTTTCATGGTTTGTTAGCATTCCTATTTAACTTAAATACTCGTAAGTCATAGAGATCCAAAAATTTCTGTATTCTGTATAACAAAGAAAAAAAAAAGAGCCCTGTTTTGTCTAATTTAAAATTTTCTCTATATTCACCTTACTCACTGAGTCTGTATAGTTATTGCTACAATTGGTAACATAATCAATAAGATTTCGGGAATATTTATGTTTGATAAACATGAGTTTAATTTTGAAGAAAGTGATGAGTTATAAAATGTATGCGAATACGAAACAGCGGCTCAAAATTATCACATACTGACGCTCTAGTTCAAGAAATGAAGGGCACAATGGGCCAGTCACCTATGCGAAATCCTTAGAATTCCAGCTGCAACCCAAGGAAAAATTTCGAGTATGAAGTTTTATTCAAGCAATTGATCAGCATGTAGCATCTCTGAGTGATAGGGTTCGAGCTGATGACGTTTTGTGCGAATGATTTGGTTTCTTGAATCATTTGGAGGATTCGAGTTTACCGGAGCTGCCGACAGGTTAATCAAAATTTGCAACGATGATCTTGAAATTAGTTTTGGGAATGTGTTGGTTTAGTTTGTAGTCTTGATAGATGCCTTTAAGAAGGACAATGTCGACAGTGATCCAAAAGAGATGTTTTTCTACAGGATTCTTTTTGACATAACTACGGCGCTGCATTCCCTAATATTGAAATTAGTTTAAGAATGTATTTAGTGTTGACAATGGCTAATTGTAGCGGAGAATGCTCACTTTAGAAAATGAAAATTATTAAAAATAGGATGCATACGACGATGACGCATATCTGTCATCATTCCAGAGAATGATTTGCTTCGAGAAATGGACTTCAGAGAAATCATTAATGATCAGCAGGCTAGTGACGTTTCTATGCCTTAACAGCCAGTTAATTGTGAAAGCTAAAAATCTTCAGTGCCCTATCAAAAACATTTAATTCAAAATTCGTTGAATTCTGATATGTCAACTGATAATTTTCTATATGATATTCAGAAATAGTTGAAGAATCAACAAGTTGTGATAACTTCATTTTATAAACATAATCATTGTATTGTATTTTGCGTATTATCACATGAGTTTCTAGTCATTAACAAAGTCATTAAAGAAAAGTTTTAATTCTGTTTTTAGTTACATTTGAAATACTAGTATGTAGTAAGTATAAGGTATAAAATAACAAAAGTTACTTTAATTCTACTTAAACAATATATAGTACTTATACAATACAAACAATAGATGCCAATTTAATCTAGTCCAGTCGAATGCTGCCACATGGGACACTTAAAAGTTCTCTATCAAAGACAAAGCCATTTTAGTGTTGTTAAGCAGCATCAGTTGTTGTATGGAAACAATACTTGGGTTGCTCTAGTAGTAGTAACACCCCCAAGACCCAACTCCAACAACAGCAGGTAACTTCCGGCATAGTCAAATTGAAAGTAACATTTTACTTGCCCGTTGCTTTTGCTTTTGTTTGTGGTTGAAGTGAAAAGTGTCTACTGTCCACTTTGTTTCAACAGTAAAGGTTTAACTTTGGCATCACGTGTGCTGCTGCTGCTACTGCTGAGTGTTTGTAAGAATGTCCTTTTTTGTACTGTCCTGCTATACACTCTACTCTCGTAAACTGTGACAAATTAAATTAATGCTACTGAAAAAAAAGGGAAAAGTGTTGGTGAGAAGTGTTTTTCAAAAGTAGAAGAATAAAATAGAAAATGGCAAAGATATTATACATAGTAAGTACTAGTAGAAGTTTCAGAAAAAGGACCATCAAAAAAGAAGTGATGGTAATTGTTTAATGCCCCCAGTGACTATGATGCTTAATTAAGTAAATTTTTTTCTTTCTCTTTGTTAGCTTAATAGAACTCACTCAACACAACTAAGTTTGTTGAAAAATAAAAATAAATTGAAAAACAACAAAATAAATCGGTAGAGTTTACTTTAATATCTATGGGATTTTTACAATTTATATGCAACTATTTAAGATCCCGCCATATACAATACTTTCGTATATTGAACCATGACAGACCTTAAGGTTAAAAGCTAAAAATGAACTTAGAAAACTCTTGACTTATGACGACACTCAAACTCAGACGAAGCTTCTTAAAGATGACGTGTCGTCGCTGTCGTCGTTCATAATGCGTACACAATACTAAAATGAATGTGTATCTATGTTATAATATCTATGAATGTATCTGCGTGTGTGTGATTATGTGTGTGTGTTTGCTAAGTAAGAAAAACTACGATTTCCACTTAATGTGAGACAAAGTCACACAGCATGATAAAATACGTGTGACAAAAAGTAGAAAAAAATATAGCATGGCATAGCAAAAGTATATACCCAATTCCGAGTATCCTTAAGAGTCAAGTGTACGCGCGTAAAAACGGAGTAGAAGAAGAAAGACTCTTACAGAGTGTCTCGAAATGGTCAGTGACAAACGCAACCGCAATCCGAAAGCCAGACTGACGCATTGTTGAAGCAATAATTTAGAACAAGAAAAGAACTGGAATAAAAACCTGTGTCAGTAAAGAACAAATCTTAAAGATAAATAAACCATTCTCTACACTACTACTACACTTCATACCAATAACAAACAATGAGTTCAAGCAATGACAAAACCTTTTAAGAATCATTTTTATTATTGTATAACTTGTAGTATTATAAAAAAGGCTTTTGAACATTTATCACAGAGTATAATAACTAAGGATGTTGTACAAAATTTAATCGTACCAATTAAAGTAAGAATTGTGCTTACACTTTACTGTAAAGCTTCTAGGAAAATCGTAAGAAGAATTAATGCAATACATGAAATCTGAAATATTTGAAAAGCCGGGAACTTTTGATATCCTTCCTATGTGTAAAATTTTGTATCTGTCCTCCAATCTCATAAAAATTATATTTATATCAATATAACTTTCACTCAAAATGGTCTAACTAATTTGAATTAATTATATGTGAAAATCGTATCGATATCATGTTCAATCCATACATAACATATTTAACTAAATTTACTTTTAAGCCCCATCTAACGACCTTCTCATATGGCAATGAGTAAATGAGTAATTCTTATTTTCGGTACAATTTTAAATTGTTTTTGAAGGTTAAGACATTAATGTGTCTAAAATTGTGAAGATTAAAGAGATATTGAAGTGCACGAACTCAAAATTCACCCTAAATTTCAGTATAATAGCTCAAAAACTAAGCAATTTAAAATTATAAAATTGTAATTATATGTGGATATAAAGAGGAACCAAGCCAAGATTTTTTTCTGCAAATTGTATTATACTCTAGAGTATCTACTCTCTAGGTATTCAGGGGACAGTAGAAGGCTCAGAGAAAATTTTGGTGCAAGGCAATCTTAACGGGCACCGGTAAATTCTATCTTCAATACAACCAAAAAGGTAAGGTAAAAATTTTGGGGAGCGCTACAATTTGTTTAGGGATAATAATGGGCGGTTGTTGATATAAGTTAAGGAAAACAAGGGTAATAGCCCAAGTGAAAAATACAGAGACGAAAACTGAACAGAAATCTCGTTCGTTCTTTTTCAATTTCTTCAGCCAGTCTGGGAGATAGGGTTTTTCTCCTCGCCACCTATACTTCCGGCCCAAATCAGCACATGGCCAAAGCACCAAACACATTAGATACCCCTGCTCTATAGGGTCTCCTATATTTGGTTCTAATTTGTCTATTATTAGAAAGCATTAATTGAAACTACTCTGCAGTTTTTTCAAGATATTGTGTCTTTTTCTGTCTCTGCTTAAACTTTTTGTTTCCAAACTTACCTTTTGTGGCTCAATTATTTAATGGAGGTGTAAATCAATATTGAGAGTCACTCACATCCATTAATTTAATCTTTTATATAAACAAATACAATCATAGATCCTATAAAAATAATAATAAATGATCTGCAAAACTCATTGAAACCATTGGAAATATCAACTACACTGAAGACAGTCTTTCAAATTAAAGTATCTTATATATTTTCGGCAAATCACCATCGCCCGGTCTCACACCTTTACAACCTCCAGATCCAAGAACTTAAAAAACATCGTTGTACGTCATCATCAAGCGAAGAAGCTGTTTGAGTTTAACCACCATTACTCTGCCATCAACCCGACGTGTACAAAAATAATCCTTTTTTTGCGGGATATTCATTCGCCTGCACATTGGACAACACCTTCTCAACGGATCAATCTCTTCACCATGCTCTCCCTGAGGAGTCGAACTCACCGTAGACCATTTCCTGGACTCCTGCCAACACATAGAGAGCATTAGGGCCCTCCCTCATTCATATTTTCGATCTTGAACTCTTATTTATTGCTAGGTTCATTTACATTTAATTGACTTATTCCACTAGGTCATGGGAAATTGTATTTACGATCAGTTGAAATGGTTCTGAAAAGAAAGAAATCATAATCAATAAATTTCGTGAAAAATAAGACTATGGTAAATAAAAGCATATCTTATAAAAACATAAGTAGAATGTAAAAATATTTACTTAACTGCAGAAAAAACAATTCCCGCATTCAAATAAATTTATTTTACAGAGAGCCTATTTTTATATATAAGTATTTGTATGTATGTCAAAGGGTCTGTCTTCCTTCTCTCTTTACTTACTTTTAACTTATAAACAATAGAAAAAATGAGTATCTATACATAGGAACCATTTGAAAACATGTCCTAAGTTCGATGACTTCCTGAGATTTCTCCTTCGCCGTCGACAAATTAAAGTCAGTTTGTATGTATGTTCTATGTAGTATGTAAGTATATCGCTGCAGGAGCATTATAAAAATTGGCATTGTATACACAAAAACATATGCTATGCTGTGCGCTGTGTGATGTACTTATAAGCTACGAAGGTCATATTAAATTGCTATAAAATGTTATCGATTTTATCTTAAACAAAACAAAAAAAAAAAGAACACAAAGAAAAATTAAAGAAAAAAGAAAGAAAAGTTTTTGTCCTAACGACGATGGCGACGGCGACGGCGACGACGACTACGACCGACGACGACACTGACACAAAACGAAGCAAGTGGAAGATAGAAAAAAAAAGAGGGACAACGGCGGAAACCGCAAGAGCAGCAACAAGAAGAAACAAAATGAGAAATGAGACAAAATGTAGAAAAGGCATGAGAAATGTGCCCCTATATTTATACTTAGCATATATACATATACTACACACATATATACAAATTCATCTACATAGATACACACTCTCACTCAATTGCATAGATACTTTACTTAGTATAAAGAAAATAGCTAGAAATTTAAGGTTGCTGCTTTTTTTGTTGTTGTTGTGTTGTGTTGAACAGCTGCTAATCATAACTTTGTTATGACTTCTCAACTGAATCATATGATTTTTTAATTATCTCAGCTCTGATTGAATTATGTATTTCGAACTCTATTTTTTTGTTAATTTTTTTCACATAAGATATAAATTTTGCATACACTTTTTTATATATACCCATGTAGTAGTGTAGAATGGCAATCCATCTTTCTTTCTATCTATCTATCTAACTAAACTTGTCCTCTAATGGCACACCTACTGAGCACGTTTGGCTTGCAACCATTGGTTAAAATAAATCACGTACAAAGCTCAGCCATCAAACTCAACCTTTTCATTTTTGTTGTGAGAGCAAGGAGTCCTTTTCCAAGGATGGGGTGCACCTGCTCATAGGTGGAGTCTCTCAGTTTAGGTGTCGTTTGTTTTTACCTAAAGAGGCGAATATGCATGCAGCAGTGGCATAGCAGTAGCAGCATCAGCAAATAAAACGACAACTAACGAACATTGAAGTACACGAATCAGTAAACGTTCTAACAAAGACAGTATGTTCATATCCTAGTACATGAGGTACACCCATTTATAAGGGACGTAGAGGGTTAACAAGAATAATATTAATATTTATTACAACTGTTTAAAAAGTGATTGATTTAACCAAAAGATTTTTTTAATAATGGTCAACTAATAATTTATTACTATTGCATAATTTATCTTGACTTATCTTATCTTATCTTATTATTTAATTTCGTTGAATGTAAATGTGATCATTCATCAACTGAGACATGTCGTATAAGCAATAAATATAACCTACTTTAAATATTAAGCATACGACGACGCCACTACCATATATCTCAGCATAGAATAGAATAGAATTACGTATACGCCCACATCTACCTTACCGTACACCTAAGCACCTACCTATGGATGGATAGATGAATGAATAAATGAATGGATGAATGTATATGGTACTTGTATATTTACGTGTTTATATACTCTCACTCATTTTGTATTTTCTCACTTGTTCGTTCTCTACTAGTACTACTACCCAAGTATCTCTGTCTTTGTCTGTCTGTCTCTTATATTCTCATTCTCTGTCGCTCAATCAACCAACCGAGTGCCAAGTCAAGGTGCCCCACAGTAAAAAATTCAAAAAAAACAAGTTGCCACTAAAAAGGTGCTCTGCTTTGGTTGGTTGCCAACATTTACTCACCTTAACGGTAACGGTAAGTGTGCGACTGAACAGAGAACAATATTGTGGCCGAAAGCCAACAAGTGCAAGTGAGTTGGCAACATACTAGTGAGAGCCACACACAGACAAATACAACAAAAACAGCAAACGCGAAGCAGCAACTGTTACTTGTGGTTAGGTTTATATACCATACACTTCTATATATACATATACCTATCTATATAAGTATCTACGAGTATAAAAGTAACACACGAGAAGAACATTATGTTGCCGAGAAGAAGAACTAAGTATGAAGAAGGAAGGAAAGAGCTGAATCCCAGTGTATGTAAAAGGACGAACCAAGATGAGACAGTGATGAGCATAACGGTGACAAAGTCGTTTTAACGAAATGTTAAACGATACGATATGCAATGGAACGAACGAACGAACGTGTTGAAGAAATGCTTACACAGGGAAAGTCAGCAGGTACTACGTCTAACTACAATATAGTATCTACTATACAATATACTCTTGCCATACCATTCCATACCATACCATTGTAGAATCATAAGCATCTATCTACATATACCATATACAAAGTATACTCTATGAGATGAGAGAGAATTTCTACTGCGTTTGTGCTTCAAGATGCCTTCCTTCGTCTTCTCTTATATACTACTCGTAGAACGAAGTTAAGACCAACACCTAAATTCGTACGTACGTACGAGGTACAGGTATATAAAGTATTTGTTGAAAAACGGATGCTTTGCGGAGGGGCGTTGACGCTTCCCGCAGGTAGATTGGTAGATGCGTAAGGTATATTATATACGCATACACGTGGCTACATTATCAAGTGTAACAACAACAACAACAGCACCAATTTTTGGGGAAGGAGATACAAAAGTCATGCGCAATTCATAAACACAAGAGAGAGGACTGAGAATAAGATTGTGAGTACACGGCAGAGCGCCCGAAGGTGAGAGAGCGTGCATATTACATGGTCAAAAGAGAGAGAGAGAATTCGGTCGGTCACACACATAAAAACAAACGCCTACAAGAATGTGGTAATTTACAATATTTTTTGGCAAGAACAAGTAACAGTTTTCTTACATTGTATCTTTTGTTATCTTCTGTTGAATTTTACTCAAAATGTTTACAATAACATTACAGTAACAGAAGGGGAAATATTGTACATTTTATTAGCTCCATAAAATTGTGTTACATTTTAATAAAAAAAAAAAAAAAACAAAAAAAACTGACCTAATGATATTCAATATTTTTGATTATATTCGTAGAATTCTTTAACTTTCTTCTATGTGACTATAATCTTTTGTATTATTTCAATGTACTTTAATTTACACAGAAGATTCATTATGAAAAAAACAACACATAGAAGGTTAGATTAGATTAGGTTAGGTTACTCAGGCCGCATACGAGTACACGCGAGTTCACACAGAAGCCTTAAGGCACATTGTGATGCCTGATTTTAATTGAAGAAAGGAAATGTGGTGGAGTGTAATCAAATGATGTCGATAGTTGGTCTCAGAGGTGTCCCTCAGCCTCTAAAATCAACCTGAGGAATCCACGAACAGAACCAGGTCCACCAGTGGATATTTAGCCAAGCTACCCTACTCATCACAGAACAGTTTCCCAAGAAGTCTGGTTCTTCTACCAAGAAGAGCTGTGTAGTTACAACAGAATGATGTGGAACATGCATTCTTTGGGACATCAGCTCAATTGTGCTGTGCCCCGTTAGTACTTCTGACATTATCTTAATCCATTTCTTGTTAAATTGTAGGATCTCGGAGGTCCATTTCTGTTGAAAGCAAGATCCGAAGACTAATTCGCCCACTTCATGCCTGCCAGCTCCTTGGTTTTTGCTTCCCGTTCAAAAAGGATGTCTTGTAAAGGTCTAATGAAAATATAGACAACAAGTAGCTTTTAGAAAATGATATACTAAGTCATTCAATACAACTAATACTATAATAGTTCAATGCTGTAAGATTGAAAATACTTATATTGTTGCTGTAATGTAATATGTTCAAAAGGACCAACTAAGAATAATGAATTGCATTTGCTATCAAAAACACAATTGGGTTTTAGTGAAGAAGATCCCTACTGATACTATAAGAAAGACAATGAATGAACTTGAGATTCTAGTACTTCTTCTTAGGTAATTTGATTCACAACATTTCTGCAGATATTTTATAAAAGATAATGAGACTACAAAGAAGAAATAAGATATAACTATTAAGGAGACTTCTGAAGAATATATTTACTCCCCAGCTGAAAGTCACTGTAGCTATGACTGTTCCTTTCATGTAGCTTAAGGTTAACTACAGTATAATTAAATAAATACTTAGATACTATGTTCTAAAAGGTTTCTGCGAAATAATTAAAGCTCAATGGAACTTCATTGAACATATTCGAGAACTACAATATTAAGTTAACTCTTGTAGGACACCACAGATCTAAAATTAATAGTTTCTAAATAAACCAAGAATTTATATCCTTAAATGAATTTAAAACGAAACATAAAAAAGAAATTCCATACATAATGGAAAATTTCAACCAATAAAACTTAGTATTAGTTATAACAGAACATGGTTCCTTCAAAAAATTTCAATTGTTTATTAAAAAAGTAAACTTTGTTATCTAAACAATCGCATAGATAAAGGACAATTACTCCCGTGTCACAATACTCATACATTATTACACCAATTTAACTCAAAGTATGAGTGTAAACAAGTGGAAAAAATATTTTGTCCTCCTTTACTCATTTTTTTTAAATATTTTCATATGTTTCCCCCAAGCAAATCATTGTACAAGCAACATCTTCCTTAGTTGAAGTGTCCACCGTTATGAAAATTGCTTTGTATTTGCAACACGCTTGTGATTCTACTGGTTTTTTGGGGTTTCCACATCTGAATTCAATACCAAACATGTGTGCCATCTTATTTTTCTTATTTTTTGTGTTCAGTAAACGAAAATAAATCATGTGTTAAGGTGTTGCTACTCTATGTTCAGTTACCCTGACCTTCCTTCTATTACCACACACACACACACAACCACACTCACACATACATATGTGTACATAGTAGATACAAAAATTCTTCGACTTTTTGGCATTTGTACTGACAGTTTTAATGCCGCGCGAATGAAGTTGCATTTTACTCCCGGGTAGAAGCAAAACACAAATTCTATGAACTTTTATGATTTCCTTCTGCTTTCGTACGTGCAACGTACGTGTACGTGAACGTGAATGTATTATTAAGGTGGAGAGCCTCGGGAGTTTTGTACCCATAACATATGCGTGACGTTTCAATATCCTGTTCTATCTATGATTTTTCTTTTTTTTTCATATTTTTTACAGTTTCTTTTTTGTTTTGTGCACCCTTTAACCTTTTGATATACCATAGTATTAAATTTATGCAAGAGATTGTAACAGAATAACTTGAGATACAAATGATTTATAATAATAATACTATGAAAGATGTTACTTACTTTTTTATAGATAAATAAATATTTAAATAAAGTTAATACACTATATCATCTTATTAACATTATACATATTATAACAATAGTTGGTGTAGGGTATGTCATAGTCAACTACATGTATTCAAATATTTCAAATGTGAGCGTATGTTGCGTGTGGTGGTCTTCACACTTTTTAAGTTCACAACGTGGCAAGTAACAAATCATATTACTACAGTTCTTCCTGTAGTTTGTTAAGCTTTAGGCTTAAGCTTGTCTGTTTAGTTAGTTCTATTTTTTCCATTATTTGGGTAGAACTCAGACTCAAACTTCATGGACTCAAACGATAGATACTTCTCCTCGTAGATATGCCAATAAATCAAATGCGATTTTTAGCAATAACTTTTTTTCACCCAATTTTGTTGGTTGTTGATTTAGTAATTTATGCTTGCTGACCTTTTTAATGCTTCAAAAGAACAGAAGTTAAGTAAGATGAAGTAAATGAAAGTTAATATTTTTCAAGAGAGAAAAGGTGTCCTTGGTCTTCCGTATGCATCCATAACATTCTAAAATAAATGAAATAATTTTCTCCCTTTTTTTTAAATTTAAAATTATGCACTGTTTTTTTATCTTATTGTGTTATTCTTTCATAAATTGAACACATTTTACAGTCAGTCAGTCCATTGACACCTTTAGTGCGAAATAACTAAAAGAAAATAAAAGAAAACTCTCTCCAACTTCGACATGTTTGTACTTTGGACACTTAACGGACAACGTCTGACCTTTTTAACAACATCAGAAAGTAGAAATATTACAAATGTAAAGAAAAAATCGAATTTGTTAGACATCTATGAAGGAAGGAAGGAACGAAAGAACGAAAGCAAAAGAATGAAAAACAAACATGCTAAAAGTTTCCAGGCTTTTCAATTTTGCCCATGCTGGAGAGGAGGTAGTGGAAAGAGGGGTATAAGATGAAAATACTTAACTACGTGTCTGAATACAACAAAGGAAAGGCGGCGCCTTTTTGTGACATAAGTTGCTTTCCTTGCTGCACAAAACTTTAAACTGTCAACTTTTTGCTGATTCTCCTCAAATATATACACACATGTGCATATAATACACACAGATACTTATAAATATAGTGTTCATGTGTGTGTATATAAGGAAGGTACAAAATGTTATTGTACATTTTTTTCGGTGCTTGACTTTATCTCTTGAGTGTTTATTTCTTTTTAGTACAAGATAATCAAACTTGTCAACTATTGCAGAATGAGAGTGCAAGATCAATATTTACATATTTTTCAAAAATATTGTTTGTTGAATTTTCTTTTTCAATTTTTATAACTTTCACCACAAAAATTTAATATCTTTCATATCAAACAGTTTCAAATTTTAACTTTTGATTTCATTTGTAAATTGCTATGCTAAGATATTTTTTGTACTAAACTATTTAGAGTGTGATATAACAGTTTTTATAAGTTACTATCATTCGGTTTGACATAAAAATGATTTAGCTTTGTGCGCCATCTCTTGGAAGAAAAACGACATTTTAAACTTTTACACCTGGTACAGTATATGGTTTCAAATTTTAACTTTTGATTTCATTTGTAAATTGCTATGGTAAGATATTTTTTATACTAAACTATTTAGAGTGTGATATAACAGTTTTTATAAGATACTATCATTCGGTTTGACATAAAAATGATTTAGCTTTGTGCGCCATCTCTTGGAAGAAAAACGACATTTTAAACTTTTACACCTGGTACAGTATATGGTTAAGTTAATATTCATAGTAAAGGGTGTTCAAATTTGAGGTACTAATGAAAATGTGAGAAAGAAATTGTTTTTATCGTTATATGACCTGAAATTGTTGGTGTTTCCTTCTGATTATCTTGTTAACATTCATTCTTTTGATCGAATCAAATTTTTGAACTAGGACCGGATTTTGTATGTGGGCGAGCAAAACAAGCGCTCGTACCGATTAATGTTCCCGGGAACGGGGCAAGGGGAATTTATTTCATTCTGCCAAGATTCTGTTAATAACATCATCATAAAATAATATTTTAATATTGAATCGTCTCATAGAACTCACGATGGCCATAACATAAGAGAATTCATTAGTCAAACATTTCAACAGTTCAAACATGACACAAATAAGTTTCTGAATTCAACATTTAAGCAAAGACACAAGCACGACAGGTATATTCATTTGGCCCGAAACCATGACCATAATTTCATTGCAAACAATACTAACCCAATTGATCAGAGCTTCCCTAGTTTTTTTTTTTTTTTTTTGTATGCGAAGGAGGAGGTAAAAATCTTCCGAAGATACTTATGGCCCGTGCCACAAGTTATGTCGGATTCATTAGCCTATCGCCTCAAAACCAGTTAATCCCTACGGCACTTAGATATTGTATTTGAATGAAATTCCTTTCAACATTTTTTCAAATTTGTTTCGCAAGTCCAAGTCCGCAATTTCAATTCAACTGTTCTAATTTGGCCATGGGTAATGGACATGACTGCCTGTCTAATCTTAACATCCCCGGTTAGAACTTTACCACGATACCGATAGCGCGCTTATCAATGCAAACCAGTGCTGCCAAGTTTCCATTAGTTTTATATCCCTAAATAAATTTTATTTTAATAAAAATAGAGTCCATTCAATAGCCTCTGTACAAAAAAGTGGCTAACATATTCACCAGAATTATAAAAAAAGGTAAGGTGATTAGATATTAGTTTTCTATAATTAAAATAAATGGATTTTCTTCTTTGTTTACATGTTGATATCTGATTTCATTAAAGAAATCTTTTATAAATTCACCACACTTTTGTGGTGAAAATCATGTGGTAACTAGTCTGGTAACTCTATTAAAAAATACACACTCTAAAATAAAAGTGCGTGTGGATAGATAGCATAAAAGTAAATATTACTCTAAAACGATACAATATAAAACACGCGACTCATTTATTGATATTTTCCCGATATATAGAGAGGAATCAACTATTTGGGATATTTCCAAATAACCAAATTCTATACAGAAAAGTCGAAACAACACAAATGTATGTAGCTGTAACATTGTGAGACAAGTGCGAGAAATTGATTTTGAGAATAATAAATACTGAAAGAATATGCTACTTCAACGGAACAAGTAAAGCGATTTTCAATTTGTAATTCATACATAATATGATTTAATCTACAATTTACTTTTTTTGTGCGAATGTTTCTTTTTTTTTTGTGTTACGATGATACTCCTCAAATTGCTTTTTAATTTCCTTTCTTTTTTTATCAGTTTATTTGTCTAAAATGTATACACAATCCCACCATAAACTACAAACACACACACACTGTCACACATAGACACACTGTCTTCTCAGCTGCCTTTTGATTATTTAATTCTTGTTTTTCTTGTTCGTTTTTTTATTTCGTTTTGCGTTTTTTCTGTTCTTTACTTCTTTTATTACCTACTACACTCTGTTTCGTCTTGTTAATTATCTTAATTTTGTTTTGTTATGCTTATTCATTAACTGTCGTCTGCGTTGTTATTGTTATTGTTGTTGTTGTTGTTGTTGTCGTCTTCTTCGCACAATCTACATACTACATAAGTGGCACATCATAATTCTTAAAAAAAAATATTGAACCCGATTGAAATTGATAGTGAGGTCAGTTCACTCAGTGAGTTAGAAGTGGTAGTCAAGAAAGATTCTTTCTACAATATTGTTTTGTATAAAATTTTATTCATTTCTACTTGTAATTGTTATCAATATTGTTATTCAGCGCGCCCGATATAAGAGGTAACACCTCTTCAATGTATACACAAGGATTTGATGGTTTCTATTCCATATCTGTATTGATATCGATTCGTTAATTGAAAGTGTTAATCTATCAAACATATTTATTCAGTTTGTCGTTCCCCAAAAAACTTTGTTACAATAACAACTCATTGACGGGTATTATCACTTATCAGTGTTTCATTGAATGATTTGAATATTGAATTGATTGAATAGTAGTATTGTGTTTCAGACTCGTGGTTTGTAAAGTCAAGAAGAAAATATTCCACAAATTCCTAACAAAAAAACCAGTTTATTGCTTATATATTTTCTGTGTGTATTGAACAAAATAGAATGAATAAAAGGTATGCAACAAGCAATGAAGAACAATATTTAAATATACATATATCAAATCATCTAACGCTTCTCAACATCCAAACTGCTTGATTTATTTAAACTACCGCGTGTCAATTGATTTAAATCAATAATCGATAAATACGGCTTCGGCGGCACATTCACTAG
This sequence comes from Amiota communis, assembly GCA_037043315.1. NCBI lineage: Eukaryota > Metazoa > Arthropoda > Insecta > Diptera > Drosophilidae > Amiota > Amiota communis. The sequence continues at coordinate 259,341 of JBAMAV010000582.1, forward strand.
CACTTCATTGAAACTGACACCACCAGCACCACCTACACCTTCATTGCGTATATGTTTCTCTGAGCTTGACTTAATTGTACGACTGGCATGTTCAGATGAACTTGTGTAATGGCAACTACTACTATCATATTTGGCTGACTTAAGAGCACATAATGAATACTGATCGTGAGCATTACAAATTACTGCAGATGTGCCTCCTCCTGCAGCAGATCGTCTATATTTCCGATAACCACTAAAGAGACTACTACCAGGTGCAATGGGACGAGTTGGTGAGGTGGCACCTTCATCAGAGGAACCACCACCTGAGTCATAGCATATACTGAGATTTGTATAGGATATTGGTGCATAACAGCGTGTAGTCTTTGGCCTGGGCTTGACTTCATAGCGTGTTTTGGAACGTGAGCGTGAGTGATGTGTGCGTGGACGATTACGTTTCTTGTTACGCACATCTTGAGGCAATGGCACAGCCAACACATTAATAAATCTATAATACTGTAATAATGTACGGGCTAAATTTCGTCCACAACGATAATCTGGAAACAAAAATATTGAAAACAATTTGTTCACAATGATTGACTTTGGACTTACAACCATCCTCAGTGTATAAGGAAATAGTTTTTCCATCCTTCAAATAGTGGCCACCCATTGATATTTCTATTGTATAAGCATTTACTGTGTCACTTAGACGTTCACATGCGAATCTCCGAGCACAACCCATTTTACGTTCATCCGCATTGAACATAGTATTTTCTGGTATATAATCTGTGGCATTATTTGCAAAGAGACGTGGAAAAACCAAATGTCTCTCATATCGATAGACATCTTCATAGGTATTACCATATATAAAACATCCATGTAAGCTATTATTGGCATGCAGATCCAAAACAAAATCAATTTGGTATGTCTAAAAGATTTTTCAATTAATTAAAGTTATATTCACAATAGGGAAAAGATTATCTTACATCTGAATTATCCAATTCTTTCAGCATATTTTTAATAGCAAATAACTCTGGATGCGAAAACTCTGATGCGATATGCCAAGTTCGATTCATGTCCTGACCAATGAGATTGCAACGATTATTTCCAAGAAAAACACCATCAGGATTGACCATTGGCACAATTTTGAATACGAAATGTTCACGTAGGCACATTGCTATGGGATGATTGCCAACAAGAAATTCAATCAGACCTTGGCACATAAACGATGCTGGAGCTTCACTAGAATGTGAACGACATAGTATGACAATAACTCGTATGAAACTACGTTCCAATCTGTTTGTTGATTTCGATTTATTTGTCACATGATCGATTGTCAGTAAATCTATGTTGCGATTTTGCTTGAAATACAAAAAATAAATTAAAACAGTTCCTTTGGCAGACAAATTCCTTATACTACTTACCAATGATTTTGTTAACAAACTACGTATGAATCTCTTCTCTGTACCTTGCCTAGCATCAATCACATTCAAATAGGATTGTATTCGCGAATAACTATAGGGAGGTGCAACAGCAAATTGATAGACATCTTCTTCCTTATCAAACGAGAATGCAAAGCTTAGAACATAATGATTCTGATGCATTGCCGAGCGATAGAAAAACACATTCTTCTTGGGTAAACGTTGCCATTTCGGACGACTCGAAGATTTAACCAATGGTGTGAGGCATGAATTAAATAAATTTCTATTCTTACTAATATTCACAACATTAAAGATAACACGCTGATCTTGTTTAACATTGTCCACAGTGAAATTAAACCAAAAACGAAAACGTGGATTACAAGTATCCGGGCGCAAAAAGAGATCATATTCGAAATCTCCAACTAGTTCAGCTTTGCCAAGATTTCCAGTTTCAAATGCTGCATCAAAACAGAGATGACCACGTTTTGCTTTACCACTTTGACCTGGTGGTCGTATGATTACACGTGAAACATTACCAAGACCGCCCTCACCATCACTGTCTTCGCTATCTGAAATTATGATAGTACATAGTATATAGTTAGTAATAGATTTAATGGATGATTTAAGATCAAAAATGGATAATTAACAATACCCTCACTAGCACGTTCATACATGCTAGTATGTTGCAAAGGATCACAAGCAATTCCTAACATTTTCCTTATTTAAAAATGGTTAATATTTAAGATCCTTAATCCTTTTAAAGTTCATACAACTACGACGAGCATAGCAAACTGATTCATTTGTAATTCGTCATTAATCAAAATTTGCATTCTGAAATGCGTAGTTCCTTTCAATCTATTCTATTATGTTACTAAAGTGGAACACCCACAAATCACTTTATGTGTGTGACGTCTAACGTTCTTCAAAAGAAATGTTAAAAAGTTTTATAAGACGACCGACCGACCGACCAACCAACCGACCTTTAACCACTTAGACTACCTCAACGTCTTCTTTCTTCTAGTATAGGCAGACATTTCATTTGATATTTCCTATGCCATATCAGTTCAACTGAGAGGTGGTACCTTTATTTCAGATTCAATTTATTCTCACACTATACGAGAATGTGTGTTGGCCTTTAGCCGCATATGTGCGTGATTATCGTTTATTGAATGAAGTGCTAAGTGTTATATGGTAGTTGCATTTGCATTTTAGTACTGTGAACTTAAGTCAAGTGTCTTGTTAAGAATAGTCTTAAAATAAGTATACAAAGTAAGAAGGTTTAGTTCTTTATCACCGAATATTGTTGTACCTTTTCTTGGAATAATTAAAAGATTTATTAGCAAAAACCCTGGCCAACATAAAATAATATTCAAGCTCATCTAAAATAGTAGAATTTGAAATATCTGTCTGTTTGTTTGTTCACACATCACTTAAAGTAAAGACTATTAAACACAGTATTCTATGGCTTTGCATGGAGGAAGCAAGCGGTGGTCTGAAATGAATGCTGAGGAAAGTACTTGGCCACAATATATTCTATAAACACCTCATAAAGGTGTCGTCTAAATCTCTTTTAACACGTGTCTAAATGTATCACAGAATTGTCCATATGTGACAACTTAACTATTCGATTTTGTATATCACAATTTCGGGAAATATCCATACAGAACTCATATTAGGTGTGAATCTTCTGTTTATATACCATATGAGACAAATTCTGGAATAAATTTAATATACCTTTTGTCATTGATTAAAGGTATTAGGTGTTGGAAAACTTGAAGTGCGAAATATAATTTCATGATTGCGTGCAAAATTCCACATAAAGAAAGAATATTGTACTCGTAAAAGTCTTCATCATCACACATTGATGAGGTTTCTTCTGTTTTTATGAAGAAATAAAGTACGTAAAAATGTACTCACCTGAATCACCCATTATCGTTTGATCAAATCCTGCCTAGCAGTATCCGCCTGTTCATCATGTTTAGTTGCCACCTTTTTCAATAAAAACAAATATGACTAGGTAGAGTATGAATGGCGCTTATGGACATGAAAACCGCACTTTGAATTTTTTTTTTTTTGTAAAAGTATGCACCTTTTTCTTTACTTACTTACTTTCTTTTCTTTGGATTTTCCTAGTGAACTACTGAGCAAAAATAACGACGACGATTCACACACATTAGACTACTTCGCGTGCAATTTCTAACTCCTCTCTATTTTTGTTTTTGGGGCATCAGTTTAGTAGTACTAGTAATTCACATTGTCAATGGCTGTGTTAAGAAAGAGAAAATTCCATTAACTACTATAGTACTTGGTTGCTCGGTTGTATTTGACCTTCTTTTTACACTCGTACTTAGTATCTTTTTAAAAATGTATGTATGCATTCATGCGTGAAGCTGATTGGCATTAAAAAAACCAAATATAATTTCTTTTTCCATGGTGGATTTAAAAATTCTTTGCACTTTTTCGTCAGTCAAGTAAGGAATTTGTTATTCTTCGTTGTTACTAGTACAAAAAACTTTTAGTTTGATCGATACAGTATACTACAATATACCATAAGTTGACGACGCAACGACTTGCATAAATCTAAGGGCAAAACAGAAAACACAAAACTTCTGCAAATGCTTTCATATCATTCTAAAGTGTAATTTGCTTAATGATAATTTCTATATAAATGTCTTCATTTGTTTTATTAAAACGTCATAATAATGTGTCGTCTATGTAAGATTATTTCTAAAGAGAAAGCCTTACAAAGAATTCTAAAAGTGTCACAAATCAATATAAAGCACACAATCAATCATTTCATCTAGATCCAAGTTACCAATTTATACCATATATGCTTTGCTTTAGAGACTCAACTCTTCAAGCATTACCATTTAAAACTCAAATTTTGTCAATGACCAAAACAAAAGTTCAGCTACATACATAGATACTTTGTGTTGTTATCATATATACCTAGTACAATATATTGTATCATTAATCATATATTTACTATAGAAAACGATAAATAGTGTTGTGTTTCTTACCAATTACCCAAATTACTCACATATATCACATTATTTTATATGAAATTTCTTATTCACCTTTTCCTTTGCCACATATAGACTAGGTAGTGTACGCCCTCCGAAACGTTGCAGAAACGACATGGATATTACATCGACATCAGATATTGTTATCATACATGGTAACTCGCATCCAGACCTTGCAAATATGGTCTCTGAGCGTATGGGTATAAAGAATGGTGGCTGCTCTGTTTTTCACAAAACAAATCGGGAGACAATGGTGGAAATTGGAGATTCTGTGCGTGGAAAAGATATCTATATTATACAGACTGGCACAAAGTGAGTAGCAATACATATTTGACATTTGAGTATTCTAAATTCCTTTATAAATTGCAGGGACGCTAATAATAACATTATGGAACTGCTTATTATGGCTTATGCTTGTAAAACTTCATCTGCCCGTTCGATTGTTGGAGTTATACCGTATTTACCATATTCAAAACAATGTAAAATGAGGAAACGCGGTTGCATTGTATCAAAATTGTTGGCAAAGGTAACAATCACATACATAAACACATAATATTATGTTATTTATTTATAAAATTTATCTTTATAGATGATGTGCACTTCTGGCTTAACTCATATTATAACAATGGATTTACATCAAAAAGAAATACAAGGCTTCTTCGATATACCAGTTGATAATTTGCGTGCATCACCATTTCTCCTGCAATATATACAAGAGAGTGTAAGTTGCTAGTGCTTTTGTAACTCTGAAAAATCTATAAAATAGGATTAAAGTCGTTTCCACTGTAACTATGAAATTTAATTCTGATCTTCATTAAACAAACCTGCCTTTTCATTATTTCTATTAGATACCCGATTATCGTAATTCTGTTATTGTTGCTCGCAATCCTGGTTCTGCTAAGAAAGCCACATCATATGCAGAACGTTTACGTTTAGGCATTGCCGTCATTCATGGTGAACAAAAGGAAGCTGAAAGTGATGAGGTTGATGGTAGATATTCACCACCTCCAGTTAGGTAATAATAAATGAGAATTCGTTTATTGAAGATAAATGATTATATTTAATGAAATATTACATCATTCCAGCCGAACTCGCACAATATCAGTGTCAGTTGGTGTTCCAGAGCATCCCTCTAAAGTTAAACCACCTTTGACAATTGTTGGTGATGTCAAAGGACGCATAGCAATTATGGTGGTATGTTTTACAATATTCTTTTAAAAAATAATTTATATGTATAAATACCATATTTTGTAGGACGATCTAATAGATGATGTACAGGCCTTTGTTGCTGCCGCTGATGTTCTTAAAGAAAATGGTGCCTGTAAAATTTATGTACTCGCAACTCATGGTTTACTCAGTTCAGATGCACCACGTCTTCTGGAAGAGTCGCAAATTGATGAGGTTTGTACGATTGTATTCTTCTATTAAATTAATTCTAATGATAATATTTCTTTATAGATTGTTGTAACAAATACCATTCCACATGAAATACAAAAACTACAATGCCATAAAATAAAAACAGTCGATATATCGATTCTTATAGCAGAAGCTATACGCCGCATTCACAACAAGGAATCAATGTCTTATCTCTTCAGAAATGTTACTTTGGAGGACTAAATCTCATAGGAGATTTTGTTCATTTTCATGTTTCATACAATTATTATGTTATTTTATTGTTTTTTTATTTCCCCTCAATTATTTTATTGTAATACGAACAATTTTGTATCATTAGAACAAAAAAAAAAAATATTAGAAATTCTGGTAAATTAAACATTTTATCTTCTTGAAGAAGAAATATGGAATCATTAGAGCCACAAAACAAATAAGCATGGAATTAGCCAAATTTTTATTCTTATTTTTATTAATTTTCTTGCAAAACCCTGTTTTATTTTTTTTTTGATAGTAAGTACATGCGATGTAATTTGAAATATGTAACTTGTAAAACAATTTATATTCTTCTACTTGTAAAAACAAACAAAAGAAAACAATTAAAAATAAATATTTAAAAACATAAATTATAACTTTAATAAACAATAGGAACATATAATAAATATTATAGAATAGTTCGAAGAATACTATAATGATTTGTTGAATTCAACTGTTTCTGTATAGAAACCTAAAAACTTCTCATTACATTTACATACATATGTCTTTCATACACCTCATCCTCTCCTCCTCTTTCTAAACAACAATACAAAATACAAATGTTAGGTCAATATTATAGTACTTCAGAGTATTCAGTCAAAACTGAGACTTGCAGATCCCAATGTTAAAAGAAGAAATCGTCAAGCATAAAAACATTCAGACACTTTATTAGGTTGGTGGACCTTGTCTATCACCTGGCAATCAACCTGTTGGACAAAATCAGGCAAAAGCGGCGCCTGAAAAGGGAAAAACCCTAGACTTGTCATTACGCAACCCGGATGAGTGATTTACTTTACAAATTCTTTCACCAGTAGAATCTAACGTTGTCATTGTGTGACATGAGTTATGTCTATATAAATCAAAGTAAGTCCGATTATTTTTAGGATTAACTGAAATATCCAGGCCAGGTGCAAAAAAGAAATACTCAACTGTATGGTGCCACTCAATCTGTGCTCACAGCTGATACTCAAACTGTGTACTTTGTTGATACTCAACTCAAACTGTAGCAGTGAAAATGTAGTAATGTTAAGAAAGAAAGCATAACTGATATCTGGCATTTGTCGCCATGCGGTAGGATGCTTCAACAAGTGCGAGCCGGGTCAAGTATGCAAGTATATAATAAAAATTGTATTGATGAGTCCATATTCTTTAAAATTTAATATAGATCCTTCAAAAGATATCGAATTTACTTTACCCGACCTAAGGCAGATAGATGACAGTCACAATTATTATTTCATTCAAGAAATGGAAAATAAATTTATTTATTATTCTGATTAATGCTTATAAATATTAGTAGATAAACAATTAGTAGTAGACTAGTAGTAGTCGTAGTTCAAGAGAGTTACCTTGAGAAACTATCAGTTTAAATACTTGTTCATAAAAGTTCAGTTGTTTTTTATTAATTTGCAAATATTTAATTGTCCCGACTATGCGTTTCTAACTGCACTTTAATATATTTACATACAAAGTCACACGTTTGTTTTGTTATAAAATATAAAGACAAATAGTATTACTATAGAAGCAAAGATACTTTAGTATAATCAGCTTTTCTGTATTGTATATTGGCCAAGAGAGGAACCAGGAACTTATCATCTGATAATAACAAAATAACGAGATAATTTGTTGTTATTCAATAATGGACATGTGGGTGGTGATGATACATACTACTAAGTATACTCGTATATGAAGTAAATAAATATGTTTGTCTAAATTATATTCTTGTGGCATTTGTTATCTTTTTTTTCATCACAATGATAACAAGAAACATGTTGTTCTTTTTTTTATAATAAAAACAACTTGGAAATTGGAGAAAATATTTATATACACTACAGAGTATTATTTTGTAAAATGTATAATCATTTTGTTAAGATATTTGTCAAGTAACCATGCGTGGGGGACTCCATTAAGTAAGTATAATCTATGGAAACTATCAGTGTTAATGAGGAGAATCTGTTGTTCCTAGTACTTCAATCATTTGCTTTTTGAGCTATCAATCTATCAATTCGGTTTAAAAAAGTTTGTTGTAAATCATATGACATATTGGAATTAGAGTTCTCAGGTCATGAAAAAGAAATTAACCTGCCTCATAAAGAAATCAAAAGAAACTCAATTTCCAAATTGATTTTTTATATTTGAAATGCTTTAAAAATAACACATTTTACTATATAAGCTATGGTGTCTAAACTACAAAGAATGGCGCAAAATCATAGTTATAATGTAAAAATTGGACAAATCGGCCATATAAGTTGTGTATTTTCATAAGTTTTTATATGAATATCTTTTAGATTTCTTTCTTTCTTATTCTAACAAAAATTCAATAAAAAGATTTAAAATGACAACTTCAAAAACATCTGAAAATTGAATCAATCTGTCTGCTTATTGATACGGTCATCATTTCATATGAACTGTTGTAATCCAACATATAAATACAAAATATATCTGTATAATTAAGTTCATTAGTATGGATGTGTTGCGTATTTAAATTTCGGTGAAATGAAAGAATTTCGTTAAAGAATCACTTTGGAAATATTTACTTAACTCAAGATATTGTACAAAGCTTTAAAACGCAATCTATGTACACATTGCAGATAAAATGATGTCAAGTGGTGATGATAATGATGATGATGATGTTTTCTTTTGGAAGAGAACACAAGATGTCATAAATATTGTTATTCTATGACAATGAAGTAAAGATTTCTTTTTGATTAAAATAAGAATTTACTTTCTTACACGTGCAAAGCATTAATTTATGTCTAAGCCCCCAGGTTGTTATGTCAATAGATGCCCATCTTGCCTCAAGTTATTACCGGGATTTACAACAAGCATTCACATACATATATGGGTATAACGAATGATCATGTGATAATTATACATATTAATTCAATGAATGCTTATTTAACATTATAGTAGACCGAGACAGAGATCAGATCACGTGAACAAATCGATCGATTGATGATAAAATATGCGATGTAAACTTGTAGTAGTACGTGTATCTTGTTTGTTGTATGTATGTTAAAGTCATTTTTATGTAAATTTTTTTTTATATTTACGCTTTTGTATTTGTTGTTTTTCTCTGCACGATCTGACGATTTCATTTTCTTAAAACATACATATTACAATACTACAATGCCACACTCACTCTCATATGATTATAAAGTTTATTGATCACAAATTGAACTAAAATTATCTTCATTGACTTTCATTATCTTGGGTTTTTTTTTTTCTTAAGAAAAGCCTTAATGAAATTTAATGAAAATGGAAATAATAATAATAACAATAAAATGTTTAAAATTAGTTGAAGATTTACAAAATTAAAAAGTTTCCGTATACACTGTAAAAAATCTAAGATAATACACGTATACGTAATATTTTTATTATTATTAAGTCAAATTTGTAGTTGACATTATTGACTGATTTCTTTTGAACAGTTGAATATTTTAAAGTCCCTTGTTGTTTTTGTTCTAAATCTGCAAGATAGGTATTTGCGAAAATTCGCATTATTATGAAGTATGAACTCTTATGTGGAAACATGCCAGCGCAGACACGCGAAACATCAACAGTATATTTGACTCTAGTGTTACTACGCATCAGACAATAAAAAACTGTCTCGATAAATTTCGCATAGGCCTCACAAATATGCCACGCGTTCGCCCACAATCAAAGGTCGATAACGACGAATTGAAGGTCAATGTTGACGCTCAAGGTATACAGAATTTTTCTCTTAAGTTTGGTGAAAAAAAAAAACAGTACTTACGTACTAACATGGCTCCAATCGGTAAGGTGAAAATGTTGTATAAGTGGGTTCCACATGAGCTCAATGGAAATCAGGAAGAAAAGCGAAACAGAAAAAATATATACCATGTATATTCATATTTTTATTCATTGTCATTAAGTTGTTTTTTTTTTAATATAATAAATATTTATATTTATTTATTATTATTTTTGGCCAAAAAATAAATCTTTTGTTTTAGAAATATTCATTGTTTTGACTTGCCTTGGCTTTGTTTCATTAAGGTATTAAATTTTTATACCATACACCCTACCTTTATGTGATATACTTATATTAGTCTATCGAAAGGAATCTAATAACAAGTATTTCTACATATTGAGTTCCTTTTGTTTCCATTGGAACTAATATTGAATATGTATGACTTACAAATATTATGTCTGGGTACACAATACTGATTTCCCTGACCATTTTATTAATCAACATAATAATAAGAAAAAGTCTCCCATTTTATGGTTATATGTTGTCTTAGATCATAGGTTCCCAAACTTATTTCGGCCACCGCCCACTTTGAGCTTTGAAAAAATTCTAATGTCCCCCACCAATTTATATCTTACGTTTTTTTGATATAAAATTTTTAAATTATGTTTTTTTAGATAGAATTTGGCCAAACTTATTTAGACTAAAAAATTCAAAAATTTCAACGTTGGCCTAGATTGCCTTAATGCCCCCTAATTTTCTCTGAGCTTCTACTGCCCCCCGGAAAGCATCCAGCATCCACAAGGTACCATTATCTTCCACTTTGGGAACCTATGTTTTAGATGATTATAGGACAAATGATCCTTTGATGTCAAAGTTGTCTATTATATGATATATTTGATGATGATATTGTAATTATATAACCTTTTCCTATAGGACATACATACTATTGTATGTCTGTGGCTGCAAAGTGAGCTGGTCTACCACCTCTACCTAACCTAACCAATGTATCTTCTTAGTTAGTTTGAAGCCTTAATGTTTATAGTTTTTGATTAAATACTACAACCATATATGCGATATTTACTATATACATTCAATAGCTTGTTTATATGGTGTCACTCTGTATCATAACTTGACTTAAATCTTAAGTATATACTACATCTTTTGAATACATAATATTGATACGTAAGTATGTGTAGGTTTGTGGGTATATGCAAAATGAAACTAGTTTTAAAAAAAATCATTAACATTATTAAAGCGTCAGAAACTTAGTTGCAGTCAAACAACCAACCAATCCACCAATAGACGACGATTGGCCAATTTCGACACAAGTAGTAGAAACGCGAAAAATTCAAGTTCAAAGTCATATAACAAAAATTGGCGATGAATTTGTATCTTTTCTTTCCGTAAATGGTTGTGGGTGCACGTATACACAATATATTATAAACACGGATAAATCTTGTTAAATTAAAAATACAATATTACAATAAAAAAGAAAAAAAAAAGAAAAATGTGCAAGGAACAAAATAAACGTGATAAATCCAATAATTCCGATATATCAGTGAAAATAGTAGATACACAAGATAATAAGCAACGGCATAATGTTAAACCACATTCAATTACGATGTCACCAGAACAGAACAAACAATCGACGACAAATGAAATTAACAGAATATTTAATAAGAAGACCTTACATCGGTTATTGCCCATTTGTGTGTGGTTGCCAAAATACAGTAAAGCTGATTTTATCGGTGATTTAATTGCTGGCATATCAGTAGGTTTAACCTCAATACCACAAGTTTTAGCATATACAAGTCTTTCCGGTTTGGATTTGCAAGTAAGTCAAAAGTTGTGATAAAATGACCTCTACCATAAATAATGGAATTAAAAAAAATGTAGTATGGCCTATATGCTTGTTTCCTTGGCAGTTTCATTTACATATTCTTCGGAACAAGCAAAGATGTACCGATGGGTCCAACAGCCATATCAGCATTATTAACTCTACAAATTGCTGATTCTCAATGGCAATGTGCTGTCCTTCTAACCTTCTTGAGTGGCATTGTCGAAATTTTAATGGGATTGCTTCGTTTGGGATTCTTGCATGATTTTGTTTCGGAACCAGTTAATGCGGGATTCCTAAGTGCAGTTTCAATTATAATATTTACATCTCAATTGCGTGATTTATTGGGCATTGAAGTGCAATTGCAAGGCAATACTTTTGTGAAAATGTTTGAAATTATTATTGAAAATATTCATAAAATACGTTGGACTGATTCAATTATGGGAATCACCAGTATACTTGTTTTAACATCAATGAAAACAATGACACAAATGACTAATGAAGCGACAAGATCAGATGATATTCATAATAATAATTCATTAAAAGCCACTTGCCAAAAGTTCTACTGGAAGTTAATATGGTTTATTGGCACTTGTCGTTATATATTGGTGATTTGTATATCAGGAGGTCTTTGTTATTGGCTCAAGACTAAACAAAATGAAGAAATATTTCGTATGGTTGGTTATGTACCAGAAGGATTACCAAGTTTTAGTCTACCCCCTACGTATATAGAAGCTAGTGTTAATCAAACAACTGGACAAGTGATTCAAGAACACATGAGACTTGGCCAAATGATAAATAAAATAGGATCAGGAATTTTTATAGTACCACTAATAGCTCTGCTAGAGACTATGGCAGTTGTACAAGCTTTTGGTAAATATGTGAGCAATAAATGGAACATATAAGAAGATAATAATCTAATGACTCCCAATACTATAGGGGAAGGTAAACCAACACATCCAACTCAAGAGTTACTAGTATCAGGCATCTGTAATGTGGCCAATTCATTTGTCCAAGGATTACGTAGTAACGGTGGCATTGCACGCGGAGCTGTGCTCAATGCTAGCGGTGTGCGCACACAACTCTCTAATCTATATATTGGCGTTATAGTTATGTTTGCACTTGTGTATCTGACATCATTCTTTCAATATATACCACGTACTGTGCTGGCTGCCATTATTATCACTGCGGTCCTTTCATTAATACAATATCGTATTATCAAGCCCATGTGGAAAACAAAAAGTAAGATACACACATCTGTTGATTTATCATTCAATTAATCACGTTTTCATCATTTGTTTTTTCTTTTTTTCAACCAGAAATTGATCTCATACCTGGCATGGGGGCTTTTATAGCCTGTCTAGTTTTGCCTTTACAAACTGGCATAATGATTGGCATTTGCATCAATGTGATAATTATATTATATCAAGTAGCACGTCCGCGTTTACATTTCAAAAAACTTACTGTAAGTACTAAAAATTAAACAATTTTAATTTCTATTGAATTACTAAAATTGAAAAAAATGTTCATAGACCTCAACTGGCAGAATTGAATATTTAATGGTAACACCCGATCGTTGCCTCATGTTTCCATCGGCTGAATTTGTTTGCAATTCCATCTATAAACTTGGAGTTAAATCATCATTGCCTATTGTACTTGATTGCACCCACATCTATGGAGCTGATTTCACTAGTGCGAAAATAATCTCACGTTTAATTGGTGATTTTCAGTTAAGATCACAGCCAATATTTTTTTATAATCTTCGTCCGAACATCACGAAAGTTTTTGTAGGCGTTAAAAAAGATTTTGTTGTATTTTATGATGTGATAAAATTGGAATCTCAATTACTTGAGGTTTGTAGAAACAGTTGTTGAATCATTGAACTGGATGAATGATAGAATAGAATACATAACTCATAAGTTATTTTACATCTTAATAGTTAAAAAACAACCGTATAATATGATCGTTATGGGTTATAATAAGGTTAAAGGCTCTTCTTAATGGTTGGAATGGGACACCAAACAGATTCTGGGATGATCATGATCATTATATCATATATCATGGTTATACTAAGGTTTAAGGGTCTTCTTCAACAGATTCTGGGATGATATGATTGATCATAATGGATATAATAAAGTAAAAGGCTCTTCTTCATAGATAGAATGGGACACCTAAACAGTTTCTGGGATGATATGATTGATCATAATGGATATAATAAGGTTAAAGGCTCTTCTTCATAGTTACAATGGGATACCTTAACAAATTCTGGGATTTAGAAATATCTCGAAAATTATGGTATTTTTGATTTATTACTCTATATGTAGCTATAAAATTTATCTATTGTATAAACAATGGTCCGGGTATCAATAATATTCGAAAATTCAGTTATTTTTAGGAAATTTGACCTCTCTAATACCATAATCCCATAAATTATTATTACAATAACTCATTATGGACAGGTATGACATGTTAGACAGACCGCTCTTCTTTGTTGTTCATATTGCATACTTTTTCAGCAGTCCCTTTTTGACTTTTTGGTATTAAAATTTAATATTTATTTGATTTATAACTAATTTCCTCAATAGATCCAACTAAAGGAATCATGTACTAAAATATTACAATGCAATGACAGTAAAAATACGATAATAGAAATTTATATATAGACTAGACAACATTATTACTCCCAGACATCATATTTTTTTGATTTCCGGTCGACAACTTGAAGGTGTGATATGAACATTTTAAGGTTTATTTATGGTTTATTTTTCATAATGCTTTAAACAATTTTTTAAAAAATTTACATGTCAATAATCAGAAAGTCAATAATAAATTATTCTTTTAATGGTGGTGAAATTTTTCGTGAATTTTTGTTTTTTACGTCATTTTATTGCTAACCTTACTAATGAAAAAATGTTACGTTATTCAGACACAAGTACTACAACTTTTTTTTAAATATACAATAATAAATATTATATGATTTTGATGGGTTTAATTTGAATGTGTAAATTTGAAAAAAAAAAAAATATACGTATAAACATTTTAAATGCTACTAAACACCCGCTAAAAGTCATAATTCCATAAATGAAAAACAACAGTAAAAAAATTAATTATTGTATAATTAAATTAAATAAAAAAAAATATTGTAAAAAAAAGTAATGTTCACTAAACCATAGCTTCATTTGTTAGTGGTTAGAGGCTTGTTTTACATCACGTGAGTTAGTTTTCGCATGTTGTGATACCGAGATGAGATATTAATACTACTGTCGCTGTATTGAATACCCTGTACTCCAATGGGTTTTATTAAGTTTATGGAAGTAATAGTTACATTGATATTTCATTTCATCATTCTGTTTAAACATCTGATCAATAATACTTTCTCAAAGCTTGGAAAGGTGAAAACACAAATTTTGATACAACTTAGACTAATTCTTTTCGAAAAGATACCTTCTACTCTGAGTTTCTTAATAGAGTACTAGGTATAGATCAGAGAACTGTAATGACTATAATTTAATAAATAAATAAATATAATAAATTTTGATGCATGTGTGACTCATTTAATTTCTCTTATATAGATTTCTGAGTATATCTTTCTTGTATGATATTCTTTATTTTTTTGCTTCAAGTAAAAAGTTAGGTTTCCTTAATAGAAAACTACCCATGGTTATAAATTTTTTTAACAAATTCTTGTTTCTTTCAAGATCTTTTCATTTTTCAGCTTCATATAAGTTGTTAAATGATGATTGGTGCAGGTTACTCAATTGTCGAACTTAACCGATTATACTAGCTTTCTTACTACTTACTTGAGAGAGTGAATGCGTCTCACTTACTACACACAAATAGATGTGAAAAATGTGACAATGTGGTTTACAAAGCCACCAAACAAGACAAGTTCAACAATTAAAAGACTTGAAAATTTTTCTCTATATCTTTTTTTTTTCTCTATATCTTTTTTTGATGCAATTGATTTTAATTATTTTCTTCATATCGATTCAATATATTACACTCTGTTCATTGGAAGTAAGTAGTAGTATGTATTAGTAATCAGCTCAACAGCGCGTGTTGGATTAATAGCAATGAAAATAGCATTTAGTTTTTACGTAAAAATAATAACACAAATAAATAAATTAATAAAACATTAGCTAATGATAAATTAAGAAAAAAAAACATTCACCAAAAATATATTAATTAATATTTTTTTCAATTTAGAGAACTTTAGGAAAGATTTATAACAACAAAAATAATGACTTATAAACAAAACAATTATACACAGCCTAAGATTTAATAGCTCAAAAGTTTTCCCTAATTTGGAAGCTAATTACAATAATATATTGATTATTTCATATAACAATAAAACCACCATAGTCTTACGTCTAACACCAACAATGGCGGCAGCAATTTCATTAAATTCTCCCATTTATAGTATTTTATAATATTTTCATGGTTAGTTAGTTTAGCAAAAAAAAAAACACATCAAAAAAAAATATTCCCCATCATAATAAATCTGAATATTTCGTGGAAAGAAAATAGTAAAATATCTGAATAAATACATAAATAATTACGAACATTAATTTTATAAGTTTTTAAATGTTTTTTATATATAAAAAATAGTATAAACCAATCAAATATATTAATTTGTAATTAAAAAAAAACAAACACAAGACAATATTTACATTTACGTCTATAGTTTTATAGTATTAAATTTGTAAAAACTTGCCATTCTTCTTACATATCATATATACATAGAATATACCATATAAGATAGGTTAAGACAAAATTATAAATGTATACAAGAAATTTAATGGATCAAACAAAAATTCCATTGTTATTGTACTAAGAGCAAAGAAGTTACAAGTTTAAGAACTACATTACAATCTTGTGTTTCATGTTCTAATGATGATTCGGGAATGACGATCTATCTACTTACATCAAAATCTTTGCTTGATATGTATGGATGAATTCTTGACTGAAAGCAACAAATTCAATTTATTATTCTTTACAAAAGTTATGTAGTATTGTATCTTCAATGATCAGAAACTTATGACATTATAGAATATATAACAATATGTAAACAAAGAACATGGTATTTCAAATTCTTATTTTATATATAAAGATACATGTCTGACTAAAATTACAAACTATGTTAATGAAGGGCATATATTATACACATACCATTTTATTACATCAGATTTGTAAGTGCAATTGTCTTGCTAATTTTCTCTAGTATTTATGAATATATGTGGGTTGTTAGAAATGTTTAGATTAACATTAAGATGATCAAAATTTTTCTAGTATCATATAACAATTTAAAGATAAATATATAATAGAGCTGTTTCTTGGTCTCAAGTCTAAGGAGTAAGTCAAGCAATGATTATAAATGAGATTTCGATATGCAGGTGGTGGCTCAAACTCATCATATGGTCATAAAACAATTGTTTTGCGGTGGTCATTGCTCTAATAGTAATCGTTCAAATGAATCGAAAAGGCATTGATGATTTGAGTAACAGCATCAAACGTTATGACAATTCTGGTGGTTATAGCAGCAATTGTACCATTTTTTGATCATCTATATGTGGATATATAAAACTTTTCAGACAACCCACCAACACTTATGTTTATACTTAGTTATTTGCACTGAACTTAGTACGTATGAGTAATAAATTATAAATTATTACTTGAGGTTTAACAATTGATTTATGATGCTCCTTATTGATTATACTTCATACTTGATTTATATACTTAAGTTATTTTGTTGATAATACTTCAGATTATATTAGATAGATTGTCTACCATGTACTTACTTAGTAAGATTAGATGATTACCAAACACTTTTAAACATTAGAAAATTTGAATGATTATCGTCGAGAAGAAAGTTAATCAAATGATAACTTTTATTTGTACAATAATATTTAATTATGTAATTAAAATTCCTGGAATTCAATAAAATTTACCAAATTGTATAAAAAACCACAAAACAACATATTTTCTATAATTTCTCACATTTCTTACTATTTGAATTATGCAATTTTGTTTACTGTAACGTAATTAAACTGACAATTGTAAAATCCAAGGCGACAGGAGCGTAATTTATAGAATTTCTATTATTTATATTATACATAATTATAATAAATAAAACAAGATAAATACTATGAATGAACCTTGGCCTTATCGAAGGTAACAAGCACTTCCTCTAATGAATTTTAATCCAGTTATATTACAAATTTTATCCCTACTTTTATGAATGGTCAAGTTGTAGGATGGTTATATTTTGTAGTAATCAAACCACTAAGACATCAAAAAGGATGTGTATACACAATAGATGAAAGAAGATCATCTAGAGACACAGACAGATAGTTTGTTAGAAGAATGGACATGATTATAAAATGATAAAAAACTGTCATTTTAACCAATTATTTAAAGATAGTTATAGGAGTCTATGAAAAAATACAAGTAATACATTAATACTATACTTTCTAGCAATCATAGAGAGAAAAGGATCTTTATACACAATACATAAAAGAATATCATTTATGGTATAAGGATAGATACCCAGAGACACAAACTGATAGAAGAATGGTTGAACATATAAATTGATAATTAACTTCTATTATTGTAATGTGTACTCGTATAAGAAGATAAAACCACAAAAAATTAATGAAAAAATAAATATTGCAGAGAAATATTGTATATTTAACAAACACTTAATCTATTGTCCATAAACGTCATCGGCCTAAAAATTGCCTGCGGTCACCACAACAGAAAAAAAAAAACCCGATCAACCGATTAGAATAATTAAAGAATGAAAACAAAAAACATTAATACAATGATACAATATAAAAACCCTACAACTCTTGGTGTGAGTATTTATTTGTATTTTCTCAAATTCCCACTCGTGTGTGTTTTTTTGCATTTCTTGGTAATACTAAATATTGTATGTTGTATATTAAAAAGCTTGCTCGACTACATTAAAATCGCACCAATGAATGTCTCTGGCTCTGGAAGCTAGTCAACTCTTCTAGTCATAGTTATTGGTTTCGCTACTAAGTATAATACTATGATACTTACTACTAACTATCTCAGTTGAGAGAAAAATATTGCTGCTATCTTTTGAGATGATGAGAGTTTGTTTATTGGCAGAGGTAGTACGACTGTCTAGAGATTGTTGGTATAGTTGCAGATAGCGAGGGAGCGAGCGCCCATACTCATGGTGGATGGATCAATGTTTTGTTTAGCGACACACAATCACAATTTTTTTTGTTTTTTCCTTTTTTTATATTAATTCATTCAGTTCTGTGTGTCAGCAACTGAATTCAGAAAACAGAGCAAACTGGTCTTGGTTTACGAATTTACGCTTTAGCGAATCATTCAAATTATGAATTTCGAAGTGAATAGTAGTAGTTGTACGGAGTGCGATTGATCGTCAATTTTAGTCAAACAGTTGAATGAAAAAGTCGCGTTAATACAATATTTTTGTGATGTGAAAAAAAGAAATGTTTAATACTACTATTTGTGCTTAAAAACTTTAAATAAGAAGAAAAGTATAAGATACTATAATTAAAGATTAGTATAAAAAAATCAATCAATCAATAATTTGATTAATCATGGCTAAAATAGGTCAAACCAATAATGGTTTTGTTGAAGATGTTTCTTTGGACATACCACCGAATGCTATGTACCATCGATCAAATGATTGCATTGTTGTACAACAAGAAGAGAATTTGAAAAAACGCGGCTTTTTCGAAAGTGCTTCGGAATATTGTCAAAAGACTTCAAAAAATATATTTCGTCGTAAGACTTTGGAAAAACGATTTCCAATATTTGTGTGGTTGCCACAATATAAAAAGGATTATATATTTGGAGATATTGTTGCAGGAATTTCTGTTGCTTTAACAGTTATACCACAATCTTTAGCCTATGCTGGCATAGCAAATCTTGACTTACAGGTAAATACAATATTACAAAATTTTTAAAACTGTAAATAAATAGAGCAAAAATTTAAAAAGGATATCTTAATCTTATACCATTGTATTGAATATAAATAAATTTTCAGTATGGTTTATATGGCTGCTTTCTGGGTTGTTTCATCTATATATTTATTGGTTCAAGCAAAGATGTTCCAATTGGGCCGACAGCCATATCAGCACTACTTTCATTTCAAATAGCTGGCAGTAGTTGGCAAATGGCAACATTACTTACTTTTTTAACTGGTTTAATAGAAGTACTAATGGGTGCATTTCGTTTGGGGTTTCTAATAGATTTTGTCTCAGGTCCTGTGAGTGCAGGTTTTACAAGTGCTGTCTCTCTCATAATTTTCAGTTCACAAATGAAAGATTTATTGGGTATACGCACTAGTGGCAATACTTTCCTTGAAGTCTGGATATCAATTATAAATGATATACACAATATTAGTTGGCCTGATTTTGTATTGGGATTAATATGCATTGCAATGCTTTTGAGTTTACGTGCCTTGGCAAGTGCAAGTGTGGGACCAAAGGAAGGCAAAAGTACAACACAAAAACTACTGACAGGTATATTTTGGACAGTGGGAACAGCACGTAATGCTTTACTTGTTTGTAGTACAGCTGCCCTTGGATATTGGCTTTCGGTTAGTGGTAATGAAATTGTTCGAACAGTTGGTTATGTTCCTAAAGGTTTACCTGAATTTCAATTGCCACCATTTTCCATCGATGCAGTTGTCAATGGCACAACGGGTGAAATTATAGAAGAGGGTCAGGGTTTCTGGAGTATGGTTAGTACTTTGGGTTCAGGTTTAATTGTAGTGCCACTTATTGCCTTGCTAGAAACAATGGCTGTCGTACAAGCTTTTGGTAAGTCATACACTACGTTAATTTTTTATATTTATATTCATTACTTGATTCCATTGATTAGCTGATGGTAAACCAACTGATGCAACTCAAGAGTTAATAGCTTCTGGCATTTGCAATGTAGCCAATTCCTTTGTACAAGGCTTACGCAGTAATGGTGGCATTGCTCGTGGCGCTGTCTTGAATGCTAGCGGTGTACGGACACAGTTGTCCAATCTTTACACAAGTGTAATTGTCATTATAGCTCTGCTCTATTTGACGCCATGTTTCTATTATATACCAAAAGCAGCTCTGGCGGCCATTATTATAGCAGCTGTTATATTTATGATCCAATATCGTGTCATCAAACCAATGTGGCATAGTAAAAGTAAGAGTTTTTCATATAAAATTTGATTGTTCATATGTTTTAATATTTTCATTTATTTCTATTTAGAAACTGATCTAATACCTGGTCTAGGTGCATTTTTTGCATGCTTAGTTCTTCAATTGCAAGTCGGTATTCTTGTTGGCATTGGTATTAATGTTATTTTCATTTTGTATCAAGCAGCTCGACCCAAACTTCGTATTGAAACACTCACTGTAAGTTTTTTATTTACTTGTTGTATATAAGAAAAACTTATATTTTATTTTTAATTTTCATGTGAAGACCTCTTCGGATATTAGGTATTTAATGCTTACACCAGATCGTTGCCTAATATTCCCCTCAATGGAGTTCGTACGCAAAGTTATCAACAAGCAGGGCGTCAAGTCAACGCTTCCAGTTGTTATCGATTGTACTCATATCTATGGAGCTGATTTTACAGCTGCTAAAGTTATAGCTACAATGATCAGTGATTTTGCTGTTAGACAACAACCGCTATACTTTTATAATTTACAGCCAAGAGTTGCACAAGTCTTTGAGGGCTTAAACAAAGATTTGGTTATATTTTATGATATAACAACATTAGAAGCAAAATTATCTGAAAAGTCAAATATGAGTTAAACAAACATACCATAAGAGAATTTATCATTCATTTAGACATAACATCATGGAGAGAGAGTTCACACAATTATTTTATCATATTTTTTATATTTAATGTAGAGAATTTGTTTTTTTTTTTTGTATTAATTTTAGGGATAACAACTCCTAGAAGGTCTTCCAAAAAAATAGGGATCATTGTATATTTTAATAAAATTAATCTTAGAACAACCAAATACAAATTAATTTAAGTTGTATACTAGATATAATTTATAATAACTTAAGCTTGTAACTTATAAGAATCAATTTCTCTCAACAAACCAGTTTAGAATATTGTAAAATTTATCGCGTGAGATACTTTTTACGTGATATACTATTCTAACTGACAGAGAAATTAGTATGTCTTTTTAACAAATGTGTCATGTGTCAATTGAATTGAATTAGGAGGAAGGAAGACTTTCTTTACTAGATTTGTTGTCTATAGTATTTATTAATGATAGTTAGGTTTTAAGAAAATAAATAGTATTAAGTTGTAGTTTTAATTTTTAATTGATATTATGTAATTACTATTGTATTAGATAGAAAAAACTAATATTAATCTTAATTAAATAAAATTCCAAGATTAGAAAAAATTATAATAAAAACACAACAAATTTATTTCCTGAACTAAATACAATTTATTTTAAAAAGATTATTAATAGGTTTATGTTGAAAGACTGGCTTATCTCTATGAGGACATCTCCAACAGCTGCATTTGAGACGTTTTTAAACCCACTGCCAATCCACTTTTTTATAAAGAAGGAGGCATTATTCTGTGCTCACGAAAGAGATTCGGTAGGGTTAAATCAATGTCTACTCAGTGATGAGCTCAATTTGCAGTAACATTTCCAGATAGAGACGGCTGAGAACAGTTAACACTGTAACTCTCATCTTTGGTACACGGGTGGCTTCAAAACGGACATTAGTGTTGGAGCAGGAGTTTATGCGGAAACCCAAGAAAACGCTTTTTTAGTAGTATGAGCCAAGGGAACTGTGTTTTCCAGGTTAAAATCTATGTAAAAGAACTATGTCTTAGAGAAGAAATAGAGTGTGCTACAGTAAATGACCGCATCACTCAACAAGCACTACAACACCTTCGATATCAAATCAAAGCTTGAACGAAGAGGCATATGAACTCGCCAGAAAAGGAGCTGTAAACATTACCATTCTGTGGGGTGCCTTCGAGTTCTATAATGGCTTCGGTAGACACGAAAAATATTAGAGCAACGAAATCCTTCGTGCCTTCCAGATCTAACAAAAAAGTAAAAGTAAGAAATAATGGGAGTAACACGGAAAGGTGTTTGTGTAGTCTTTGGCTTCTCAACACGACATTGAAAAGTTATTATTATACTATATATTTGTTTTGAACGACCCATTTAGATTATGTAATGAGGAAGAGGAAACAGCAGATCATTTGCAATGCCACTGTTAGGGCTTAATTTGAAGCAGACTCCATTTTCAGGGTAACCAGTACATGGAACCATACGAAATTGCAGATTTACATCCTAAGAAAATCTTGAAGTTCTTAATGAACGTCAGAATCTCGGAGGAACTGTAACTAAAGGGACTGTCACAAATAGGCTCACTAGTGTAGCAGATCCAGATCCCATTTCTCTTCTAATCTAATCTAATCGTATTAATGTAAGGTGATGTCTAGCAAGTGTCAAGTACGATGTTTCTTAATCAGGTTTAAAAGTTGAACTTTTCACAAAGTAACTAATGATTGAAAGATATAAATGAACACATAAGAATATGACCATTTCAACGAAAACAAAAGGCAGTACATTTTGAGGATCACTTCAATGATCTGTGCCTTCGAAGGTCTACTAGATTATGTTGAGTACACCCGAACGACTCAAGAGGTGCCCTATTAGACCTGGTATTATGGTCATAATGGAAGTTTAAAACACTTTGAGACCAACATAAATAAGACTACCAACGTTGACTAGTTCAGAGTTAACATTGACCGACACCCAATAATATTAATCTACCATCTTAATAGTGCAGTGCTGTGAAGTTTGTGAAAGAAAAATCATTTTATTTTGCTTTTTGTTTTATTTATTTTTTTTTTCTCTTTTTTGTACAAGTAAAATATAAATATATAGAAATACATTACATAAATTATTTATTTTAACCATATTTGCCTTTTTATATCATGAGTCAAAAATATTTTGTTTATACTTAAGAGTCACGGGGCTTTCAATTTAATTTTATTATTAATTAATTAATTTTTTCTTTTAAAGCATGCAAAGCAAGTATGTTTATTTAATTTTTTTTTCTTTTGTAGATACTCAAACTGCGATCTAATATTTTAATAATTATCATTTTATTAGAATAAAATCAAGTGATCAATATATAGGTATATATATATTTCTACTATATTTTTGTGATGACATATTAAGCAAAAGGGCTTTGTTTCTTTTAAGGCTTCAATTGTATTTAATAATTGGATTTCAAGCGAGAGCTAATAAGTCCAAATATATATATTTGCGATTTATGAACGAACTTTTTATAGAATTTTTTATACTCTCCGAGTATCTATGTATGTTTGTAGGTTTAGGTTTATAAAGTATGTATGTATGTATGTATGATTATATATGATTGATTGTAAAGTATATTTGTAAAATGTATAAACAACTAAATAAATGAGAGAAAATCAATTTCTGATTGTTGAATTATAATAAAATATAAAATGTCTTTTATATAATATTCATAAAAAATAATAAAATGAAAAATTAATAAGCAAACTTTTTATTAATAAACATAAAAAATAAATTGACATGCTAAAAAGTATGTTTTTTATACTAAGTGAGTATAATTTTATACTTTTTGTTTATTATTTTCCAATTATAAATTACGCATATGTCAATTTATTTTTTAATGCCTAATTTTTTGTTTTGTTGTTTCCCATTAATTCATGTCCAATTAAATAAAGCAAAACTGTCTTTTTTTCTTCTTCACATTTATTGACACACGCCAATTGTATAATTTCTACCAAAGTGACCCATGCGTCTCATACGTCCACCTGTAAATATATATAAAAGTATTACTAAATATGGTATTTACATATATTTATTCAATTTCATATAGAAATTAATTTTTTATACAATTTAATAATTTTCTATTAAGCGTAAGCACAATTAAGACGACTGACTGACGACTATTGACTGCCACTAATAACGTATGGACAAGACACAACGAAATTTGAACTTACATCATAGCATCTATAAAGTAAACTAATGATTTGTGAAGTGCTTAAAATTAATGGTCTTTAAAAACTTAAATAAAAAGTGTGTTTTTTGTGAAGAAATTCCCAATAAAATATATCAAAAAATGTAATAAATTCTAATAAATTTAGGAAAAATTAAATAAAATTTCCAAAAACTAAAGTAAAAATGAAAATAAATAACAAAAAGATATATGGTAGATGGGGAAAAATAAGAACATAAAAGTGGGTGGGTGGAAGGATATAATAGGGGGATAAGAACATAAAAGAGGGTGGGTGGAAGGATTTGTTAAGAAGCAGACATGAAATGGTTCATATGGTGCCCTATTTACTAAGACCTAATAAGCCTTCCAAACTAATCTAATCTAATTTATTTGATTGGAGTATGTAATTTCCTATATTTCCTACTACTAAAGATAAAATGATTCTTAAAGAAATACGTAAGTTCATTGACATTTTGATAGCCTCCCATAATGTCTCTTTAAACAATTTTTCAATTCTATCAACAACATTATTCAGATCTACATCTCTAAAACTGTCCACTGTATTTCAATCTAGTTTACAAATCTAATCTATACTATATTGAAACAAATTTAAAGATGATTGTTAAGGTAATGATTATGTGTTTTAACTCTTTTAGTAACTTCCTCCCATTAGAACTTGTAACAAGCTAATAAATCAAACGTATGTATCAAAAACTGAAGCCTTGAAGAAATAGAAAATATAAAAATATCTCTTTAAAATATTAAATTAGATTAACTCAACTACTAAAGGAGATACGTTACTCTATTTTCCTATGATTTCAATAATCATCATCAGCTTATAAGCATTATTTATTTTATATATAGTAAGTATGGTATATAAAGAAAAATAGTAATAATAATTGTAGTACGTACAGGTTTATTATGCTTTACAATTGCTGAGAATATTTTATATTACGTATCTCTTAATTATTCTCATCTCAGAGATGATCTCTTTTTATTGTGTTCACAAACAATAGGCAGGTAGACACAGGCAGGTAGTAGACAATTGTGTGTGTGTTCTGGGATTTATTTATTTATTTATTTTTCTTTTTATCTTTTTTTGAAATTTTTAATAAATATTTTTATTTGCATATTACAATCAATGAGTAATTGCATTCGTTGTTTTGCAGTATTTTGTTGACGCTTTGTTGAAGTTTTTTTTTTGGGTTGGACACAGGGTGATTGGTGGTATAATATCTGTTTGCTTTCTTGGATTTTATTTTTTAATTTTATTGTTTTTTTTTTTGTGTTTTGTATGGTAGACGACAAAACACATTTGATGCGGATGCGGTTTCGGATTCGGATACACACACACACACACAACATAGATAGAGTTTTTGTTTTTTTATTTACGCTGGTTCAGGCGTTTTACTCGTACTGGAAATATAGAATTTTTTGTGGAAGAAAAGGAAGAAAAGAGAATACAATTGAATTAGTCATAAAACATTAACATAATAAAAGATTAAATTAATTTTTTTTAACAAACAATACAATAACAAATTATGTTAGCATATACAATAGTAAAGTAAAGGTAGGCAGGCGGCGCCGGCATTTAAATATGGGATCAGATTAATCAATTCAATAAAATATTCATTCAAACGGCGATTAGTTTTTTTAGATTTTTAGGAAGACATGCCATCAATATAAAATTGATTATTTTCTTTGAAACTTCAATATAGATTTGTTCTTATAAACTAAAAGTAATGTAATAGTTATAAAGGCAAAGGCTTAAGGTGTTGTTTGTTTGTTTAATGTTATTAGGGTCAGAGGCCTTACTCTTGCATTTAAGGCACATTATTTTAAGGCACATCTAATCTTCAGTTAGTTTTTTTTTTTGTAGTTTAGTAATCCAAAAGATATATTAAATTTAATTTAAACAATAACAACAATTTAGATAAAAATGTGTACAAACTTATCACTTCACTTCATCACTTCTTTCTTTATTTTTCATTCATAATTCTATTTGTCTTTGTAGTTGCTCATTTTTGTTTTTAGGCCTTAAGAAAATTTCCTCCGGAAAACCTTATATGTACTTTTTTGTTATCTTTGACTCATTTTGTATATTTTTTTATTATTATTGTCACAAATTTATGTTTTTCTTTTTTTTTTTTTGTATAAAAATATATTCACATTATTTATACCTCGCAGTTTATTTCCTAAATAGAAAATAAAAATCTTGTTTAAGGTTGGTTCTTTTACAAAAGTAAATCTTAGTATCACAGGTGTATGTTTGTTTGTTTGTTGGTGGAGTTTTGTGTTCATGAAGTCTTTGTAAAAACAAACAATAAATAACAAAATAAATGCATGCATTACATTTTATAGGTTACATACAATAAAATTATTAGTTAATACAACAGTGATAATATCTTTTGTACAGTGAAACCTATTACACATTGGACTATTTTTCATTATTAATTTATTGCTTAGATTGAATAGTTTTCTAAGCTGATTTTCTACTATTTTTATTTAAAATAAATATCTATGTTATGTACTCGGTACTTGCGATACTCGAACAGTATAGTATAGAAAACTTAAACTGATTATCTGCTACTTTTATTTAAAATACGATACTTTTGTGTTCGATTATTGACTCTGCATGCTGCTGCTTTTATCATATCAGGTGTAGTTTAAAGATATTAATTATTTTTCCAAGTAATCTCATGTTGTATAAGTGCGATTGAGTTACGATACATGGCGTTTTAAAGTTTAGAATTCGTACTCAAAGAACTACTGAGACAGTTTTAGATTGCTTGACTCAGAATTGTTTGATCGCGCGTTAAAGATAGACACCAGCAAAGAGAAAATACGCCATATTTTACAGATTTTCTTCGATGAAGGCAAAAATGCAAGCCAGGCCGCTGAAAATGTAAATAGTGTTTATAGTCCAGTTACTACAACAGCCAATCACGCGCAATTTTGTTCAAAGATGCA
Organism: Amiota communis; assembly: GCA_037043315.1. NCBI lineage: Eukaryota > Metazoa > Arthropoda > Insecta > Diptera > Drosophilidae > Amiota > Amiota communis. Next base: position 286,950 of record JBAMAV010000582.1, read on the forward strand.
CCATGCTCTGGAAGTCCGACCGTCATGTGAGCACTGGATTATGATTGATTTCCAAGGAACTAAACATTGCACAAAAAACCGTTTTGAAAACACTTGAATAAGACTTAAATCTCAGTGTTTGGGTGACACATGTGTTAACACAAAAAAACCTAATGAATCGCAATAAAATCAAACCAATTCTGCAGCGGATGTTGATGTTGTCGATATTGCGGTGAGCTGGCACATACGAAGAGCATGCCAGGGTTTCGCTGTGTGTTTTGTGGAATTGGCAGGAAATCATCTACAATGAGTTGATCCCTTACGACCAAACTTTTAATTCGGACCTGTATTGTAATGTTATATGTAATGTTCGAGGAAGTACCGTCGATTTTCAGCATTAAATCAGTTTGGAGCTGAATAAAGTTCGGGAAAGTGATGCATGCAACTTATAAGTATGTCATTTTGAAATAGAACTAACGATTCGACTAGAAATTCCAGGACAACAGAAGAAATTAGCATAATAATGTATGATCATTTTACATAGATTTCACTGTACCAATGTATATTGCGTTTTTGTTATGTATTTCATAAAAGTGTTGCATACTTTTCACTTATCACTAGTTTATTAAGTAAGGATTATGATACAGAAAAAAAATAAAATAAAGGAAGGAAAAATAAGAAGCAATTGGGTGCGTGCTCCTTTTTTAATCTATTCTATATAATATATTATTGGATGGTTTGGATCCTCTCAACTTAAAAAGTGTTTCCAATTTGTTCAATTTGTTGTATATAAACACATCTTTCTATTAGTCAGTATTATTGTATAAAGAAGGCTGCATACATTTTTTTAGATAGAAATCAATTTTGATTAAATAAATTTTGTCAATTCAAATCAAATTAGCAGAATCTTGCATATCATACATAATTTACATTATTATGTACATCATTATACTATAATGCAGTAATATTTGTATTTTTATTATATTGTAATAAGAAGCTTGAATTATTATAAATTAATTTTGTTTTAATTTTTTTTTAGCAGCTTGCAGCCAAAAGAATATTTAGTTAAATTATTATAAATAATAATCATATTTACTTGTTTGAATTGAGGAAACGCTTTTTAAAGAAGTTTTTATGTACCTACTAATAAATAATGTCTGAGTTCTGCATGAGTTTTTTTATCTTTCTTTTCTTGGTTTGGTTGTGTTTTCCAATCAGTTCTTAGGATGATTATAAGAAATCTATATAGTCAATCGTTTTTAAATCTTCACATCTTAAATACGTTATCGTTCTCTTCGTACATCTTTTCATTGATTGATTCATACATTGTTTGATTTATTGAGTGATTGATCAACAACTCTCTGTGTCTCTCTCTCATTGTCTGTCTTTGGTCAATCAAACACACTTAAATTTTAAATAGTTCATTTTGTTTTGTTTACTTTTTTTTTACTCTTTTTTTACTTTATATATATATGTATATATAGATAGTATATATAGTGTAGTGTATTAGGTATATATATTTTGTTTGATTAGTGAAATCTTATTGAATTCGTGTTGACTTTCTATGCAGGTTATTGAAAAATCTGAATTGTAGACGTAATTCAAGATCTTTTCTTACTGTAAATGAAATAAAAGAATAATAAAATAAAATAAATAAATGGAATTATGAAATACACAGGAATAGAAAGAGGAGAGAGTATGAGGTAATGGGGTCCTGATACATAGAAAAAAAAAACAAAGATTCAGATAAGAAAATGATTGGACTTACAATACATCACCTTACAATCATAATCACATAAATATAACATATGCTTTTGCTAGGGAATCAATCATCTTCACTGACATTATTGACAATAGAACAGAATAAATAAAAAATATCCTTGAAAACAAACAGTGCAATGGATTTGCTTAAAAAATAATAATAAACAAAATAGGATATATAAGGAACAATTTCGGTTCACCGAAGCTTACATAATACCTTTCAAACAGTTAAGGAAATTAGACGTTTTTGGAATATTCAAAATTGCAAATGTTTGCCATACAAAAACTCATTTCCCACAGTCGGATTAAGGCCTGTAGGGGCTACTAGTCAGTGCAAGTCTCGGAGCTTCTTACAACATTGTAACTACATAACTAATTTTAAATGGATTTGTATCTTACTTAAATCCAGTTCATTAACCTAATACCGCGGGCAGATGCTGCAAAATCACCCAAACCACCTGTCGACAGCTCTCACCCATGACATGAAACGACGCCTATTAAGGAGGCTCCATCGTCCCTATTCTATAATAATAATTACAATTGAAGCACATTTCCACGCTCCAATTTGATCAATAGTTTGAAAACAGAATCTTCCAGTAATCAGAGAACTCTCTCTGGCTTCGAATACGACAATATTTCAATAGTTTATGTAGAAACGGACGGACGAATGAACTTGGCCTTCATCAATTCTTCTCGTCATGTGTGAAAGATATTATACACCATGTTATTATAAAAGAAACAGTGACCACGGGTACACCAAAGTTCTCATACCTCTCATCACTTAAAAGACATTCTCAACAGATAAACAACAGACTGTCATCATGATATTAATATGCTCGACAGAAAGTTTAAACACTCTAAACTCTGAGAGACTTTGCATATGCATAAATAAACACTTAAAGACATTTTTAAAACAACAACCAGTCTTGTGAGGTTATCTTTAAGAAAATAGATAAATAGATATTTATAATTATATAAAAATTTGTACTATATACAATAGTAGTATTATTGACTGTGTGAAAGGTATCATAAAAAATACATAAAATACTCAATATATATTTACAAAGCTGAGAACTGGATTTGCTGCAAAGCAATTGTATCTTTACATATGTTTGTATGTATTTAATCTGATGTATAAAGGGAATTTTAATAACAAAAGCAACATTAATTCACATTGTTCAGTTTGATTAAAACACAAGTAAGCTGGACTCTGACTGATCAGGTAATAAGTGATTTCAGTGAGATCAGTAATAATTACAACTAAATAACTTGATTGTGTATGATGAAAGTGTTCTTTGGTTTTAGTTTAGTTTAGTAGAATTGGTTTGTTGTTCTTGAGTGAATTGTGCAGCTTATGTTGTAGTTGTTGTTGTTGTTGTTGACAGCATCAATGTGCATTTTGATATTGATTCTGATTGTTGCTCACTCACATCTATACACATATATGTTTTCAATAGCAGTTATCGGCATCTGCTTTAAATGATGATCTTGATATTTGTACCATTTCCTGTTCGATTGATTCACCATCATCATCATTTTCATCATAGTTTGAAGAAATAAAAGCATAATTGTTAGATGACATATCCATCATAGTACATGATGATGACATGAATGGTTCAATGTCAAGATCAAATGCTTCACCACCAGCTCGTATAACAACATTATCTGGATCTTCAACTACATCATATTCAACAGGAGGCTGTGGTGATGGCGATGGCGAAGGTGTCAACGATGGCGGGATATTCAACATTCGAACTTCACGCTCCAACTCGATGTTGCCGGGTAATATAAGCTTTGGCAAATTAGGTTTTAATTTTTGTACACGCACAACTTTATACGAATGAAATTATAAGTTTTGTTTTTTTAGTGATCAAATTTACAAATGTTTTTTCGTCTTTTCTTTTATACAATACAAATAGCAATTATCAATTTATAAAGGTGGGAAACAACAAAATATACATAAGAATTAACTTTTAGGTCATCTCTTAAGGAATTGACTTTCAAGATTTTAATGTATTTTTATACAAAGTGTAGTAATATTTTTAAAAATGTTTAACTAACTTAATTTATATGTTTCTATATAGTCCCGATAATTACAATTTTGTTGTACAAATACTATATTGAACAACAACAACTTGTGAAAGCACAAGACACGAAACAAACAAGAATACAAAAAATAACCCACAAATATAACAAAAGAAAACATGAACTTCGGTTTATCACATCCGAAGAAGTCAAGTCAAATCTTTCACGAAAATATTAAGTAATTACTATATAGGAGTAATAGATTATCCTCCACTGAACATGATGATAGATTTGCCTTTGAAATGGATAGATTTACCATTAAATAGGGAAACAAACCTTCCCCTTATGTTCGTGAAAGATATGAAAACAAATACAATGAGTGAACAACGCTGAGTTTGGTTAAATATCACATATGGTTACAAGTAAATGGGGGAATTTTTCAATGTTACCTGGCAAAAATCAAATATCATTTTATATTGAAGTTTTATAAAGATTATAGAGATATTATTTTGATGATTATTTTAATGAAGATTTAAGTTATTTTGATTTGATTTCTCATCTTCTAGTCTTTCGACTTTTAATTATTTAATTGTAATTGATTTTATAATGATAAGTGATATTTTTACTGAATCAAATTAGAGCAATGCACAAGCGCTCACTGTGCACAGTATGAAAACAAGTCAGGTGAGTTTTGAAACGTGTCATTCCGAATCATTTTGATTTATCTGACTCATTGATTCGAATCTATCCTGTCGTGACTCGTCTCTTCTGCTGTGACTTGGTATCACACTATCATGAAAATACATTGTCGTGTGTCACTTGTTGTCTGGTATGATTCGGTTTGGGTCGGTGTGATTCGGTCAATCAATATGAAGCGGTATTAAGCATGCATGGGATAAGAAATACTGTGCATAGTATCAAATACACTGTGCAAACTATGAAAACGAATCATGGTGTTTTTAAATAGAGTCATAACGAGGCATGTGTGTTTTTGAAACGAGTAATTCTAACTCATTTTGTCTATGCTGTTGTTATTCGACTCGTGTCTTGTATCCTATGACTCGGTATCACACGTTCTTTGTTAATGAAATCAATTGATCATTGATTCACAACATCACACAAGTTAATTTGCGAAAGTGTTGAGGCAGATAGTGTGCCTATTGTTAGTTTTGCATGTCCCACATGGTTCGCTTGAGCGAGAGAGGATACTTTTGTGTTTACTGTTGACTCGTGCGGCGCTCTAATTTAAATTCACTTTTTTTCATTTAAGAAATTATATTATTTCGATTATGTTTTTGTTCAAAATTGCGATGTCCGATGATTAAATGATATATTTTTTTTTTTTTTGATAAAATTTGCATTTTAATATGATGAGAGGAGAGAAGATTAAAGTTGAAACTTGTTGTTCTGATGAACGATGTATTGTAGTAGAAGATGTCTAATTACCATTTTGATGTAATTCACCTAAATACAATTTGTAGGTTTAATAAATAACCAAAAATTTATTTTAAAAATAAACAAAAACCCTAAACTGTGAAATAATTATAAGAAGAAACCATCGATGCCATTGTTTTTTCAATATAAATCTTAAAAATTGAAACCACAACCATTAGATTTATATATGTACTATATATATAGAAGTAAAGAGATTATATAGAGAATAGTATTGTGGGCATATGACTTACTTCTATCGATATTGCGTTGCAAATGTGCCGCAACACGATGACGCGCATCATTGAACTCCAAATGAAGTCCTAATCTAAGTAAAGACGTATTCTTTTCAACCAATTCAGTTATCTCCATTTCAATCTTATTGCCAAGAACTGTTGATCGCTATATTTAGAAAATAAAATACAGTTAGACAATTTATTATACTTTGTTGTGTATTAAAAGATGCCAACTTACCTGATTGGATGCCCTGAATTCTTCAATTGTACGGCACTTAAGTAAGGCTTGTACCAATTTAACAATGACGGGCGGACTTATAAAGTTCGTTTCAACATTTAATACTCTCAGGGTTTTGCTTTTCTCAATCGCTTCAGCGAGTAGGAGAGCTGTCTTATCGGTAAGACCAACATTTGTTAAGGAAAGAACTTCCAAATGTTCATTTTGCGGCAGTATATCAAAAAGTTGTTGAAACTTCTCATCAGAAATATTCTAAAAAACACAAACACAGATGAAAATGAAGAATGTCTATTCAAAACAATAACCCACTTTTATATTATTTAGATTCAGGTCAATTAGTTTTGAATCGTCTTCTTTAACGCGTCTAATCGATTCGTCTATATCTGTGGTATTCGGTGGATCCATAGGAAACAATTTCGGTTGTGTGGATTTTGTAATGCCATCCCAGCCCATGCCAACGGGTTGGCCTTTATTTAAAAGCGAAGCATGATATTGATCTTGATTCATCATAGAATGAAAGCCCAAAATGGCAGCTAAATCAATAATTTCCTCCTGTGTAGCATCATTCAGTGCATGCTCATATTCTTCACCCATATCAATGGCAATTTGTTCTTCAGCTTCCAATTCTCGTGAATCTTTTGGTGGTGGTACCCATTTCTTGCCACGCACTTTGCCTTGCACAAATGGTTCAAATTCTGGTTGATCAGGCGTCTCAATTGCCTGCTTATTGATATGCTCAATTAGTTTTTTGCGATTCAATGGACCAGTTGGATCTTTTTCACATTCATAGCTACAACGTTGATTTGGTGGCAAAAAGTTGTCCTAAATAAATATACAAGTATAACAAAACTTAATAATATGATCCGATTATTTTAACTTCTATTTTGTGTTACTACTTACATCTGGGTCAACTTCTTTTGCCAATAGTGAAATTTCTTCTGCTGACAATTGAGCCAAAAGGGTATCAACATCAACATCATCATATTCACTTAAATCTTTGCCATACAACTTAGCTGGAGTTGTTAAGGTTGTAGTTTTTGTGGTCGATGAAGTCTGTAAATAAAATCATAATCATGAATTAGTTATTATTAAGTTTCTTATGATTGTAGTTGCTTCAGACATTTCTTAATGATCTACTAGTAGTATGTAGTATGGAAACTGAAGGTTGTGGTGCTCGCTTTTTTATTTTGGGCACCGACTTCAATTTGATTCTTTGAAATTCTGGTATAGAAGAAGTTGGTTGCTCATTCTGTTGATGATGACGATTATTATTATTATTTGTTCCTGTGTCCTTCTCCATCATGTGGAAGCAATTGACTTAAAATTTATATGAATTTACATTTCATAAATGACAAAAAAAGCAAAAATAAAAATTCTAGCAAAATATACAAAAAGAAAACAAGAATAATCCAATTATGGACAAGAAGAATTGCTTGTGCTGTTGATTGTAGACATGTAGACATTCAAAATACTTGGTATAATTCCAAAGCTTTCAATATTTCTGTTCTGCTTTATACCAGAAACAATTGACAATAGCAATACTATATCCATATTCACTTGAGAAATTGCAATAATCACATGTTTATTGTATATTGCATTTTGAAATAAATAAATAATGTAAATTGTTGAATGGTTATAGTACTCGTACAACTATGGGTTTATTCACAAAACTGATCTGATGAGAAAATCGAATCAATTTTCAAAAAATAAACTGGGTCTAATTCATCAGTAGTAGGTCATAAACTTAAATTACAAACTTCTACTGTTCGCCGCTATTTAAAATAATATTTACGCACGAAACAATAAATAAAATAAAATAAACAATTGTAGTATGATGAAGCTTGATGAGCACATACAACAACAAAACGAAGAGAGAGAGAGGGAGAGCGTGAGTCCAAGTATCACGCAAAGCAAAGAGACACAACAAAACAACAACACAGTATACAAAACTGACGTAATCGACACCGCTTACGAAAAAAAGGTCATATGAACATTGGGCACACAGATACTCAATTGCACACACACACACACAATCTAATAGATTTCTTAAATATTTCTTAATGACTTTCAATTTTGTCAATGAAAAATGTTATAAATTTTAAAACTATTTATTACCTCCATATTTACTCAATCTCAACAATCAGTGTTTTACTTTAAACAAACTTATAACTGATAAATGATTTTAATTATATTAATCAAAGCCTTGATAGCTTTAATAATATTGCACAATAAAATGGAATGAAGAGAAGTTTTTGTTAAATTTGTGAAAAAATACTTGGGCGTGGTGGTTGGTGTCACAGTTTTATGTTTATGGTGGTGAATTAAATCACAAAATAGTTTACTAAATTTATTTTAAAAAAATATAAATGCACTGTTATATGTATTTGCAGAACTTTGGATTAGTTTTTATTCATTTATTTTGAAGAGAACCCTAATGAAAACAACATTCATTCTATTTATCAAATGCACTGGAATACAAAATATCGAGATACAACCAACTAGCGATGAACTGAATGAATATTGGTAGACAAAGTGGTGTCAGTGTTGACATATTCGTGGTGAATGGCAAAATATCTGCATAAAAGGACAAATAACATATGTTCATTTAGCGCAAAACTGTGATTTTGTATAACAGTTATAAGAATATGTAAGATTTAAACAGATTTAATAAACTGGATTTATAAAAAATGGAACTATATTCATATATTTTACATATAAGCAGAATTCTGGGTTCGATTTCACCATCATGAACTTATTCGATAACGATTGTCAGAGATAAGATTTATCGCTTGCTGACTTCCCGTTGCGCTTGCGTAAATTGTGCGATTTTATTGTTTTATGTTTAGTGTTTGTTTTTTTGTTTACTTCATAAATTTATTTTGTGTACAATATAATGTTTTCAACTTCTGAGCAAAATATCAACACAGATACATATGGATTGTATTTTATCTAACCAATAATTCATTAAATACATATGAATATGAAATTCATCTATTAAAAATTAAATTTGTATATGTGTATAAATTTGCAGAATACTTTTTGAATCAAATCTTAAATGATATATTGTATGAAAGACATAAATCACAACTTTGTACTTTGTAGCAAAATACAAGCACAGCGTAATCACTTAACTGCTTATTGCAAGATAGTTTTCTAACCGGATGTGAACAGTACATGAACAGCCGGATGTAGTGTGTGGTGAATATAAAGCCTTGTTTAGGGCTGATTTAAACAAATTTTGCGCGCTTTTGCCTTTTTTGAAAAACATATTCAAATTTATATATTGTAGAAAAACTTTTATTCTGTATCTTTTTGCTTAAAATCTCACACTTAAACTACGCTCACGTTCATCTATCAAGGTTATTTACCTTACATGTGCCACTTTCAGAATACTTGTTCTTGACCTACATACAAATTTTACATACTGAAATAACAAAGCAATACTAAAAGGATAAAATGCATGAAAGAAAGGAAAAACAAACTTAAGTGTTACATGTCATTGTATCTTTTAACAATAAGAAAAAACTTCTAACAATTTAAAATATCAATAAAACTACCTAAGCCTATTGTCAAAGTTCTGAGTCGATAAAGAAACGTCAAAGCAGCATCACGATTTAAGACATAAAATATAATTGCTTCCGGATCAACAATATAAAACTATATTCAAAAATAAATAATCTACAAATATACAATCTCAAAAACATACATATTTTGGTTATAGTTAAAAATATCTTCTTGCCTTAGATGTTTTAAATATTTTCAACGACACGTGACCAAATATCGAGAAAATGAACTATTCTCGTCACAAAATTATTCATTATACAATACTTTAAAGAAGAAACTGTGTGGCTAATTGTTGTTTGCTTGAAATAATTAAGAACTATAATCTACATGTGAATATCAAAGAAGATTTTGAACATTTGAAGATTCATCATACAAATTTTAACTAAAATTCACATGGTATTGGACATAATAGAAGATTCTGAAGATACTTCATTCAAATTTTAGATGAAATTAAATTGTGATTGGATATTAAAGAAGATTCTTAATTCTAAGAAGATTATTCAATCAAGTGCCTAAACTGAATGGTTAAAATAATTTAATTAATTAACAAGAATGTATCTTGATATATTTCTTTACGTAGTGCTTATTCTATTATTTTTCTTAATTTTTATTGCTCAAATATTTATGAATATGTATGCATTTCCATGGCAGCCTTCATTATCATCATCATCACAGAGCAACACTGATAAATCTAATGAGATTGTTTTTGTGTAAAAATTAATTAAAATAAAATAATTATAATCTAATATATTACAACAATAAAGGCAATTTATCCAGACATTTGATGAGTTTATTTATCGGATTAACTTGATCTATTGATTACGATTGTAAGTAGTTAATGCCTCTTGATTTCTATATTTTAATTTAATCAGACGGACAAAGATTTGCTAAGTCAATCATGTTAATCAGTTTCTTAGCAGTTGAAAGTTTTGAGAAAATTATTCATAAACATCTTAAGAGAACGAACAAATTTGTCTGACTATATTCATCAATTATCGTCTATGTTCTTTTGACATTAGAAAAATATGAAAATTGTGTCTGTGTTCTTGTGCTCTTATATATTTATCTTTTTTTTTTGTTGATGAAAAAGCAAAGCAAATGTAAATGAAGAGAAAACAAATTTGTTGCTGAACAAAGAGTTTAGAAATGTGGAATATTGTTGGAAAAGATTGGCATAGTGCGCAGCTGCTAAAGCGTTCGTTGTCTCCGTACAACGCACAAATAGATTTTTTGGCAATGGGCCAAAGAGCTATACTTGGAGATCAACGGAAAAAATTGCTGATTTTTCTGATTTTTTGTTTTTGTTTTTTTTTTTTGCCAGAGATTATTTATAACTAAAAATCACATATGTACGTATGTACTCATATACTATTGTACAACAAGCAGTCGAATTTTTTTTGCTCTTTTTCACTTTTGTTAACTTTTTGCTGGCAACAAAAGTAAGGACAACTTGTGAGTGAGTGAGCCTTGTTTTTCTTTTAATATTCAACAAATAAATACAAATGGAAATGGACTAAAAACTAAATTAACTATTAATTCAAAATGATAATTTCAATTCTGAAATATATTATGAAAATATAACAATTTTCAGAACTGAAGATCATAAAAGATCGTATGCTAGATTATGATGAGAAAAAATAATCATGACAAAGGATTAGAAGACCATTAGACATCGGTTAATTTAGTAATTTATATTTCTAGTAGTAAAAGTATATAATTTTCTACAAAAAGATTCTTTCTTTGCCAGCGGCTACTACGAGTATAATGGCAAAACCCATTGGTGGAGCTCAGGATTAAAAATTCCACCGAAAGGCAGGGATCTATGTGTTATCTACGTGCTGGAATGACAACCGTTTTAAGATTTTATCTATACGAAAATCAACATTTTAGCTAAAAGATACTAGGAAAATCACTGTATTACAAGACTTTGTCTGCTCTGATCACTATTCGTTTACCATAATATGTTTTAGTATATGCCAAAGAGAGGCTTATGAGTGGATTATTAGTGGGAATAAAAATCAATTGTCAATTTAAATACACTCGATAAATTCATGTATTCATTTCAACAAAAACATTCAAATGTTCAATAACACAAAATACATATTTCAAATCACAGTTTTGCATACAACACACTTGAGTAAATAAATAAATCAATAAACAAATATACAAATCCCTAAAGATATATGTTTTAATTACTATACTTCAATATGTCACGAATGAATGACTGAATGAATTGGTTGGTTAACTGGATTTTAATTAAAAGATTCAATAAAAGATTCATATGTGCACAAATGCACACACATGTGAGTCCAACAACAAAAGCATAAATAGAAAAAAAGGTAAACAAAAATATTGTATGTGTGCGGACACCTTTAGAATTGTTATGTACTATAAAACTTGCAACACACACGACTGAATAATCATGAAAATGACATTCATAGCTTGGGACTATTATATGAAATTCTTGTCCTTTAATCTGAATAATTGATTTTTATGAAGGTCAAAGTGAAATAACAAATATGTACAATATTAGGTACAATATGTTTGTTTAAACCTAAACTACCATAATCAAATAAACTGTAAATTAAAATACTGAGAATATCATCCAAAGCTAATTTGGACAACACGATTGGTTGATATTCTTCTATGCAAAGCATACAGTATTAGGGACTTGTTGCAACTACGCCACGGATCCATGATATAAAACAAGCAATTAGATATAGAGACATGGTTATCTATATCTGAACTTGCATGATATTCTTTCTTGGATTTCGCATAGATTACTGAAAGCAGATGGATCGTCTTGTTTCAACTAAGCTAATTAAGAATCGCATTATATAGAATAGATATATTTAGGTATTAGATTCTTCATAATTTATAATAATAAAAGAAGTAGTTTTTTAAATAACCAGACATGGCTATTAATCGATTAATTTCACAAGAGGATATTTACTACGTGACGAATTAAGGTCTCTGAGAATAATGATAAACAAATAGATAAAGAAATATGGCCGGCTATTCATTGATTGATCTAAACTGAAAGACAATTTCTCATAGCTTATACAGCAACTCATTTATGCATTTTTTCTAACAGGATCAATAGAAAATTAGTTCAATTTTACATACATCTATGGAATTATAGATTCTTCTTCTGAGTAAACAAAAAAAACAAACCTTTGTGGTACGAGTTTTACGCCATTTTGATGATGACGTTGTGGTGGCTTCCTCCTCTTCTGTGATTTCATTATCATTATCAGCCATTTTAAATTAATGTTTTATGTGATTTTGCGGTTTATAATGATTGAATCCTTAGAACATTCAAATGATATCCATACGTATTCAGTTTTATGTATCTACATAAACATTGTATTTAATTTTGTATGAGTAATTGTGATTGTGGGATTATTAAATTTCATTACCGTTTTATGTTGATTGTAAATATTTGTTTTTATTTTCATATATTTTTTTATTACATTTTTAATTGCAAGATTTTAATTTCATTAATTATTTTCATTTAATTTTCTGTTATCATTCAGCATCTAAATATGAGTATGTTAATGCAATAGACAATATTGATGTAAGTGATGAATGGATACTACACAATGCACATTCAAAGTTGATAAATCGCGGCAAATCAAAAAAATATAATATAAATTTTTAACAAATCAAGATTTTTATGATTAATGATTGGATTTTATAAACAAATGAAGGCATTTCACATTAATATTGATTCACTATGGTAAAATCACTTTAGATTTTGTTTCGAAGAATTTCGTATTAGTAAACCCGATTTTCTTTTGTAATTAAATTATGCTGAATTTTCCTGCATTGTAAGGATGAGAATGTATTAAATATTGCTTATATGGGTGAAATATTGAATGGTTTAGAAGTAACGCAAAATGTAACCGCATTTTAACAAATTTATAAATTTTCAAGGATTTATGGTCGTGTACATTGATGATGATGATATTGATAAACGATTCACTGTATATTGGGTTGTTCGGGAAGTATTTTCGTATTTTTTATTAGTTTTACTATGATTTGTTAAGAAGACACTGTCTTGTTATTCATGTGATTTTTTTTAGATTGCTCATTTTGTTTTTCTCTGTGATTAATTTTTATATGTACTACCACTACATTGTATTGTATTGTATATAATATCAGTATATGTATGTATATATTTTTTATTTGTACTTGATAATTAATGACTAATCATAATTTAAATTTTTATTTATTTTTTTAAATTTGTGCGTTGGTGTTTTTCTTCTTCTTGTATTTATAAACAAATAAAAAATTGAATAAAATTTATTTATTTATCCAACAGAAAAACGTTTTCACTTATGAAATTTGGAACATTTAAATAATTTTCTCTTTCATTTAATTTTCTTTTAATTTTCTTATAAACACATTCATGCAAAATAGTTTATTTGTGGAACACATTTAAAAATAATTTTTTAAATAAATTTCATTGATTTATGAAGAGAATTTTGTATAAATTTTTGGTTTTGGAATAATAATTTGTTTAATTATTTTATGTAATTTTTGTAAAATAAATTCAATTTATTGTAAATAAATAACTTGGATTTGTTTATATATGTTTTGTGGTGATGTGAATAATTTTTGTTTAATTATTTTATTATATTTTTATTTTATTTATGGAATTGTAATTAAATTGTGGATTTGTGGAAAATGTCACTTGTGTCGCGTTTAGTTTTTTGTTGGTTTAATAATCTTGTTTTGTGTTTTTCTTTGTTTACTTTATAGTATATTTTTATTTCTTGTATTAGAATATTTTTGGATGTTTATCAAACAAATAATATTTTTGTGTTTTTATGTTTATTATTTATATATTTATTTGTATTTGTTGTTGTTTTGTTGTAAACTGTAAGCTTGTATCCTTTTTTGTTTTTTGTGTGTGCTTGTGTTTTTTTGTAACTGAAATTATTCTATTAAAATTTACGTTGTTGCAGTCTCAGTGACAAACAATTTGAAAACGCAAATAGAAAATTGAAATTACTGAAAATATCCCAAAAACGAATGATGATGATGGAAGTCCATTGGTGCTCACACACAAAACGAACTGTTTTTGATTATGAAAATCTTTCACATTGATTTTGTTTTTTTTTTTTTTTGAATTTTGTATTTTCTTTTCTTTTTGTTTAAGATACACCGTGAGTGCCTTTGAGAGAAATTCTTCTAGGTGGTGTATCAACTATGTATGCGAATGAGTATGGTGAGTGTATTGAGTGAGTATAATGAATGACAGCCGTTGGTATTTCGCGCACAATCACAATCAGCAATTTATAAATCCAAGAGGACAAAGCAAAATAAAATAAAATAAAATATTTAAAAGTATATAAATGAGTTGGCCATTATAACAAATAATGAAAACAACCAAAAAATACCAAATTTTATATGTATGCTAAGTAAGTCCGGCGACCGCGTGTATATTTAGTATTGTGTGTTCAGAAAAATGACAAATCACTTCAATAAAGAAAAAAATATATTGTATATTTCGACAATCAAATTTTTGTCTTTTGTATTACAAAAATCTAAGCAGAAGAGGCAATTGATTGTAATTTTATTTAAAATTTTCACCTTCAATTTTTGTTGCGGTTTTCATGCGACTCAAAAGTATACTAAACCAACCAAATATTCCAGTTGTTATGACCTACGACTCGTGTGCAACAAAACATCTGAACACTGAACTGATCAAACCATAAAGATTTCATGTGACTCAGTCAAACAAACAAACAAACAATCCTTTCATTTCAGTAGCATGTCTCTTCTTTAACAACAAGTGTGATATTATGGCTATTTTTTATTATACTTTTTATTTCATTTCAATCATATGGAGAGAATGGCAACAATTTGCCAAAAAATCAAAGATTTCAATAAAATCGTTTCACACAAATTCTTGTTCACAAGTTTGTTCTTCACTTTGTTGATGATAATGATGATGATGTTTGATTTCTCTAGTTTTTTGGAATGAAAAATCAAAAATATTACCTATTATATTATTATTGAAGATTGTATTAAGTATTGTACGTGTATGTTGTAAGTTCAAAGGTTGTGGCCATTGGCCATCGAATTCAAAAAGAGCCATGGACATGAACAGTTTATAGAAAGTCATTGGTCTCTATGGTGTTTTATCTGCAGCAAAATAAAATACATTGATTTGACGCGACCGTGTACGACGAATGAACATTGACATTGGCTTGTTTGAGGTAGTATCTATCTATCTACCACATCTCACACTTTAATATACAAATATATACCATATAGTATATACATATGTATATACAAATATATACGAATTCATGCAGACATACACCATCATCATTATGTTCATCATTGAGAATTATTTATTTTAATTTTTTTGTATTTTGAATTTCTATTCTTGATTTTTTTGCATATAAAATTTAAGAGTATGGAGGAACACCTTGGCTACTCTTATTCTTCGGATGGAATGAAAGTGCTCTTAACACCTGTAGCAGCACATGATATGAATAAGTTGAGTTAAATGTTTAAATTAATATTAAATAGAATAGAATGAAATGTTTTGTAAGTATTTATAGATACACACATATGTGCAAACACTATATGTTTGACTTTTATATGGTAGATTTATTTGAAAACTTTCTAATTACCATAATAATTACTATATTTGTATTATGAATGGAAACTTAATTAAAATCTCATGTCTGTTCTTTGCAATGTGCTTTTATTGTAATATGTGTAAATTTTAGGGGTGTATGAATGAATGATTTATATTTGCATACGCCATAAAGGTCTATGTAACGTCATACTGATGGAATATATAATGTGTCTTAAGCTAATTCAATTAGATTAAAGCCTGTAGGGTCTCGGAGCTCCTCAACTCATTGTAACTAACTAATTTTGATTGGATTTGTATCTCACTTAAAGCCAGTCCGCTAACATCATTGACACTTCTATTATTTCGGCGGAAAAATATATTTTCATAGGATATCATGTAATTACATATTATTTTATTCAACACCGTGCCCCTAGACACGTGCCTACTCTGCCTAAAGGATAATCCATCACTGGATCCGCAGAGTAAAAGAGTTTCTGCAGGAGCCCAGCTGAAGGCTACCGGACTGCTTTTAGATATAAAGATTAGCTGCGAATGAGTAACATTTACGCATAACCAGTCGTGGATAATCAGCAGGTGTTTGTACTCAGGCGTGGAAAGACACACTGCGGGCACTGTAAAGCCTTAATTATAACAAGCCACAATACCGAGTATTACACTGACTAGGCGTGTTGATGTCGCCTCAAAATAAACATCAAGCCCAACTATACACTTCAACAGCAACTGACACACAGACAATTAAAAGTTTTAAACCCCTTAAAAAGCAACAGGAAACCACTTTCTTATCCCACCAAAATCGTACAACAAGGCAAATCATGCAAGTGCAACCCCAGGAACTATGTTAATGGCGGAATGAAATATAGAAATGTATCACGACATTGTCACAAATATAAATTATGTATTGTAAAAAAAGGCCATGAGGGCCCCAATGATGTGTGATGATTGATGGATGAATCGATCTTCTAGATTTCCATTGAAAGGTTATTGTCCCTTATGATTCATCTTATCAATTGTTAATGTAAATATTGCTGTTCGGAATCGACTGAGCAAATAAAGAAGAAAGCAGTTACGTATACTTAATTTTATATTGACTAATCTTAAATCTTGATGAGCGATTGCTTTCAGAAATGTATTATAAACTTAATTTGCTTAGCAAACCTTGTCTAAGTCACTGAGTGTCTATTGTAAGTAGTCTTACAGTTTAAAAAATATTAAAATAATTGTTTTTGTTGTTATGATCTTCGACTTTGTCGAGATCATTTGTCGTAGATTGCAGTTGTTTCTTTATAAAAGTTAGCAATTACTCTTTCATTACTGGAATTTCAGCAAAATAATCATAATAACTATGATTTAATCGATCTTTTTAGTGAATTACTTATTGATTTCTTCATTTAAGATCTTAAAGTAATGTATAATTTGATTCAGTAAGAATCTTTGATTGTCTTTCAGTAAACATCAATTGAAAAGAACAAATATTCTTCTATATAAAGAAATCTATAAAGAAAACTTTAAGCACCTATATCAGCTACATATGAATGACTCCCCTCTCAAAATCATATTCAAAAATATAATTTATGGAGTCTTGTGGGACTGCTTGCGTTTTTGAGCATTACAAACATCCAGAATAAAGTGATGCATTCTTTGTATTTCTTTCTATTTTCATTTCATAATCTTTGACATTTCAAATTTTCCAACAAATTTATTATGTTATTTGTAAAGATCGAAAATCAAATTAAAATCAGAAATCTCATGATTTCTAAATGAAGCAATTTATGTTTTATTTATGATGACGACATATTTAAAAGATTGTCCAAAACATAAGCAAATGTCGGATGCAATTATTTTGATATGCTATAGAATGGGTCAATTTAACAATATTTAAGATCAGTTGGTTGTTTTTGTTTTCTTATCCTTCTTTTTTTTTTTGTCTGATATTTTTACAAGTGTCTCCTCGCTTTTTCAACATGGCATACAAGTATATGACTAGTATATGTACACATTGCATAAAGCAACAAATCTGTTCATCATAATTATGAAAGCAAACTAACAAAAATAGCAGCTAGTAGTATAAGTCGGCGGGTTCTACTACTTGAAATGTTTGTATTTAGTATTGTATGTAACATGAAATGAAGTCGATGTTAATGTTGCGTGTGCTCAACAACATTTGCTCTGATTTCATTTTAATTCGTTCGCCATGTACATGTCCATTTTATAACATTTTGCAACAGATGTGAATGAACGTCGTCGCCGTCATCGTCTAAAAGTTTTTTTTAAGACAAAACAATATTTTTTTGTTGATTTTTCTTGATTTTCCTGCATTCGACTTAAAATGAAATATCATAGAATAGAATAGTAAATGCCAATACTATTTTAAAGAAGAATCAAAAATCAAATGGATGAATGCATTGGATGAACAAAAGATTCTACTATTGTACTATATGAATGTTTCGATCTTTATCTCATAAAAAAACATTAAGGGATTAGTTTACTTTGCATACATACACGTACATCAGAAAAATCAGATAAACAAAAGGCCATGAGGGCCGCAAATGATGTGTGGTGGGTGATTGATGGATGGATCGATCTTCTAGATTTCCATTTAAAGGTTATTGTGCCTTATGATTCATTCTTATCAAATATATACATACTCATAAATATACTATAATATAGTATACAGATCTGATCTAGTATAAGGAATATGCATGTATGTTATTTACGAGTCTGTGTGTCCACTTAATGGAAGGACACTGGCTAAAAAACAAAGAACTGTTTTGCCTCGTTTTCTTTTAAATGTCAAACAAAGAAAAGCAAAACAAAAAATCCAATAAAACTTAACACAACAAGGGTGACGGCTCCACCCACACCCACACTAACAACAACATCAACGTAAAATATATAAAATGAAAATCGAAAAAGAAAAACATTTATTTTTAAATATACTATGTATGCATTGAGAAAAATAAGCTAAGAAAAAACAATAAGAACAACGAGAACAAGAACAATAACTTCAGCTCTACTGAAGCTTACATACCTTTCACAGTAACCAAAGAAATGAAGTATTTGCCCATAGGTCCAAATTTTTGGGAATTTTATATGAAAGGAATACACTGCATTGGTTGTCATGGTAAAAGAGCTCAGTACGCATAAGAGCACTGAAAACGATGCTGGAAGTAGCCTAGAATACTCATGCCAAACGAGGCTCCAAGTTTTCTGGGTAAACTCACTCCTGTCAAAAACATACTTTCTAAAACCTTTTATATGTATTTCTTTTGTGTGGAGAGTATATGAAGTATATGTTCAATTTATAGATGTGTTGGCATTCTATATGGGTTGAAAAGTTTAAGTCTAAAGCTTAGAAGTTAGCTATGAGAAACAAACGGAGCATGTTTTTCATTTACTTTTAAGACTAACTTCCCTATTGTTGTATCCGGAGATGCTCCTGTTATCTACATACATTAATGAAAAGTTATGTTAGCAATTTCAACTCAACATCTCTTAAACGGAGATACTATTTCATACTTGAACCAACCTGTCAATTATCATCAAATCTATTGAAATCGTTATGACAACCAAGTATTTCCATATTTGTAGATGCACTAATTCCATGCGTTGCAAACATTACACCTAAGTGATAATACCCAATCACACCATGAGTGAAAGGAATATAGTACATATAGAATTTTTAAAATAAAAAAAAGAAGAATATTCTACGGAAAAAGATAAAAGGCAAAAGAACAGAGAACAGACAAAACAGCAGGCAAAATAAAAAAAAAAGAAGAGCCCGAGCCAAGAAAACAAACGGCACAAAATAAGTCCTTGGCAATGGGAAAATTTTCTTGTCAAAGACAGTGAGAAAAGAGAAAAAGGCAACAACGATGTTGACGATGATGATGATGATGATAATGATGATGATGAACAAAGAAGAGCAAGCAACAGATTAATGGATGTGATGGTGCCTTCCTCGATGTATTCTCTATGGAAGAAAGAGTTGCACATTTGCGTCTTACACTTAACAATACATACAATTCTATACCATATACAATATATGGATATAATAAATATATTAAACCACATTAATTCTGAGTGACAGACTTAAGAAAGATCAAGAAAAGAATAATAAAAAATTAGCATATATTTCTATATACAATATTTTTATATTTTTTAGTTCTTTATTAAAAATTTCTTTGAAAAAGAGAACAAAAGAGAAATTATTAAAAAACAAAAAATAAAAAATGTACAAATATCTTACATAAAGATAAAGATTGACGACATCAACCTACAGAAGAAAATAGCACAAACAGGGTAAACAAATGGGATGGCGATCTAAAAAATTCCTTAACACAAAAAAATATCAACCTCATAAACCTTAATTTATAATTAATAAATAACAAAAATTCCAAGCAATTCTTTGTCTAAAAAAATATTGTAAATATTATTCTTACTTGATCCATAATCGCCATTATTGCGCATTTAATTCTGCTATGTAGATTTACAGTAAGGTAGGTTCTATTTTATACAATTTTCTTGTTATCTTAGAATTTTCAAATCCAAAATTTGTATTATTTTATCCAATAAATGCAAAAATCATCACAAGAAATAACCACCCGGAAATAATAATTACAATTTTTCTTTTTGTTGATACCAAAAACGAATCTATTTTTTGTTGGCTTTTAGGTTTTTTCAAAAAATCAATTATTTTGGTATTTATTTAACAAGTTATTGCGATAACGTGTGCAATTTATTCGTTTGAATTTAAAATGCAACTAAAAAGAGTCGCGCATAGACAAAACATTCAATAAGTCGATTTTTAACTAAACCTCCCACACATAGTTTCAAAGGGTATTGTTACTTTGTAGTAATGTTTGTAACGCATGAAATCGTGCGTTCGAGATAATGGTAATAATTATACTATTGTTTATCGATTACAAAAATGTTATGAGTATGTTCATCCATCCATCTATCTACACATCTATATTCATATATCCTTCAATTCTTCTATACATCTATTCTTCTATCCTTCTACCGATCTATCTATCTATTCATCTACCCGTCTACTCCACTATCCATCTATACATCTAATAATCTATTTATTAAAACTTTTATTCCTCTATACATACATCATCTCTCCATTTATCCATTCACCCATCTATCGATCTATTCATCTATCCATCCCTCCACCAATCTGTTTCTATGGAAAGTATTAGTTTAAAAGCTTTTGTACTATAACTCTATATCTGCTACATCTCCATTGTTACAGTAACTGAAAGATCTATTGTAAAATGACAAGAAAAACATATCATCAACAAATTCTCCATTAACTGGATCACACCGATCAATGTTTAGTATATACCTAATTACTAGTTGCTTTGTTAGGAATAAGTTTCTCATTTCCTTAGCTGGGACATGAAAGGTATCTAAGCTTCGGTGAAGCCCAAGTTAATGTCATGTCTTGTTTTTATTGTTCAATTCATTATTACCAATTTCCCCTAGACAATTTCTTTTGTCTACATTTTCTCTTATATTATTTAAATGGCTGTCACCATTGTGTTAACAAAATGTACAAATAATTTGAAAATAAAAAATAAAATAAAAGCAATCAAACATCAACACAAACATCATCTACTACATACATATATGTTGATATACATATAATCAAATAAAAGAAAATTTAACTAATTAATTTGTAAATAATATATATGCATATGAGAAATAAAAGTTGTTCCGGAATTTTTTCCCACCCCATTGATTTATTATTGTTTACTATAGTATGTGCATATATACCATAGTATAGTACGTACGTACGTATTTAAATTTTGGCATATGAGTTGACATTATTTGACAAATTGGTGGTATATTGACAATCTGATTTTTGTTTGAACTTATTATCCACAAAATAAGAAGATAAATTCCGATTAGTTGACATTTGTCCAAACATTTTTAAGCCCAAATTATTGTTCTGGTCTAGTAATTGCGTTTCGAAAATCCCATAATTTGAATGGAGTTCATTAAATGACTAAACTGTATACATTTTCTATATTAAGATTTTATATACTGACTATAAACACTTTATGGATTTGCCTGCAAAAGAGCTTGGGAAGTTATTGACGTGTGACATGTGCCATTTAAAAACCACTGAGTTTTTATGAAATCATTAAATTATGGTATCCATAAAACTTCTTAAGTCATATATGATCTTATGTTAAATAAATACATTTTATATATAAGTTTTTTATATGATTGTGTCTGAGAACACTTTAATGGTACAAGAATACTGAGATGACTTTATTCATTTGAATTTATTATAATGTATGATTTATAAACCTATTAATTTCACCTCAAATATGTATGCTCTATAAACATTTTATACATACAATATAAGTTTAGATTGTGTTTGTATTTGAGAAGATTTGATCAGCAAAGATATAAAAAGACTGAGATGTTTTTATCATCATCTGCTTTTATCATTAGATTATGATTATTTTAAGTTATAGTTTTGACCTAATTTCACTTGCAGTTAATCTACAATAATATAAATAAATACTCCTATCAACTTTAGAACATTTAATGATACTTGATTGGCCTTCATTCAATCAATAGATATCTTAAGACATGTTCTGTTCATTTTTATCTATTTCCTAGATACATATGTACCACATATACAAACTAATACAACAAATCTTTTATGAATTTATGTCAAAACAAATACATATTCTCCTTTCAATTAAGATTTTGTTTTTTTTTTTTGATTTGTAAAACGCATAATAAATACATTTTATATTAGTTCTCTGTTTTTCCGCCATTATGCTTAGATGATGACTTCCGGTTGCCGGATGTTATAATTTTAACTGACCTCCATTAACTTTCAACCATTTGCTAATAATAATTTTTTAATTTGCTATTTCTCTTTTTTTATATTAATTCGTTTAATAAAAAACTAGATGAACTAATTCCACTATTAAATTTATATTTAAAACAAAAAATTTGTTTGATAGAAAATGATTTAAATCGGTTCTGGCTTTTAAATATCTACACTTTCACCAAATTTGACCAGTTAAATCCTTGAAACAGTTTGTCTTAGTATATTTATTTAAAATTTTCTATCATAAACAATTTTTGTAGGCATCTTTGTTTTTACAAAAGAAATAAACATTCGACAAAATTTTGGCAAATTTCTATTTCTATAGGGGATGGAGGGTACAGAGAAAGTATTATGATTTTATGCAAGCTGCTACGCTATATGAAAACTTCATTGAAATACGAGCGTATAGTATGGTAAGTATATTTATTTGTACAATCTGTAATATTTTAAATTTGATTTTTTCTGTTTTTTTGAACAAACAATTTAATGCATTTAGCAGATTTTTCTACATTTATTTAAAAATTTATATTTATGGTATACCTTTCAACACATATTCACAATGGTATTAACACATTGTCTAGAGGTTTGTAACGTATAATAAAAATACAATAGTTTATCTTAATATAAAGAGGACTAATTAATGTTACCTAGGATATTCATCCTTCTGACTAACTTTATACTTTAGTTATTCATATGATTATATCTGTAATCATATAAAAGTTCCTCAGTTACTAGGGAAAAGTGTCTCACTATGTATTGTATAAAAAACTTATTCATTTTTTGAGTCAGAGTGTTCCAACTTAATAAATAAATAAAATATAAGGATCCTTAATACAGTAAATCAAAAAATTGGGACTGGTTAGACATAAATAAATAGTGGCTCTCAAAAATGAATAAATGATATTGACTTTTACTCAACAGAAAATTATTCCTTAGATCATAAGTAACAGATTCATGAAGTCACTTAAATATAAAGAGGACCAATCAATGTTAATTCTGAGCAAACAAACAGAAAACTTGAATGCAATCTTTTACAGAGTTACGAACATCCCAAAGTGATTGAACCCAACTATGTCATTGACAACTCACCAATCTAACATTTTGGAAACAATTTGGGATACAATAAGAAAAGAGAAACAAAACAATTGGATTACTATTATTAAATCAAAAGTTCCCTAAATTATTGTATTGAATGTTATTGTGTGAAAGGTATAATAAACCCTTTGGCAGGACCAAAGTTGAAGTTTTTTTTTATATAATTTTCTATATTCTTGTGTTCTAAATGTGCCTATAGCAAAGTGTAGTTGCATGATATACAAACTTACATCTTGCTTCTTCTGTAGATATTTTTTGAAAATAAAGAAAAAATAAAATTGGTCAATGAAAAACAAAAAAAAAATATATTTTTATATAAAAACAGAAAAGAAATTCATTGTTTAACAAATGTTTTCTTTTTATAAATACAAAAATTTTGCAAAAAATAACCACATAGCAGACTAAGACTATTTAAAAATCGAGACTACAGATACTACATACATTTCTATGATTATACTACACATTACTAGATTTTTGTATAGATTTTTATGAGACTTACCTCTGTTATTTTCATAGTACGTTTAACTGTTTTACGAGTGACTTCTGTAGTCTCTTCAACTACATCACCATCTTCATCGATTGTTTCGGTTACCATTTTTTCGGTATCGCCGGGTATTATTTCCTCTTTTTCCTCGGTAACAACGCTTGTCGGCTTTGGAGTTTCATTTTCTTCAAGCTTTTCTGGTTCACTGACCGCGGAGTCACCGACAACATCATCTATTTCAGACATTTTGGGATCTCAAATGTTTTCAGTTTTTTAAACTTTAAAATATTGCACAATTTTTTCTTTTCTTTTTTTATTTTTGTAGATATTTTTGTTTTTTTTTTTTCTTTTAACTTTTTGTTTACTTTTTCTTTATGTATTTCAAGATTTTCTTTTTTTTTATGTAATTTCTTTTAATGGATAATAAATTTTGGTGTTGTTGTTTCTTCTTCTAGAGATAAATAAATATAAGGATATTTATTAATTATTTTGTTAAGATTTTCAGTTTCAATTTATTTATTATTAAATTTGAATGAAACAAGTTGACAACTTTTCTTCACAAATATCGTAAATAGATAGTTTTAGTTGGACACATTGGACACAAGAATCACACACTTTCTTTCTTTCATTTGGCGAAAAACAACTGTCAAAATAATTTTTTCCCAATTAATTTTCCACAAAACGAAACACAAGCAAGAGACACAAGTAAAAATTATGCAGACACGTTTGTCTTTTTAATAATTTTTAATTTAAGTATTTTGTACTGAAATTGTTATTTATTTGATCACTTCTGGTCGAGCAACTGCGACTGCGAAAGCGAACTCGAAAAATTCACAACGGAAGGCGTACCAGGCATCTATTCGAATGCGATGAACACAAAGACGCAGATACTACACAAAGATGATGACGACGTCAAAAACAAAAAAAAAACAAATCAACCCAAAAAGAAAATATAAAATTTTTATAAAATACAATAAAATAAAATAAAAACAAAAGATGAAAAAGCGACAATTGAGGTACTCTACACTGTTGTCTGTTGTATGTTTCTGTACATTTAGTACATGTACAATGAGATGAGATGAGATCAGAACTGAACAGAACAGAACAGATCAGAACAGATGAGTTGAAAAGATGAGATGAGATGAGTGGAGAGTCTTTTAGACAAAGATGCGTACAAAGAACACGAATAAAATTAATATGCTAACTGAATGTTTTCCTTTCATTATACTACTACAGTACTTAGTACATATAGCAAAAAAAAAGAAAAAAAAATATAAATAAAAATTATGTGTAGAATTAAATTAATTTTGAATGAATGAACAACATGTACTACACAAAAACTACTAAAGAAAGCAATACAGAAAGAAATGTATAAAAATTTTCAATTTTAATAAGAACAAATCACAAACACAAGCAACCGGACTTGTGCTTAAAAGATTTTTAAGCACAACACAAGCGGTGATCGATTCAAATCGAAATAATATTGTACTCGTAGTATATAGTTAATAGTATAGTGTGTGTCTCTGCCTTTCCTTCTTTCTTTTCGGAGAGAAAAACCTGGTATAATTATTTTTTCCTGAACATAGAAAAACATTTAAAGAAAGACAGAAAGAAAGAAATGAGGTTTTTTTTCCATATACTACAACTTGTACTACAAAAATGAAAAACGAATGAATTTCCTCTCGCGCATGCATATGAAAGAAACAAAATTCATAGGAATTAAGTATTAAGGCAATTTGAATGAGAGACAAATGAAAAACAAAACGAAAACGTAAATGAAAAGGAAAAGGAAAATTGAAAAATCAAAATGAAAATGAGTGGAGAAGAAAAACACATGGAAGCAAACAAACATTTATACACACATCCATCCAACCCATCCCATCTCAACACATCTCAACCATCTCATACACATATGAATGGATGGATATGCATGAATCTATGTATATATCTATCTTTGTATATACAATATACTACAGAGTCTACTTGACTTTACATACTCGTATGTATATTTACGTATACATTTATTTATAATAACGCGCTCGCCCAGGCGGCGTTAGCTCAGTATTATATATTTTTTAAATTTAATTTTTTTTTTTGACAAAATACTGGGTGTGCTTTGAGGAGTACTAAGACAATTCTGAACTAAAGAAATCGGGATAAATTTATTAAAGAATAAATATATTATTTATTTATTAATATTTTATTAATTTAAACATCCGAAAAAATGAATACAATTAAATTAACCAGGTATGCGAGTGAGATGCAGAACATGACAAAAATTACTATGAAAAAGAATAATAAAATGATCGAAATTAGCATGGTGTGTAAGTCACATGGCAACACATGATCATGTATTAAGCGGTAGTCATGTGCAGTGTATTCAAATAAAAACCAGGACAACCTGCATTTACTCAATCATAGCCACAAAAAAAGAAGCCGACGAAGAAGAAACTGAACATATGTAATATGGCAAAAAGTAGCTACAAGTAAATTTAAACGATTAAAGATGATTTTCTAAAACATTTGACGAGAAATGATTATACAAATGTTACAGCTAACCAATAAGTATCCAATAAATGGTTGGGGAGGAGCAGAGCAACGGCTGTCTTGGTATCTAGTATTATTTAAATGAAATAAGCTTAAGGATTGATTTGAGTTTCCTAATTTAAATAGGAAGTTCTATGAGTTTTAGTAATCTATGTCAACTTCCTCTAACCGGAAATGCTTCTTTAAGTGCTTCAGTACCGAAGTGACTTGTGGTCAATACCCAGCCTTGTTCGGTTTTTGAAGAACCCCAGTTCGCATGGGCTCTGAGGGAAAATTGCTTATGATACATAGTATAGTCTAGTAAGGTATAGTTATAGCTTAGAGTAAACAGTAAGAAAATTAATTGAATTCATGGCAAATTTATCAGAATTGTTCCTTTGAAAACAAACTGCAAGAAAATGAATTGAATTTAATTCAAAATTTATTTAAAAACTAATAAAAAATCTTATAAAGGAACATGAATGAACTCGTGATAATAAAAATTCTCCTTATTTTTCAAGTGAAATTCTTTATTCAAAAGTTCAAATGAATTTCGATTGAAAAATGCATTTCCTTCCTTCTTTTTATTTTTTCTTAATACTTTTTCACTACACCCTAATACAATATATATAAAATTACATTGTAGTATGAATAAAACACAAGAAAAAAAACCTGATGAACAGAACAACTCAATGCTATCATGCAGCTTCCATTTTATTGTACATATAAAGTGTCATTGACTTGTGCTGACCTACACTTTACAATTTACAAAAGAACACAACAAAAGAGTTGAAATCAAATATATAAAAATAAATCTGTACAATTGATATTATTCACACATTCAAGAAATACTAAATGGTATAACATACACGTACTATACAAAAGTACAATGCATTTTTATATTTACCCATCACCCAACACCTAGTATTACTAAGAGATACACATGTACATAATACATACATAGATACCTACATAATTCTCCTCTGTCTATTTAATCAATGAAAGTTGAACAACAAATTATTCAATTCCTGGAACTTATAAAGTTTCTTTTAATTAAATGCATGAATAATTAAAATTTTGGTTCTGTTCTATAACTTAAGTAGCAGCTAATTCATGTTAAAAATTTTCATTGAACATTTTGCGGTTTTGCTTCTAGGCTTCTTCTCAGAAGAAATAAGCTTTTGCCACCGTTCTCTCTGGGATTTAGCTGGTGCTGCTGCTCCTGCTGCTCACTTTGCAACAAGTGTTTAGCCATGGAAAAGCTATGAGGGAGGCACAACCATCATCATCATCATCAGAATTAGTAAGGCAAAAAAGCTCCAAAACACGCACTGGAAAAATAAACTTTCAAGCTCACAGCAGTCATGGGCGTTCTAAAAAAGGGGAGATCAAATTTATATACCAATGAAGCTAATAAAATTCTTCTTATTTTGGTTGTCAAAATTACTATCAGTACTATAAAAAGTATAATTTAATTTTAATTCATATGAGGACTTGAGGGCATAGTTCCAATAACATTCTATAACTCTTTGTTGCTGACATTATTTATGTAAATTTTCATGCTTTGAGATATACATAAAATTTAAATGGAAATTCGCCTTATCAATTTTTTGAGCGAACTGAAAAATCAAAACAAGAAAAAAACTCAAAAACTTTTTGTCGACTTTGTTGAGCTTATCGCTTGCGCTCTTTCTCTCTCACACACACTCTCTCTGGTTTTACAAAATCAAATATACTCACTTTAAACTTTCCAATAAGTCAACCTTATACTTACCACAGTACAAATCTGATACATATTTCATAGTCACTCGTCACTCTGCTCTTTGACTCAACAAACTGCGACTGAGACCAGAGACCAGAGACCTGCTGGAGATACTTCACAAATTTGTTCTGTTTGTGTGCTGCAGCAGCAATACGTTTATTCCATCAGCAATCTACCTGGGTCAGTTAATATTTTGACGTGTTACCAACAAGACCCAAATATCTCGGCGCTAATTAAACCAAAAACAACAGAAATAAAAAACCCAACAGAAAAAAGTAATATTTTACAAAAAATTTGTATTAATAACAAAATAAATTATTGAATTTATTCACATACATTTAATATTAAATTAAGTGAAGAAAAATGAAGTGAATTTGCTAAAAAATTATAAATAGAGATACTTTTACTTTTTTTTGTATCTGATTCGGAGATACTCATATCAAAATGAAAATGTATACATTGTGTTGTTATTGTTGTTGTTATTGTAGCTGGTGTTGCTGTTGTTTCTGGTGTTAGATTAAGCTTTCTTGAGTATTGAAAGGTGTTTTTCAGTCACTTGCATAGTCGTTTGTAGTGTATATACACACACGATATACTCTATATACTCTCGTACATATTCGTATAGTACTACTTGTAATGATTTTGTTATGTGTATCTTCATCTGAGTTAAATTGATGTTGATATGATTCAACGAAGACAATAATCGACTGGAATTTTTTTAACTTTAAATCTTTTGTACTATCAGTAACTCTCATTCTCAAACTTAAACTCTCTTTTTGTTTTGCTCTCTGTTTTAATTATTGAATAATTCACAAGTGTTTAAAATTTCAATTAAATTTTTGTGTTTTAACAGCTGAAAAGAGAAAAAATCCTCTAATCTAAGTCAAAATGAGTGGTGTCGATGCTATTATAAGCTATAAACGTAGTCCAGATGAAGATTTTTATGGTTTATTGAATTGTAATGAAAATTCATCGGTAAGTATCATTAAATTTTATAAACTTCTTTTAATCAACAAAATAAACGTGATAATGAAATTGATTATTTATGAAAAGTAATGCAAAGTAAATGAAATCATCATCATTCATCACCATCAATAAATTTAGACAGAATTTAATAATAAATTCTATCCTTTATCAAAAGCTTTTAATATATAAATGACACTTTTAAGTTCAGCATCATAATCATCATAAACATCAACATCATAGATTCATGCTTAATACATATTTCACTTGATTAACAACATTAGGATTGTTTACCACCCCATGACTACATAGTAATATTCTTGTGTAGATGCTTCTTGACCTTTCAACAATTTGTCAACATTGTTCCCTGATTTTACTTACTTTGTGTTTGAAGACACTCTCTCTCTCTTGCATGATGATAATGAAGATTTTAAGTGCGTCTTGAAATATTCAAGACAACAAAATATTAAATTTTAATAAGTAAAAAATTTCATGTACACAGTATACATCATTAGGCCTTGATTAGGTAAGCCTTTGAATATAGCCAAACTAAAGTGTTTCAATAACCAACCACATACAAAAAAATTATGTGACATTGAAATGAATATGAAACCTTAAGTCAAAGATTTAGATTAGATTTAGATTTAATACATTGTATTTAGTTAGTCATGAGCTCAGTTGTTTAATATCGGATACCGAACAAAATATGTGACTAATTTTCTAGACTAGTATAGATGGTACTTTACCTAAATTCCAGTTAATTTAAAAGATTTATTTATTGAATCATATAGTATTGCATAATATTATAATATTATACACAAGTACATATGTGGGTATGTAAAATTGTTAGTTGTGTATAACATACCAAATATCCTTAATGAACATTTAACACGCACACATATGTAAATTAGTTCTTATTATATTATGCTATTTTTGCCGTCATCGGGTGTCCTGTCAAACTATTGTACAACAGTTGAGAGTTTTATTTCCTATTTTTTGTATCAATTGATTTGAATTGGAACAAATGTGTGTTGTAGAATGTCATTTAGTTTTTTATTCTATTTGCGTCCCATTTGCATATCATATAGTATGATATGTTCATGTATGAATATTTCATAACTACATTAATCAAGGAATTATTATTGAGTCTTTCAGTTGATATTCTATTTTTAAAGTAATTTAATGTGGTATTTTTTCTATATTTGCAGCTAGAGCAAATTCAAGCTGAGTTTAAGCTGTTGGCTTTGCAATATCATCCTGATAAAACTGGAGGCAACAAGGATGCTGAAGCTAAGTTTCAGCAACTTAAAGTAAGTTAAAATGTCACTTTTACTATTAATTCTTATAAATGTTGATCTTTGGAAGAAAAAATTGACTAAAAAATAAAAAAAATTCATAAATATTTGTATCGACTAGCAAAGTTATTAATGCATGAACTTAGATATTATGTATTATGTATTAATGCGACAATAAATCATATAGATATTTTAAATAATCTAGCACATTAAGATTTTAAAATATACAGGCAATATTTATTTATTTATTTTTAATTTATACAAAACCGAGTTGATTAGCTTATTAAGTCGTCCATTCGTCATCATATTCTCTGTAGAGACAATATTATCTATTGCAATGAGTCATTTACGTAAATTATTTCCCACAAGAAAAGCTTTTAAAAGCCAATAATTTCAACTATCTTAACTTAAGATTAAATTTTAAAAATACATATGAACCTACAAAACTTCATTATTTCTGAAAGTTAATAAATAAAATAAAATCCGAAAGCATTACAGCATGACTTAATGCGTAAGATTTATAATAATATTTTGCCAATTGCAAAATATACTCAAGAGGAGTCAACCAATAGACCTATCAATTTATAACCTTGAACATGTTAGCAATAAAGTTTATTATCACAATTCTGGATCACTTTACATTTACAATATCATAAAGAATATCTATTCCTTGGCACAGTCAATCACTTCTCCTCAATATCTCCCTTCTGCATTCTCTTCCCCTTTTTCCTTCTTAATCCATGCCTATATCTTACTGTTATCGATATACTATACCCTCTTATCTATTATATTAAATTATTATATAGCAATAGCATACCAAAGCAATATAACAAACATAACATATTTACCAGTTAAATTAATATCTAATGGAAATTAATATCTAAAATTGAAATTGGATCATGGTATTGGGTGTCAGTTATAAAATATGCAATTAGTTGTTAGTACTGAAACATGGGAGATTACATTTCAATAACCATGTTGTCCTTTGTTGTGGGTGTTACAGAAAAAAAAATATAAAAAAAACCCTATTACTTTCCAATTACTTTAAAGTTTACTTAATAAATTAAGGATAAAATAGAACTACTATTGAATAAAAATACGTAATTATTTACACAATTCACAGAAATAAATTATGTTAAAATTCTGATGTATATAACGCATGTATTTGTATGGAACAAGGATATACAATGAACAAAATGAATAAATTGTACGTACTGTGTCTACTTCTCATATTTCAAAATTATGAACCAAACCAAGTTCACCCTTTTATACCTTAGACCTTCAGCGAGTTAAATTCTATGAGATTATAACTCATGACTTAGTACAATGTCAATTGCTGCAACTGAAATTATCATCATTGCACCCTCTAAGACATCAGTACTTAAACCACACAAATAATATAAATTCTCTTTTATGAATATCATACTTGGTTTTATGCTTTAACACTTACAAAACGAATTGAATACTCGAGTGTCATTAAGGAATTAGCAAAGAAAAAGCAAATTGTAAAAACAATATTTTCCTCTTTTCATAACTCATGTGTAAATAATAAAGTTAAGTTAAGTCTTCATACAATAGTATATAGTATAGTATATCCTGAAGCCAAAAACAAAAGGGTTTAATTTTATTATTACTTGCAATTTACCATAGTATGATTTACTGTAGTATCATTGTAAGATAAGTATTTGTTTTCATTTTCATAACTTATACAAAAGTTTTTCCTGTCTCTCTCTCTCTCTCTCTTCTGACTGACCTAAATAGTCAATGGGTAGTGAATAAATGAATTAACAACGATGAATCGTGCGATTAACACAAAATCAACATGAACATTGCGATCAATAATCAGGCAATTTCATGATGAGTTTCATTTTACAGTTTCTCACAGTTTTCAATTTTATTTTCATTTTTTGTATTCTATCACACTATTAAAAGATACTTGTCATCTTGTCATCTCATTGTATTCTTTGTTTTTTGTTTTCTATAAATAGATTTAAAGTTTGTTTGTGTCACATGTTTTTTGACAAACACAACAAGACAATATATTGTGTCGCCAATTAGTGTCATATATGTATATACTATATCGTGTATCCTTCCTATCTATCTGTCTATGTACTCGTATCTATATGTACGAGGAAAACATCACTTTTTGGCTTATTGAGATGAGTTGGTTGGGTGTTTTATCGTTTCTGTTATTTTGTGTTAAATTTTGCACACTCCAATGATTTTATTGGACGAAAATCGAATTTGTGCTTGTGGACAGGCTTTTATGCTTATACTACACAATACATAAATTAGTATTTTAAGTGGAATTTTAAATTATGAGCTTTAATAATTATGATGATGTTGTTCGAAAAGGTTAAATTATTATTCGATTTTAATTTTTCTAGGAGGCCAAAGAAACTCTTTGTGACCCGGAGAAGCGTGTTATTTATGACAAATGGCGCAATAGTGGCATTTCAATGAGTTATAAGAATTGGTTGGGCATGAAAGAGCATGTCGGTCAGGTGAGAAGATACACAATTGCGGAGAAGGTGGATAAAGAGGTATGCAAGAAAGAAATTTACATATATGAGTATTTAGTATCTGTACCACAAAAACAACAAATGATCCAATGTTTTGTTCTTTAAAATGGATTATCTCCGTTAAACCCCATTTTGATTGTTAACACACAATACCATATACTAGTAAGCGGCACAGTAGTCCTTTTTTTAGGTAATGAACTTTGCACACCTCCTTATCCATATGTCGTACCAACATATTGTATATCCAAAAAATATGTACTCTCTTACATTGAGTGTGACCCAGTGTAATACCAATTGAATGGCAATTTTATTGATAATTTTGTTTATTTTATAAAGTCAATGCATTGGGCTACACCTAAGACCAAAGATCGTATGTTGCCTGAAGCTGATGGTGGTGGTGGTGTTGGTGGTGTTGCTGGAGAAACTTGTGCTGGTGTAAGTGGCTTATCGGCTGCTTCACCAAATCCAGCACATCGTCGTGCTTCAGAGGGGTAAATATTCATTCACCACAATATACTAATTTTCTTTATTTTTCTGCTGTTCTTTTATTGTCTGTAATTTCAGTGGTGCTGCTCTTTATTATGGCAACCGTAAGACCGAATGGGGCACTGATAATTCAGATGTTGCTAACAAATTTCGTAATTATGAAATTTAAATGAAATTGAATTACAATATAAATATTGTAACATTGAAGCATAAGAAAAAATGCAAACAATTTTTTGATGGTGAAGATGCTAATTTTGAAGACGATGATGATGATGAAGAAGATGAACCAATTTTCCAATCTTGCTAAAAGAATAAGAATCAAACTTTTTGAATCTCTAAATGTTTTAAAAGTATAAAAGTTAATCAAAAAGATTCCTTAAAAAAGAATATAACAAAAAACAATCCATTTACATTTACCTACTTACATAATATATATATGTGTATGTTGAATTTACAATTAAGTCATTAATTAAAATGACAAATTATTACAAAGAATTATTGTATTACTTATATTGATTACGTATCTCTAAATGTGAAATGTATCTGTGTTTGAAATTAATACAACATTATATTCATTGTGCAATTAAATTATAAATATATACATGTATTAAAAAAAATAATAAAAAATTAAGAGAGAAACTGTAATTTCAATAAACAATAAATGATGATGATCACAAGAAATGAATAAGAATTGTTTAAAAAATAATTAAGTATGCATGACATTTTTAAGCATGTTAATTTTTTAATAAGGTTTAAGAAAACAAATAAATTATTATTATTATTATTATTATTATTATCATAAATGTTTATAATTAAAAACCAAATAATATTCATACATGTATGTTAAAGAATAGTATTGTTATCTAATGTGTATCCTAATAAAAAGACAATCCTTAAAAAAAAACAAAAAAATGAAGTGAAATGAAATAAAATAATGCAACCTTATGATGCAAACCACCAAAGTTTGATAACCTTTTCATGCAATAAAATATCAAAAAATATATACATACATATTGATGTACTTAAAAAAAGAAAATGCAAAAAAAAAATCAAATTAATTGCGAATTTAAACTTTACACTTATACACAAAAATTAAAAAAAAAATACAAAAAAAAACACTTGGTGTCCTTTTTAAATGTAATGTAAACCAGTTTAACTGTGAAAAATATATTAAATAAATAAATATACCTACATATTTATTCTACTATATACTCGTATACATACATAATCGTACAATACAAAATGACAAACAAATGTTTTGCTTCAAATTACATAGATGTATTTTGTGAATTTTATAGTGGTTCTTCCAAATAATGAATGTACCACAAACCCACACACTACTCGTCGTATACGCAACACAACTAAAACATATTCAACTATTTATGTGCAAAAAAATATTAAATCAAAAATATGAAAATAAAAAAAATTAAATATTTTAAATAAATGAAAATTACATTTAATTCAGCATTGTGTAAATGTAGTTCTAATATACTTAGTAGAACAGTTATTAAGTATTTTGTTATTTGTATTCATTAAAATTTGATATGATACAAACAAAAACCTAATCCCTGTTCTAAGTATGAGTACTACATCCTTTGCTTTGAATTTATGTAATTTTTCATAACATATTGGAAAATCAAAAAAAAAAAAATATTGGTAACGATTGAATTGATTGATGAAATACTCAATCTGAAACATACCTATTTCAAAATATTAATTAAATATGAATAAAAATATTACTATTCGTTAAAAAGAATTACAGTTGTTTTAATCAAAAAGAAGGATGTTATGTTGGTTATGGTTATTAATGGTAAGTTGACCCAAAAGCCTTCTTATAATGAATGAAAATAAGGGAAGGTAGAAGATGTGGCAGTTAGGTACATTTAGTTGGTCATTGAAACTAAGCC
This sequence comes from Amiota communis, assembly GCA_037043315.1. Classification (NCBI taxonomy): domain Eukaryota; kingdom Metazoa; phylum Arthropoda; class Insecta; order Diptera; family Drosophilidae; genus Amiota; species Amiota communis. The sequence goes on from JBAMAV010000582.1 coordinate 322,699, forward strand.
GCATAATCGACAACAATAGCCATGTTGTCAAGAAGCAAACTGCCTTTGTCTTGAACGAAGAACAGTCAGGTTTGCCTCCCAAGAAGCTGTCACTTAAAAGGAGTTGAATGCTTTGTCACAATTCTTTATTTCTTGGTAGAGAAAGAGTCCCCTTAAGACTGTACAATATTAAGGTTAAGTATCTGTCAATTGTTTATAAATTGCATGACAAAAATTAATCAAACTATTTTTTTATTACAATTTCGACAGCACTATGTGCTTTGGTTATAACTACATATTTATAGTTTAATTTCATATCCAAACACTTATTTAGGCAGCACTATGCTTTGGTTTTAACTGTCGGATTCGAACTAACTAAACTTATCTAAACTTAACATAACTAAGTCAATGCCTACGCCAGGACAACAGGGTAGCAAAGAAACATAACTACTGTTGTTGACCTACGTGACTGAGAACTGAAAACGGACGAAGTAAAATGTGCTAATTATTTTAGGGTATTTTCAGTGATGGAGATGAGTTGCTTATTAGTCGATAACTTATATAAAGTAGTATGAAAGCTTAATTATAAAGGATATTCATCTATGTTCTTGCAAAGTTTCGAGCCCTTATTTCAGCAATCATTAGTTTTCAGAGCAGAAGTTTTTCACATGACATAGGTACAATGGCTCACATATGTAAGTACAATAGTTCTTAGTTTTTAACTTTTCGTAAGCGCTCCTCTTCTTGTTCTTCTATGTACATCCAACAAATTTCGAGTTCTCTGCTTGAGGTTACTTATTTGTTATCTGTTTTGCTATTATTTGCAATACCCCAATCCACATATATTGCATGGATTTTTATGGATTGCCAAAGTCTCTTTTATCCTGTTTTAGATATTTCTTCATAATAAACTGTTATAGCAACTATGAACTTGTGTATCTATTTTTAAATTATTCATGACTTTAATAAAGTATCTTTCAATTACAATTAACTTATTAAGTATTCTAGATATTACTATGCATAACAAATTACTTTACATTATGGCATCATTCCAAAGTTCACATGGACGACGATCAGATTGTATAAATTCACGTATCCAACGATTTTGAACTAGAAAACAGATAGGTTTTATTTTAAACGGGTTTTCTATTTAAATCATATTGATGGTACTCACCCCATTTTGATCCCACTATTATGGGACATGCACCATGCAGTGTCCTAACATCACCTACACCTGAACTATGCAAGTTATACCAAAAAACAGCTGTACCTTTTTTAGGCATCAGTAAGAGATTCAATTTTGGAAATGCAGTCCCTCCACCTTGTTCAACATCAGACAGCTGTTTCAACAAAATTTTTTTTATAAATATTAGCACAGATTATTGTATATAACTTACATAGAAAAGTACTGTTGCAATGCGATTACCCATTTCCGGTGATGAAACTTGTTGAGTTTCAAACTGAAAATTTTGTAAATTAGTAAAAAATTCTATAGGTTTTTAAATAAATATAATACAAACCGTTTCTTCAAGGAACCAATCCATATGCTGAGCATAGTGACCACCAATTCCATAGTTTGAAAATTGATGATCTTCAGCATATATCATATTTAAATTTGTCATATCGGAGACACGTACATCTATATCTTCCAAAACTCGATGTGCTGTTTTTGGTAAAAATACAAATTGACTTGTTCGCACATTGGATATCATTGACGAATTTTGGCCAACAGTCGAGGCACGTGTAGTTTTATATGTGGTAAGATTTTTTATTATCGTAATCTCTTGATCCGAAATAATATTATGATAGAGAACAACTAATGGATCATGATGTAATTCTTCAACTTTTATGGGAGCAATAAGTAAAAATGGGTGTGTTTCAGTTAAATAACCACAACGCAAATAACGTTGATCGCTTGGTGTTTGCTTCAATAGACCATTGCAAGTATAACGATAACGAACCTCATCTGTTAAATTTGAGAAATCAGTGGGTAAAGGCTAAAAGAGATATGAATAAGTAAACTAAATGTAAGTGCAAAAATGTGTACTCTTACTTCATGTTCTTCCCTCAAATCAATTGTAACATCAAGTTCCTTTGAATTTTCTTCTATAAAATTTGAATAATTCTTATGAAGCAATTCATTCCATGGTTGTAGACTCACAAGTTCAGAATAGGTAGAATTAGCACCTTGAAAATCTTTCAGTTCAATTTTAACATCAATAAGTTCTTTGAGAATCAAAATTTGTTGTTCATCCTGTTCAATTTCTTCACTAGAATTTAAACGTTTCAAAGCTTCCATAAGCCAAGAGTGAGCCAATTGATGTTTGTTGTCTTGTACAGCCATTTTGGCAATATCCAAGCAATGTATAGCATTTAAATAAGTGCTGTGGAGAGATAACAAATCATATTATGTTTACAGAAATAAATGCTTAATTACTTGTATTGAACACCATCAATTAAACCAGAAGCCAAATCCTTTGTTTTCAATCTGTAGATATATTGCAAACGTAAGAAGCCATCCAAAGCACCTTCTAAATCATTATTGTCAGGCATTTTTTGTTTATTTCTTAAACGATGAATTCGAGTCAAAGAAGCTAAAATTTTTATATTATTTAATCAAACTCTAGATGTATATACTATATAGTACTTACATTCACCAGTATTGGTAGCTATGAGATTCTGTATTCTATTCCAATCGATAGTCAAACGTTTCATATGCACATATTTGTTCATTGGATTATCAAAATATGTAGCACCATCAAGAGTAGCTTCTTCATAATCTCTTTCCAATTCTTGTAGCCGCCTTGAAAATTGAATATTTTATTGGGTTTTGATTAACTTTGTTTGGAATGAGTTGAGTTACGCCGACTAAAAGAAACTTTTCACTTACGCACGCAAAAAATCCAATTTATTTTCATTTTCTTCGGTGAACTTTTTTATATGCCTCAACATTTGTTGCTCCATAGAAAATACTTTTGTCATTTCTTGTATAGAAGAGAAAAATTCAGCTTTACTTTTATATACTTGTAAGTAAAGCAATAAAATTGTAATAATCCATGATGATATTATTGAAGGAAACATTTTTTTGTGTTTATTCTTGGCTAAGTTCTTTGGTGTTATAAATTCGAGAATTGACTATGTTTATGATTAGTGATTATTTGCCATCTGACCCACGAAACTTAACTAAAAGTTAAGTAATACCATAATTTGAATGAAACCAGTTTTGCCAAAACTATTGTATAAGCAAGAAGAAAGCTTCGCATTGATGATGGGTCATTGCTCTTCAAAGTTCAAATTCTTATACCGAAGAATTCTTCAAACAGGTTTCAATCGAAGAAAATTGATTAGAATTGGGGAAGAAAGGCTTCAAATTGTTCCTTCTTCATTATAGTTAGTTAGTCAGTTAGATCAGACTCTTCGATACTCTATGATCGAATTTGTACTACCTTTTTTTCTTTTGTGATATAACCCGTGCCAAAAGTTATGTCGCAATCATTAGCCTACCGACATACGAGCGCCCCTCATTATGTTGCCAATTTCTGCAGAGAAGAATGCTCATTCGTCCACAGTTGTTATCATGCACCTTACAATCTCCTGTGAGCTGCAAGGAGATCTGAGGTGCATATACATTCTTCGTCGACCCGCTTCGAAACGGAGGCACTTATGAAAAAGATGCTCCGGTTCCTCCACGACATCTCTGCAGAGACCACAAAACGGATTGGCAGCGTGCCCAAACCAGTGAAGATACTGACTGTAGCATTCATGGCCAGTTGCGATTTGAGTAAATTCGAACCCAATCTTTATTATCTGGGATGAGTTGGTGTATCCTCCGTGGCTCTGCGCTACTCCACCTGTCCTGACAGGTATCTGGTCTTAATCTCCTCAATGTCTGCAACCTGAAAAGATGCTATTGCGAGATACTTTACATTGGCAGGCCTTCAAGATTAATTGGAAGTTTACCTGCAAGTATGCCCACCGCATCGTCTACAACTGTTCGATACGCTCTACAGATCCTCAGGTTAGCAACCCTGTGAGCACTTCTTATACCACGAATGTAAGACGTGGTTGCAAGAGCCCCAGCCAAGATTGGAGCCACATAAAGCAGTTGTACTAATGTTTTCAGATTTTTGGGCTTATTGATGTAGAGTTGATTGAGATAGTCTATCTATATGTGAAGATGGAAAGTGTATTTATAATATTCTATTTGACCCATAAAAGTATAATGTACTTTTTGTTATGAAAAACACATGTGTAAACATTAATAATACAAGAATATAGACAACTGAATACATATTCAAAATTTCTACTTTGTCAACAAATAAAGTATTTTCTTTATCTAAAAATATTCCTTCATTGGTTCAGTAACATTTCGATTGTCTTTAAGTTAATACTATCTCAAAGATGCGTGGCTATATCTTCAAATTACTTTTCTCAAGTTTAATATTACATTTTGTGCATTGTGATTATTTTTCGGCTATAAATGATTTAGAACGTCTATTAGATGCCGAAGCTTTAATTACAGAGAATTTAGCCCGATATATAGAAAAAGTGGAATATGGAAATAAAAAGATTGAAAAGTGAGTGAAGTAGTGATCAGACAAACTGAGATAATAAACAAATTCCAAATTGGTATAGTTTTCTAGCACACATTAATGCAACTACTACTCAAATTGATGATGAAGATCTTGAAGATTTCTATGGCGATCCAATAAATGCTTTTAAGACAATAAGTCGACTTGTCACCCACTGGAAAGCAAATGTCTATGATCATGTATTTAGTACAAATAATTTTGACGGTAAGTGATTGACTGCATATCCATCTACTTAGTAGAATGAGAAAATAATCTACAATTATTCTTATTTAGATTACAAACAAAATTTAACCATTTTGGGTTCAATCGCTGAACCAACAAAAGAAGATATTTTTGGAGCAACAAAAGCAATTCAACGTTTGCAAAGTACTTATAGTCTTTCAACTTCAGACGTGGCTAGTGGAATATTTGATAATCAGAAAGTTGCAGATAGCTTAAGTGCAAGTGATTGTTATCAAATTGGTTTCTATTTGTATGAAATGAAACATTATCAATTAGCAATCGAATGGTTGCTTGCAGCTAGAACTCGTTATAGACAGGATGTTAATGCCCAAAAAGATCCAGAAAGCTTTCCTCGTTTGGATTACAAGAATCTTTTATTATATTTAAGTGTAGCTTTTCATTATAATGGTAAGTTCATCAACCACATTGGATCTATTGAAATCATTCTTAATTTCTATGTTTCATGAAATTTTTAGGTAATTCCAAACTTGCACAAATCATAAACAGTGACTTGTTACTTATCGATTCACAAAATGAACATGCCTTAATCAACAAATTAGTCTTCAACAATAAAATAATCAGGGATCCCAATGAGAGTCCAATTGAAAACAAATCAGAGGAAAAAGATTCAACTACTTATAATGTAAGCAAAAAATTAATTTAAATTAATTAATATTCTGATGCACTTTTCATTCTAGTCAGCAGCCACAATTGATCTTTATAAAAAGGTATGCCGCCAAGAATTAGTCCGAACACCCCGAGAACAAAGATCACTGCGCTGTCGTTTTACCAATAAAAATATACCCTATCGCTTTATACAACCCTTTAAAATGGAAATACTTAATCATGATCCATTTGTGGCCTATTATCATGATGCCATTTATGAAACTGAAATTCAGAAAATAATAAATGCGGCTAAGGCAACAGCTAAAAGATCTCTAGTGGGTCACCAAAACGGTTCAGTTATTTCGGATATACGAACAAGTAAAAATGCTTGGCTCTATTATAGTCAACACGGTTTTCTAGCCAATGTCAAACAAAGGTTAGAGGATATAACCGGCTTAAGTGCCATAAGTGCAGAGCCTTTACAAGTTGTAAATTATGGTATTGGTGGACATTATGAACCACATTGTGATTTTTCTGAGGTACAAACTAAACATACTATAAATATATACTAATTAAAATAAATAATTTTAGGATCCAGAAAAGAAATATCCCAATAAAGGCAATCGTATATTGACAGCTCTTTTCTATGTAAGTACATGGTACATGAGTAATTTGTAATTTGAAGATCATTTCGTTGCTCAACAGATTAATGATGTCACCTTGGGTGGTGCCACTGCCTTTCCATTTCTACGACTTGCTGTATCACCAATACGTGGTAGTCTCTTAGTATGGTATAATTTACATAGTTCATTGGAAAAGGATTATCGAACAAAACATGCAGCTTGTCCTGTTTTACAAGGTTCCAAATGGAGTAAGTACTACTATTACAAAGCGATAATCTATTGTAGAAAGAAAATTAACTAAATATTCTTTAATTATAGTTTGCAATGAATGGTTTCATGAAGTTGGCCAAGAATTTCTTCGCCCTTGTGGTTTAACACCGGAAGGCATTAAGTCTATTAAATATAAAAACATTTAAAATAGTAAAGCAAGGTGCTCATCAGAAAGTATGTGTATCTGCATACTTTGGTTCTCGTCTTTTGATAAAGATTATTATGTATATTTTTTATATTTTTTTTTTCATCATTTAAAAGCTTTCTTCTTTATCATACAATATTTTTAAGATAGACTTCTTGAAATTCAAAGATAAAAGCTTTTAATGACCAATCACCAATATTAAGTTAAGATCTGAGTTCAAAACATTTAGTATCTTAGTTGCAAAAAATCATTCAAAACATAAAGTTCTAAGTTCTAATAAAAAGAATAAAGAAATTCGTTACCAAGAATAGAAAGAATTAAAAAAACATTAATCTTTTATTTCTAATTAAGTGGGGGGTTACTGACCTTAACAACAATATGGTAGAAAATTGCTTTGCTTGTGTATTTAAATTTTTACTACTTCTACTGTTCGTCACAACTTTGACAATAGCAAAATCGAATGTGAATGTGAATGAAAAATATTTACTAAAAGATAACAATATAGAACAAGATTTCTTTGATTTTATGAAAAGTGAAAAAGAAATTATAGATTATTTGGGATCATATATTGATAATTTAGAAAAGAAAATCAACACTATTAAAAGGTATGTAACATACATGAATTTGGGCACTTGATATAGTATTTGAATAAATATTGTAGGAAAACAGACCCAATTCAAAAATTACATGACAATGTAATGGATGAAGTAGATGCATATCTAAATAATCCTCTGAATGCTTTAACCATAATAAAACGATTCGTGACTGATTGGCCAAATATAGTGGGTATTGTGAATGCTACAAATAATTTAACAACAGGTAAGTAAGACTAATTCTTCTGATTAATGACATTAGATTAGATTAATTTTTAAACTAAAATGTAATAACTTTTTTCAGTGTGGGCAAATCATAATCTAAAGGATCTTGATTTAATTAAACTGCCCTCAGAAAGTGATTATGATGAGGCAATAAATAATCTTTTGCGTCTCCAAGACTTTTACGAATTAAAAGAAAGTTTTGCTTTAAACGAAATAAATGGCATGAAATTTAGGTAATTTTATTAAATATTTAATTTGAATATATAATGGAACTAATTATTAATCAATACAGTTCAGAAATGTCATGGAGTGATTGCCTAGAAGTCGGAAGAATGTCTAGCAAATTGGGTGATTATTCAATTGCAAAATTTTGGATAGAAACTGCTTTGAAATCAATTAATCAAACGGAGATAACAGCAAAAAATGGCGAATATGAAGGAGCACGATTTAAGATATTAAAAGTACTTCTAAATACTGAATATCAAGCAGGTAAATATATTTCTTATATAATTTTGAGAATCTTTAATATCTTAAATTTCATATTTTTGAAATTAGGTCATATGGATAAAGCTTTAGAAATTGTCGAACTACTATTGAAATCCCAACCAACAAATAAAAAACTACAAAAAGCTAAAAACAACATAATTCGTAAACTAAAAACAAAAAAAGTAGAATCTAAGCAAGGATTTGTAGAAGCAAAGAAAACAAATTCATTGGTATGAAATATGTGCTATAATACTTAAATTTATTAAAGATAAAACACCATGCATAATTTCCACTTTCATCTACTTAGTCCCCTATATGCTTTCGCTTAAAGCCACTAATTTTCCTTCACTATGCATAAAAATAACTTAATTACCTTTAAGGTCAACACCATTTATATTTTCCTTTGGTCTCTAACAACATTATTAGGTTTTGGCTAGCAAAGTTAGGTCACATATCGATTTAGCTTTTGTCGCACGCATTAACGAAACACGCAAATTGTTATGTTTCATGATTTTTTTGTTGGTGGATACATGACGTACTGTAGTGGTGCATATGATGAGAAACCCCCATTATTATATACAAACTGTGATATATTATTATACAATAGAAACATGTGTATAGATACACATGAGTATATGAGAGAATGTATGAATTTGCCATATTTCTATGCTAATTTTCTGATTATTTTCAGTTTAAAAACATATATTAAGTCAAAAAACTCAATTTATAAAGACAAATTATAGTCAAAGACATCAATTTAAATATTAACAAATTTTCAAGATACAATTATTAGGTGTAAGTGGGAGTTAAAAGCAGTGAAGCCATTTGTGTAATTAATTTGATTTAAATTTTTTACAGGAATCAAATTCAGAAAAACGTTTAATTCAAGAACTTTGTCGTGCAACAACCAATAAAGTGAATAGTAATCATCATATGGATATGGACAATAAAGGAAAAAATTGTTTTTTACTTTATAGCAAATTACTCTATACTATTCCCATTGAAGTCATTAATATAGAACCATATATATTTGTACAACATAATGTTCTTGATGCACATGAAATCGATTATGTTCACCATCAATTGTCTACAAATAAAAGCGATGCCGAATATTTGATATTTGAAGAGCAAACTCAAAAGAAAATTCAATATGATTTAAATTTATCAATTGCTGGCCACCACATCGAAATATCACCATCATGGCATATTGATTATTATACACATACAGATGCAACATCATCTGAAGATAATAGAAACTCAAAGATATCCGGTTATATGATGCTTGGAGTAAGTGAAAAATGTATTTCATGTAATCAATTACAATAATAATCTAACATTGTGTTTTTATTAGTTACAGGCAGCAAAATTGGGTGGAGCTATTGTGTTTCCACAATTAGAATTAAGTGTTGAATTATCTAAAAATTCTCTACTATATTGGTCAAATCTGAATGAATTTAAGGAAGTGGACTATAGAACAAAATATCAAATATGTCCTGTCATTGTTGGTGTTCAAATTAGTAAGTTTTTATTGTACTCATTGAAAACATCTTATATTATAATTTCATTTCTGTTTTTCTTTCCAGATGCTTTCAATAGTTTTAAATAAGGAATGACATACATACTATCATTTATTTTAAGTAAATTTATATTATAAATAAACTTTAATTGACTGAAATGAATTGCAAAGCACACATAAGGAAGGATACGGTGGCTAGGGTAAACTTGGCTCTTTATGATCCGATCATTTAAGGATACCCAATTGCCAACTGCCCAACCCACCTTATCCTATCCTCTGTGAATTTAATTAAAATGATAAATGATATACACACTACATTTGTGGATAATCTAAATTTATTTTAATTTTTAAAAATAAACATACATAATCTCCATATATATCGTATGCGGCACACATGTTATAGTATACTACCAGCTAGAAGACTACAAAGTGATAATGTTGCTAAGCTTGTTCTTAATTAGCTCATTAGAAATGCAAAAGTAAATCTAAATCCAAAGCAGGCAAAATAAAAATAAATAAACAAAAAATAAACTGATTCTTTATAGCTCCAAGTTGTGAGCGAACGACTGAGAGCGACATAAAATCTAGAAAATACAATAAAAAAAACTAAACCGGGTTGTTTTTCTTTTATCGTAGTTTTTACTAATAGTAGTAGTAAGTGGTGGAAGAAGATTTCGGACGAAGTTGAAGTCAAGCAATGCCGAATGTTACCGAAATTTAAATCGCACATCTGAGACCGATCCAAAACAAATGAGTATGAGAATAGTCAAGTCAAGTTAGCGTCACATCACCTCACCTGTGTGCAGAATCGAATAGAAATTAATTTCGGAGAGAAAACTTTGATATTGTGATATTGTGTTTTCAGAAATTTGCCAGACAGTTTAGTTTTATTTAAAACGTGCTTATGATAGGATCAACAAATATTATAGTTGTCACCATTAAATATTTATTTTTCTTAGATATTTTTTGAATGAAAGTGAAAATGTTTTGTGGTTTAGTCAATAGTAAACAAAAATATCCTTTTATAATATACATTTTTATAATACTAAGTAATATAGTGTTACAAGGCATAGAAGCAAATGATTATTTTTCATCAATAACTGGATTAGAACAATTATTAAAGACTGAACAAGTTCTATTGGATGACTTAAGATTACAATTAGAAACAACAAAATACTATGCAAACTCATTGGAAAGGTAATGTAAATACCCTTAGTATTTAAGGATCCTTAGAGTCCTTAATTTCATATTTTCTGAATATTAGAAATTTATTTAAAGAAGCCACGTGAACTCGAATTTTATAGTTGATTAGCAAGAATTATAACTACACAGTAAAAAAGTAATAAAATATTAATAGAAAAAATATGAAAAACTTTATTGCGATTTACCGAAATATAAATACCCTTCACACCCCAGCTTGCATGAAGATGATGGTGCAGAAATTTTTATTTTTAAGACTGCAACATACATAAAGATTACAATTATCCTTTTGTCAGAGAAGATAAATTCAAGGTCATGAAGAAGGACTATGAAAAACTGATTAGTAGTAGGCATGAAAGCGAATGAGTTACAAAATTTCTGAACAGTAATGATACTGTCAGGCAGTTAATAAGATATCATATCCTAGGCTTATCAAATACAATAGGTCTTGAGTTTTTATTTGAAAAATTTGTGATATAATATTTAAAGTGAAAATAGGTTTTTTTATTATCTTTTTCTTTGTCAACAGTTTGATTCAAGAACTGGTTCAAATTTACTGACTAATATTTACTATCACATTATTTTTAGATACTTATATTATTACAACCTAATTCTATGCTCTACTATACTATGACGTTAATTGGTAAGGAAGATCTGACGAGTGTAACCTCTTGAGACGCTTCTTTGTTAGAGAGTTGTCAAGAAGACTTATGGCCAAGTTATTGATGTGCCGGTTGAGCCTTTCTTTGTGCCTTGTGTTATGTCTCCTTATCTCTTCCTTGCCATTTGCCATCAGGAGATTTTTGTGAATATTTACATTACGTATGTACCAGCGAGCGCAAGTCATTTTCCTTAACGTAACGGAGCTGTTCCATATATGTATATATAGTTTAAGTATAATAGTTGGGCTTAATTATTTCTTTGTATAAAGAATCTGAAACCATTAGCTGAAAGACTAGTCTCCATAGAAACCGACAAACGGATATTGTCCCAATGAATTCTCCCCCTTATTATATCCTTATTTTCCCATTCTCTGTTTGAGGTCCAACGCCTTTCTAACATCATGATAAAGTGCTTATATTCCACATTAATGTCAAAGGTTAATAAAAAAAAAAAACTGCATAATCTTTTAATAGAGATGATAAAGTTATTGTTTCAAATGAAATGATAAACAATAAACTATTAATTAAGTGACAGACTGAAACTATCTGTCTGTTGGTCTGTCTATTTGTCTATTATGTTGCTAACATAAACATATTCTAAACTATAATACTATTTTTAGATGTGCAAAAGATGAAACAAACTACTATAAAAAATGAAATTTTATATCATGTTTGTTAGTTAGTTTTGTCGTTTGTTAAAACTTTATCTGTTTTATGTAGATATTGAAATAAAATAAATAAATTAGAATTAATTAAGATTTGCTTATTGTTTGATCGGCGGTAGTGGTGGTGATGACGATGACGACAACAACGACAACGATTGTCGTGTGAATAAAATGTCAAAACTTTGAATTAGTTTATATAATTGATTATATTATATTAAGAGGTGTTAATTTTTGTTTGTTTTTTACATACATACATATACAGAGAACTTCAAACAATTGAATTCGAACATGCTTTGGCGGCTGAAAATACGGAAAATTATCTGACAAATCCGGTTAATATTTATCGCCTTATGAAACGGCTTAAGATTGATTGGGAAAACTTGGCTACGCTTGTACGACAAATGAGAGATCACATATGTAAGTCTACTATTCAATCAGAGAGTTAAGATAATCAAATAAAAATAGAACATTTTATTGAATTCATCTGAATAATAGGCTAGTAGATAGGCTAGTTTTATTTTTATGAGTTAACATAAAATTTGTTTTTTTATTAAATTAGATTTTGATAAGGAAATGAGTGCAAAACAACAACTTTTAAGTTTCCCTAGTAAAGAAGATATTGAGGGATCTGCTTTGGCACTTGCTCGTCTACAAAGTACTTATAAACTGGAAGTTACTCAATTGGCAGCTGGTATTTTAAATGGCATCAAATATGGGTAAGCAAGATATTAATTAAATATTGTTAGTATGTAGTATGTATATTAAAAATTAATTTATGATTTCTATTACGTTTTGTGATGTCAGAACTGATATGAGCTGGAAAGACTGCTTTGTACTGGGTCAGCAACTATTAGAATTGGAAGATTATAACAATACACGTGTGTGGCTACGTGAATCAATGAACCGTTTACGAGAACAAAAAGCAATTCCGGAAGATGTTATCTTAAACTCAATGGAGCTGGTAGCGAAACATTTTTTCGAATTAGGTAATCTAAGCTAATTACTGTATAGATTGACTTGGATTTAATACAAATTCTTTGTGTTTTTAGGTGATTTTGATACAGCATATGAGTTAAGTCAACGTGTGCTGGAATATGATCCCAAACGTATACGCAATTGGCATTTAGGTGATAAAGCTGCACAAGTGATTGATTCTGACATGGATTATGCTTCTAGAAATGTGGATTCTTACAGTGTAAAATACAACCTATTATACTTATTGATTATATGTATATTAAATGATATTACTTATCCACAGTCCACTGAAGAATTTAAACAATATGAGCGCCTATGCAGAGAAGAAATCACTGGAACTGCAACACATTTGCGTCATCTACGCTGTCGCTATATAACAAATGGCAAAGGCTTCCGTTTATTGGCACCCATTAAAATGGAAGAACATAATTTGGATCCATTTATTGTCACATTTCATGATATGATGAGTCCACATAATATTGATAATCTGAAAAATATTGCTGTATCAGCAAATATGCAACGTTCAACAGTGAATCCCGTTTCAAAAGGTGGCAGATCAAAAACATCATCATTTCGTGTTAGCAAAAATGCTTGGTTATCATATTCGCAACCCTTTATGAGAAATATGTTACGTGATTTACAAGATGCTACAGATTTAGATATGACATATTGTGATAATGGAACTTGTGCAAAAAGTGCCGAACCCTTACAGGTGGCTAATTATGGCGTTGGGGGTCATTATGAGCCTCACTGGGATTTCTTTCGTGTAAGCATTTGATAGAAAAGAAATTATAACCATTCACCCGTCCCTGCTTCTGAAGCAAACTTTTCTGTTGCGATTCTTGTTTTACGACCTACATATATAAGAAATCATTCATTCTTGGCATAATTGATTTTAACAATTGAGGCGTTAAGAATTATCAAAACCAAAAAGAAGATTATCATTGGCTATTCCAAAGAATTCTTCTCTTTGTGTTTGTATGGAAGGTACCCCTCCTAGTGGTCCGACTCGGCTGATTCCGACTAATATGCAGAGTATGATAAAAAGAAACCTATGAGCTCTCTAGCTAAAAACCGAGGGACTACTTAGCATACATACATATGGACAGACGGACAGATTGACATGGCTAAATCAACTAGTCTCATCGAGCTGATCAATAATACTTTATGGGGTATGCAATGTCTCCTTCTGTATGACAAACCTATAATACTATTCACTCCCGTAAGAGTTAAAATATGTTAAACAAAGACGAACCAAATGTGTCTTCGCCACCATATAACCATTAAACAAATACTTCATTAGAATTAATTATAATGTATTGTACTTAGTGTACACTTCCGAAAAAAATTCTACAAATGATAGTGAAAACCGCATCAAAATACATTGCGTGGTTTAGAAGTTCTGCGTTTCGGAACAGACATGGATTTCTACTTTGTTTTATACTTTGTAATTCATGTAATGATGTTCTTATCTCATTTTTTAGGACGAAAATCTGTATCCCGCTGAAGAGGGTAATCGTATTGCCACTGCTATATTCTATGTAAGTGAATCTTCTGCATCTTGTATTATTTCTAATGATCTTACAATTCTTATAGTTATCTGATGTTGAACAAGGTGGAGCTACTGCATTTCCCTTTTTGAATATTGCCATTAGACCTCACAAAGGCAATGTTTTATTTTGGTATAACTTACATCGTTCTTCGGATATGGATTATCGGACGAAGCATGCAGGATGTCCAGTTCTGAAAGGATCTAAATGGAGTTAGTATTTCCTCAACTTAAAGTTAATGAAATCAATATTTAATTTGTTTATTTATTTGCAGTTGGCAATGTTTGGATCCATGAAATGACACAAACATTTACTAGACCATGTGATCTTCATAGAGATAATGAAGTCTCTTTAGAATATGAAATAATTAAATAAATACTGCACATATAATGGATGTCATGGAAATCCACTAAACCACCTATAAACATTATTGTGATATAAAAAAAAAACACTTTATCCCTCCTGTGTTCTAATTTTTATTTAGAACTTTTATATGTGAGCTTTGTTAAATGACCATGTTCTACTTATAAATAGTACTTAGAGAATTAAGGTTTCAAAAAATCTTAAAAAATTATTACAAATATCAAAACAAAATTTAAAACAAAACAAAAAAAAATATAATAAAACGTTATTACAAAAACAATTGAAAAACAAGATTTAACACAAATTTCTGTGAGACCAAAAACAAGTTGGGAAAAAAATCTGGAACTTCATATAGGCGCAGTGCTTAGGGAAGCAGGGGACAAAACTGATTTTAAAATTTGTCATTATAATTTATCAGATTTAAACAAAATATGCCTGCGGGTGGCATGTTTTTAAATAATTTTTTTTTTTTTTTTTTTCTTAACCATGTATCTTCATAGGGAGTGTCATTAGTAAAAACCTTAACTAATCAACTACTACTTGCCATCATCAACTTCCAAGAATGAACGCTTTTAAGTAACTTTAAACCATTCTAAAGTCAGTAACTTTTGCAAAAAAAAAGCCTTAAACTTGTTTGTCGGCAAGCCGGTTTATGTGAAAAAGCTTCAAACATCTCATCGAAATGAACCGTTCACATTCACTGGAAATAATACAAAACTCTGATGAGTTTTTCGATGTGCGCTGATTTAGTTAGTATTATTTAAAACGCGGTAATGCGAGCACAGAGCTTTCAAAGTTGTCTAAACAAAACACAATATAAAGCCGGCATTTGTAAACATAATACACATATAATAAACATGAATCTTTACATAACCGTGAAATTACTCCTACTCATATTAGCTGTCAATATCAAACAAGCAAATAGTTTAAAAAATGATTTTTATAGTTCTACAATAAGTCTTGAAGATCTATTACAGACAGAAGTTGTAATGCTCAAAGAATTACAAGATTATATAGATGGCCTTCAACAGCATCTAGACATATTACAAAGGTAAAAAAAAAATCTTTAACTTTTACTTTTTTTAAAAGAACTTTTTTTATACAGGTTCTATATAAAAATAAATAAATTTCTTTTGATTTGAATTCATTGACAAATCGAAAAAGATATAAAACCTAAATCGAAATAGATGTTCTTTAATTCTAAACTAATTTAAAACTAATTTTCTTCATTAAGATAATGTAGTGACATTTGCGATTGTCGATTGTTTGCAATATTCGAGTGAATTTATAACATCATTAATAAATTAATTAATAGCTAATGCAAATCAGCACTCCAAATCTGTGATACTCTGATACTGAAAATGAAAGCAATTTATTACAAATTCTTGTTTTGAAGAAAAAAAAAACCCCAATACTACCATACATTGGAACCAGAACTTAGAACTTTTTGATGTTCAAAGGAACTTCTCCTATTTAATGTTTGTGAGTGTTGTATTTAAAAATCTTTTCTTTTGTTTTAGCGGGTGCAGACATTCTAATTTGAATGTATTTTTAATATACCCGTACAAACCTATAAAAAAATTTATATTTAAAGTGTCAACAACTTCGCGGGTAATTAAATAGAACAAAAGTTTAACAACAACAAACAAAAAAATACCAAATATTATTAATACATATTTCGATTTGCAACCTGTTTTTTTTTTTAATTCGTAAATTATTTATTTACCATAAGTATACGCACGGGTATTTTTACTGAATATTTTTTTACTTTATGTACTTAGTCTATAAAAATTTATTTATACTATACAAGATTATACTAAGTATGTACATATTGTCTGTATATGGTAGATATTTATTATAAGTTGTTTTTAATTATTCATAAAATTCTCCATATCCATTAGATATTGTCTTGTCTTGTACATAACATACTCATATAATTTATTGATTTTTGTTTGATTTTAATTTAGTGAAATTGCGAACATCAAAGTAGAACATCTTTTAGCCTTTGAAAATACTGAAAGCTACCTTAATAATCCAGTCAATGCATTTCGTCTGATCAAGCGTCTTTACAATGACTGGCCAACCTTAGAAGAAGCAATAGAAAATGATACTAGTCAAACAAGTAGGTGGTACTCATCAGAATCATGTGTATCATGTGATGTCTAAAGATTTTTATTTTTTTATACTTGCATCTATTATATTAGATTATCTGAAGGCCAACATTGAACACAAACAAAAGCTAAGATTTCCCTCAATTGATGATTTCTTAGGTACTGCAATAGCCTTGACGCGTTTACAGGAAACTTATCAGTTGGATGTCGCTGAACTGTCTAATAATATATTGAATGGTGTAAAATATGGGTAAGAACTAGTATTTTCTTTAGATCCCTATCTACATACATACATATAAACATATTTACTTTGAAGTACACCGATGTCATGGCAAGATTGTTATGTCTTGGGCCAGCATTTATTTGCTTTACATGATTACAACCACACAGTGCCATGGTTTCAGCAATCCATGCATATACTAAGTAAGTCAGAGTATGGTAGAGAAACCTTGTCATTGGATTTCATGGAAGAAGTTGCAGTTTATCAACAAGAAATGGGTATGATGGGTACTTCTCTATCTTTAAAATGTTTATTAATATTCTCTTTTAAAGGCGATTATGAAAATGCTGTTAATTTATTAACTTATATACTTGCAATTGAACCTGAACGTACTCATTTATATGAACAGAAGTTGCATTTTGAACAACTAGTCATGGATGGAATTAAAAGTGGCTACCTACATGACAATGATGCCAATAAATTGCCAAATGGTTACCATGTAGGTCAAACATTTAAAAGATTCACATTCAAACTACAATAATCATTTCAATTTTATTACCACCACTCACAGCAAACTAAAGAGTTTAGCTTATATGAGCAAGTTTGTCGAGAAGAACTTAAAATGACACCCACTCAACAGCGTCCACTTCGTTGCTACTACCATAATAATAATATTGGTTTTCGCCTTCTACAACCATTTAAAATTGAGGAATTATACTTGAATCCATTGATTGTACAATTTTATGATGTTATAAATGATAAAGATATAGAAACAGTACAACGAATAGCAAAACCTCGAATGAAACGTTCAAAAGTACGACCTGTAGATGCTAGTGAAGATGTTATAACGTCATATCGTACTAGTCAAAGTGCAGGATTTGAATATTCTAAGCATCCAGTATTTATGAAAATGGCAACACACATTGCTGATCTCTCAGGTTTAAATATGAAGCATGCAGAAGAGCTACAAATAGCTAATTATGGTATTGGTGGACATTATGAACCACATTTGGATTGTTTTGCGGTACACAAAATTTATTAATTTATTTTTTCTTTAAGAATTGGTTTAAATTTCCTATTTACAGGATGACCAAGACTATGTGGATAGTGAAGAAGGCAATAGAATAGCTACAGCCATATATTATGTAAGTGGATTGATATGGATTTCATAATCTTCAAATTTTACTTTGTAATTTCTTAGCTTTCCGATGTGTCCGAGGGTGGGGGAACTGCATTCCCCTTTCTGAATTTACTAGTGAAACCTAAGCAAGGAAGTGTCCTATTTTGGTATAATTTACATAATTCCGGTGATATTGACTATCGTACAAATCATGCCGCTTGCCCTGTGCTAACTGGTTCCAAATGGAGTAAGTTACTACGTTACTTTTCTTATAATCAAATTAATATTTATTTTCCAAATCTTTTGTAGTTGCCAATGTATGGATACGTTTGCGTAATCAAGATCATATTCGTCCCTGCCAACTACAACGCGATAATGAGATATCGTTGCTCTACAAAGATTTTAATTAAAGTAACTCCTCTGACTGATATGTGTTCTGTATCTATTTTTTGTTTTTGTTTAAATTATTGTAGTTTGTGTTAAATTATTATTAAAATTTAAGATTAAATGAAGATTAAGAAAGAAACAAATATTTTTTTTTAGAAAAAATGTAATCAAATTATATTAATGTAAAGCCTTACAGTTTCTTTAACTATGTACTAAATCTATTGATTCTAAAGTAAACATATTAAAGCATTTTCTAGTATATGAAATAAGTATTGAAAGTATTAAATAGCGAATTCGCCGTGATCTTCTTGTTCACCGCACGGCCGACGAAATTCTTGGCCACGCTCATGTATCCATTTATTAGAGACTGAAAATTGAAATATATGAAAATATAGAATTCTGGTAATTATTAGTGGTAGTGATTAACTTACCCCATTTAGTGCCTGTGAGTACAGGACATGCTGCATGTCTAGTCCTTTTGTCACCTTCACCAGATCGATGTAAATTATACCAGAATGCTGCAGTACCCTTTTTTGGGGTTAGAGCTGTTCTGAGTGTGGTAAAAACAGTTGCACCACCTTGTTCAACATCACTCATCTAAAAGTGAAAATAAGTTATATGACATACTACTTAAAATTAACAGTATTTTTCAATCCTTACATAAAATAGTACAGTAGCTATGCGATTGCCAAGATTTAAGCCTTCAAAAGCTTTTATTTCCTCACGCTAGAAGTGAAAATGATTATAATAAGTAAATTTATTCTTATTATATTTGTAATTTGTATTACCCTTGCAAAATCAAAATGTGGTTCATAATGTCCACCGATCCCATAATTAACAACTTGCAATTCTTCAGCGGAATTCATATCTAAGCCTGTCATGTCCTGTGTACGCTGTACTACCCGAGCAATTACTTTATTTTCTTCTGTTTTCAACCATGCAGATTTACTTATACGATAATTTGCTGTCTCCAATTCACCAGTGATTGAATTTTGGACTGTAGCACGTTTGAAACGTGGGCGTGCCATACGTTTGATCAAATCTATTTCACTGTCATACATGGCATCATGATATATCACAATATAAGGATCTAAATATGCCTCCTCCAATTTCAATGGGGCCAATAAGAGGAATGGTGAATTGTTTTTAACATAACGACAATGAAGATCTCGTACATCTGATGGCTTTGGTTGCAATTCCCCGCGGCAAAGCATTTCATACGCTTTTCTTTCAGTCATATCAAAGACTCCAGGATCAGCTTTTGCAACAGGCTATAAAATAGAGAACTATACATAAGTAAACTTATTAAATTGAAATTCTAATGCAAAGCTTACCAGATCTGATACAGGCATTTCATCTGTGCCATCATCACCTTTCATACGCTTCATTTCTTCAATATGTGCTATTTCCTTCTCATAGAATCTTTTGTTTCCATTGGCACGTTCATGATTTGGTAATAATTGTAGAAGTTCATTTGTCATTTTTAGAGCACTCTCGACATTGCCTATGAAATATTTAAGATTGTATAAATATCTAGGGCTTCGGGTGGAAAACTGAAATTAGTCTGGTGCACTGAAAGACTTTCAGTATTCAAATTTTATATCTGTACTATCAACCTCACTGACCTTCTTCTACATTTAAAACTAGGTACCATTAGACAACTTTCTTCATCATAACTCATACTTTCTATAGTATATGCTCTCTTTATTCATTTATTCAAGATTTGTTATTATTATAAATATACTATTTATAATGATGATCACATTAAATTTACAATGTTTTATCGAACAAAAATTCGCCCAATGCCTCATGACCTTCCATCATCTTGTTAAGGGTACTTAATTTGCCAGCAAGTTCACGCTGACCATGCAGTTGTTCTTCCAAATAAACGCTAGTCAAGAAGTCCACTAAATGATAATCGTTTCCATTATCCATAGATCTGCGCTTGCTCTTTTTGCTTTCACTATTGTTGCTCTCACAAATCTCAATTAGATTTTTTATAGATTTCGTAACACTTATTTCCATTTCCAATGCCGTTTTCAAAGCATCAGCACCATTTCTCCATGTAAAATCTGTCAATTCAGGAACTCTAATCAAGTCGGATACGCCTCCAATAAGTTCACCACGCATTGAAAGATATTCAATCAATTTCATGCCATGTTCACGTTCCTCTTTGGCTGCATTAAAGAAGAGCTCTGAAAAGCCCTCACGATTGACGGTATCCCGAGCAAAATGAGCACCCATTACTAAATATTTATAGGCAGCCTGTATTTCCATTTGGATTTGATTACGTACTCCCATGGAGCAAGATTTCTTCATATCAACCCAATCCTTTATAATATCGGCAGCCTGTAAAGTACATTTTAGTTCGGCAGTGCTAACTTGGCTAGCCGCAGTCATCAGTAGAAGGCAACAAATGAGTTTCAACATTTTAGTTTCAGTTCTAATACCCAACTAAATTCAACTAAGTCAAATTTACTATTTTGTCAACTTTAAATAGTGGTCGTCGCATAGAAACTTAGTTCGGAACTTATCTTTTCATAACTTTTTACTGAGGATTAAATTTTATTGATTCTGATAATTCTATGTACGATTATTTTGTACATGTGAGTGACCCACTGTCAATCAACTATGATAAAAAACTGAATTAAAACGTTTTTTTTTTCATGAACCTGTTCTACAATAGTAATGTGAAACTAGTCATGCCCCCAGTAACTAAATTTGTTAGTCGTGTGCACATGCATTATTTTATAGAAGACTCTAACCTTCTTTGTAAGTAGAAAAAGCCAAATACTCCAGTATCTCAGCACGTGTGAAACTCTGTGTGTGGTTATTTGTATCTTCTAGCAAACGATCCATTGCCTCATTCATCCAAAGAACAGTGTGATAATAATCACGATTTACATATGATTGTCTTCCCAATTCAAAACAATCATCTGATGACATTTCCGTACTAAAAAATAAAAATAAATAGAATCATTTATTCAAGTCAATTGATTTCTCTTTATTAGTGATTAGTACCTATATTGAACTCCATTAAGTTTGCCTCGAGCCACACTAGATGTATCTAATTGATATGTATCTTGAAGGCGTAACAAAGCTACAGCAGCACCATTCAAATCCTCATCAGATGGGAATTTCAAAATGTTACGATAATTTGAAATATTCCCTAAAAATTCTATAAAAACAATTAATTATTAAAATGTTTTCTAACATAAATGATTATGATTAGTTTCCATATAGTACATACCACTTCCAACATCATGGGACATAAGGTTCTCTACTTGACGCCAATCGGTTGTCAAACGTTTTGTTAATAAGTACGCATTTATTGGATTCGATATATAGGCTGCTACATCTACTGCTGCATCAGTATGTTCCCTTTGGTACTCACTTACTTTACTGTAAAATATAATAATAATAAAGATACATTCTAAGTACTTAGTACTTTGTGTCATTAAGTATAATACTATTGTGTCATCTATTTATATCCCTATTTTTTGATATTATAAAAAGCCATTAATCATGGTAATTTTATTTTTTATTTTATTAAAATAAATTTACTGTACATTTTCGTAGAAAAATATATAAATAATAATTAAAAACTATAATAAAATAATTCATAAATAAAATCTTAAGATACTATATATGGTGACCATATCATAAATATCAGCATTTACTTCTTGATTCTTCTTAATCAGTGTAACAACCCACAGTAATGTTTAATCTTCATATTTGGTTTGTTAGCCGTTTTTTTTTCATTAATTTTAATACCCTACACCAGGTTTTAGAAATGGAAATTGTGAGCAACGCCTAGAAATACTTGTAGGAAGAACCATGCTTCCCAATTTTCGTAATCCTATGTTTAAATTCTAAAAAAAAATGTTTATATGGTAAATGTAGAACAATCCTTATTCCTTAAGTTAAACATGTTATGCTAAAAATTCCCTTATAAATATCACTCATTGTAGTACATACATAAAAAAAAAATATCATTATAAAAATCAACCCCTAAAAATTCATTCAGCATCATCTATCTCTTTCGCTCGTCGTATCTTGATGATTCCCTTGTGTAGTGGAAGTAAAAGTTAACCCTTACTTAATTTAATTCTTGAAAAATACTTATATATCTAAAATTCACTTAAACAACATTTACGCGATTATCTGGTGGCGGACGATAGCACCAAACTGTGCCAATTACACCTAAACCAATAAATAATATTGTAAATGTCGATAGACCCAATATAACGCCTGTTGTAACATCATGTAGAGGTAAACCTGGAAATGGATCCAGTACAAGAATAACCAATAGGCTACAACACTTAAGTAAGGCAAACATAGTAACTAAAACATAGCCAGATGTATAACTTCGGTTAGGTAGCCATTTACAGCGTCTGGTGCGGAATCCAAGGAATCCAAGGCCTGCAGCAAAAAATGATGATACAAGACTGTATTGTAAATAGATGGATTTGCCAAACTAAAAGAAACGATTTGTACAAGTTAATTCTGGATTCTTCTGAAATTGTAAAATTATACTTACATGTGCAATCATATAGATGCAAAGACCTGAATTCATGACACTACCCAAAACCAACATAAGCGATACTACAGCCAGAGTAACAGTTGCGTTTGCCACCTTTTCTGGGTAGGAGTTATTATTGATGGATTTACTTTGAATACTGCTACAATCTTCAAGATGTATTACTTGGTCTCTAGGGTCGCCAGCAACACGTGGTGTTATAACAGCCATTGTACGATCATTTTGGATATTGGCATTGTTATTATTATTATGATGTAAGGGAATTTGTTGTTGTAATGATGTTGATGTTGTTGTGGTCACTACTGGCTTTACAGCTTCATAGTGTAGGCGTTGTCCACGGCGTGCGGGTAGAACTGGTATACTAGATGCTGTCAAATTCTCAGATGCCATATTGATAATTTGTTGACTTTGATAGAGTTGCATGCGGCGTTTGTATTCCAATTGTGTATCCAATTTACGTGGAGTGGATTGTGAAGTCCTTATAGGAAGTGGAGCTTTTCTTGGTGTTGACAATAATTCATGCAACATACGAGTTGCTATTGGATTTTTATACGGCACAGATGGCTGTGAGTTTATATTTGAAACGGAACTACCCTTTTGTGGTGTAGAAGTTTGCATGTGAGACCGTGGTATATTATGACTTTGGTTTAGATCCGATCTACTAAGACATGTCTCGTCCTCTTCGATTTCGTCTAATCCATCATCACCATCAGTTGGTATAACCGCATAACGATGAGCACGTCCATTATGCATTTGTATAACTTCTTGATTGTCGTCAACAATTTCCTCATCTTCAGCAGTGGGTACCATTTGATATCGCTGGTTACTATTCCGATCGTAAATCAAGAAAGACTTACTACCGAAATCACTTGAAAATGCATGTTTTATTTTAGGCGCTTGTATAGAACTTGGCGGATTCGAATGATTGAGGTTTGGCGGTAGACTTTGGAAGTCTTCTGTGGGATCATCATCATGAAAAGAATGTGGCTCTTGATGACGCTCCATATCAACTTTATAATGATTATCCAGATTTTCTTGTGATTTTGCCAAACGTTTTGTAGAAACAAAATTCGTTCCAGGAACAATGGTGTACAAATTATTGTTTGCCATATTACCCAAGTCTTCAAGGGGCACCAGTGCGAAACGACCTGACTTGTTATACTCATTCGCACAATTTTGTGGTGCTGCATAATTAAGCTGATTGCTTTGGAATTGCTCTTGACTCAATTCTCGATGGAATTGTAGTGCAGCCTTTCTCCGATTTGTTACCGACGCTTGCGAGCTAAAAGAACGCGACGACATGGTCCGTTGCATTCTACATTTCTGATCTTCGCGTACACTTATACCCGCATTTATGGGGGGCATCGCATTGAAGTTTAAACTTCGGTTATATATTGCTTCCACATAAGACGACGAGTCATTGTGACGCGAAGGAGTTGCGGGATAAAATTCACTATTCTGGCAAAATGCCGGATTTGTATAGTTATGCTTAGACATTATGATTATATGTATGTATAAGTTTAGAAACACTTTTACACTATTATTTTTAACTTTGAATTCACTGAGTATATTACAATGGTTCTTGTTTGTTAGTTTTTAAAATATATTTTTTAGTTCTATGCCGAATAGATCCGCATTGAACCACTTCTGTATCGCAACTGAATGCTAACTCATGAAATTTTAATTCACTTCCCCCTAAAATAATTTTTGTTTGTTGAACAGTGGAAGTAGAGGAGTATATAATAATTATGGTGCTGTATAACATTTGAGACAGCCGCCATACAATAACACAACACAATAATACAAAGAAAAGAATTAACAACTGCAGACAAAACTCGCAGATGGAAACGAATGCACCAGCAAAATGAATATAACTTGGCGCGTTCCACTCTGGAAACATCTGCTGCTACTACGTGTAATGCCCTCGTGATCGTATAGGGGTTGAAATATATATCTAGATACAATTATTTGTGCTGCGCAAACGCAGCCGGCATACATCGCTTCCTTTATCAGCTCGTGGCCCATCATCAATGATTTACCTATGTTAGTTTGGCAGTTATTGTCAAACAACATACACACATGTATACACAAATACATACGTACTATTGTATATCAGACCACATACATAAGTGTCGTTATGTTATTTACTAAACAGTTGTCCTAGGTGGCTATTTATATAAAGAGAAATTAACTTCCCCTCAACAACAAAAACTTTATTGGCCGTTACTTTTTTCCACTGGTGCTCTTACTTAAGTTGATAGATCGCATACGTGTATCTTATAATAGTATTTGCATTATATACTATCATATTTATTGTACTTACGTTTTTAGATAGTTCAGCTTGTCTTCTTGAACTTTTATATAGCCTTCTAAGTTTCTTATTAATACAGATTCAGTCTCAAAGAGTTCCTCCATTTCTGCTAATGACGTATAGAGCTCCGCATTGACAGAATTGCTGCTTAGCACGGTGAATATAATAAGGTGGATTATTAAAATGGCAGTTCTTGAGATACAAAGTGACATTTTGGATAGTTCTTGTTGTAGTTTCCTTTAATTATCTTGAAGAATATGCGAATAAAAGCTGAAAGAAATTGGATAAATTAATTAAAACTTGTAGCACATTTTCAAATCATCCATTTCGTGTATTATGTGCTAATTATAATAAAATTTAAAATATCCTCTCTCCTGAAATTTCGCCCACCACTATCAATGCTCTGGTCCTGCAACACCTATGCATCTTTATCCACTGTGACTGTATCTGGACGGTACAATTTTAGATGGGGTATCTATTGTTTGTCTCTAACCATACATGGGTGTGAGGAGGGGCATAGCTAGCTATTTAGCAAATAAATTTTCCCCACCGGGTATTATTTTTTATTTTTAATTAATCAGATTATTGTTCTTTTGTTGACAATAAGTTGTCTAAATAAATAAATTCTAACACAGGTATTAGGAATAGGAAAAATCGATCATAAAAGAGCCAAGTCCCCAGTGACAAATTTGCCAGATTGTCCAGGTCATTAAAGAAATGATAACCAAGGAAACGCAGTGCAGGCTACTTTCTTACTCTTCTTTATTTCCACAGATACAAAATAAGTCTTGGTAAAGAATATGCATCCTTTGATCCATTAGACCAATGGTGCAGGGCCCAATTAACACTGCCATCATCACAAACATGTAAAAAAATTAACTCACATTGAGTATTATATTTTCCAATGTCAGTTTTGATGTGTAAACAAGATCGATACATAAAGCCTTTCATCGTTAGCCATAGTATATCTTTGTATATGTATAACTAACACGTTGATATACGATTTTAAAATAAAGAAAAATGAATACAACGGAAGGATGTTTTAATTTCCGGCAAGTAGCAAAATGATCCTCTCAAAAAGAAACCAAAAAAGGAAATTAAGAAATAAGCAATCTTTTATCTTTATCGTATAAACGGTAAAATTATCAAAAGTAATTATTATTATTATTAATGGCAACCTTCAGAGGTGTATTGAACTCGAGTATGGTAACCTTAGAAGTAAAGGCTTTTAATGACTCTATTAGGTTTATGTTTTCATAAGTACAATGGATTCATTGTAATTGCTTGCCCCTACAATGGAAATCCTTTTCCTGTCAAATGCAGGATTTTCACAAAAGAGTGTGTATTTCAATATCCAATTTTCAAAATCGACAGTACTCAGTAACTGAGAGAACAATAAATAAGTATATTTTTAAATGATTTTCAAAATTAACAATATTCATCTAATGAAATTAGGTCAATTCATATAATAAAAAATAAATACAAAATTTAATACATAATCTCACTATAAAATGACATAAACTATATTTAATAGTGTATAAGACATGTGAAGTTTTGGAGGTAGGGTAAAACATTAAGAGTTCATTGGCCTGTTTATAAATCAAATTAAAGCTAATCCGATGTTATTATTACAAAAAGTTTCTGAATTCGTAACAGTTAACAGACAAATGAATGCAACTTAACTGCTTTTAATATGCAAATTTTATTGAATTGATGATCATTCTAAGCTTTTGTTAAATTAATATAAATATAATTTATAATTTCATTTAAAAAAAATATTAAACAAATAGATACATTTTTATTTTGTGAGTTGAAACAAGTTTTATAAAATATTCAACAATTATACAGAAAAGAAAAAATTAATGATTTCGCAAATTTATATTGTAAGTTGCTGATCATGCACTTTTATCGTAAGATATTCACTTGTTCATTTTCGAATAATCATTTCTTTAAATAATTCAACAAACAGTTCTTTGACTCTAATTACCCAACGAATGAAGTTTGTTCAACATTTACTCAAAGTACACTTAATGGCTTAAATGTCATGACATAATACTTGTAATACTGAGTAAAAGAAACCCTGAGCTCCACACATAGTATGTGTATGTTATTTCAAATGCCAACTGAGCGAATGATTTTAAGGTTGAGATTCGATACTTATCCAAACCAACCAACCTTACCCAAGCAGTTAAAAACTGTAATTGGTAAGATACTTTAAAATGCCACTAAAAAATCAAAAGATGAAGTAGAAGTAGTATCTTGTTTTATTTTTCGAACTAAATTAGTATAATAAAAAACAAAAAGATGTTTTGTTTTCGGAGAATAGATATTTTATCATAATAGAATGGAAAACAATAGATAAAGGAAACTCTTAAAAAATCCAACTTTTATTTCAGAAGAGGGTTCCAAAGTCGAAACTAGACATATTTCAATCATTTTAGTGTATTTATATGTTATTCACACTTTTATTTGCCTTATATATTCGATTATTGTTTTGTAGCCGGTTTTCAACACACCTTATCTGTTTTGTGTATCTATCTTTTTGAAACCAATACGAGAATATATTAAAGTTGATTTGCTTGAGCTATTAAATCTTAAAAATGTAGTATGTCTAAGCAAACACAAGTATTTAAAGTTGCATACACATACTTTACTTAGATCTTCATTTTAATGATGCTTATGACTACTAACTATTGAGATGACTACGTGACTATGGGTTTGTATGTAAATCAAATGAGCAACGAACGATGTTGCAAATGCTTCCCTTATCGTGCAATATACTATATGCTACTATACATATTCTATTTGTATATATGTATAATATAAATATTTAACATAAATAATTTAACAATTAAATCCTACTATATACAATTGTATATTTTCTCAAAAATCACATAATTAATGAACACCACTGACAAAATATTGTATGTATAATGATGACCCCATATGATGATTTGCTCTGTTAATGTATGTTGTGACGTGTCCCGAGATTTTTCGAGACATTTTAAGAATGAAAAAACATGAAAGAGGTGGCCTATGTTTGACAGTAAATACTCAGAGTGTATAGATTATGTGCCCCCGTTTAAGTATCAACAACAAGAAACCAATGCTCAATTGCTTATCAGCGACACTACGGAAGCATCATATATAAGATGCGATTGTTTTCTAGTACATATACTTACATATAATACACACTATATGAAATCAAAATTATTTTACCAGGAATACATGTTTAAATTGTATAGCATATACATACAGTATTCATTCATATAATGTATTTTTATAAATGGAATTTGCTATTTTTAATAGACAATTCCTTTGTTTTCAATCAAGCAAGAAAAATGTTGTGTCGCTACAATTATTGTATGCATTTTCCTATGATTTTTGTTCACCACAATTTATGTTAGGTTTCTTAACATTAACATACATATATTGTATATTACACACATACCTTTGTTTATAAAGGTTTTCCAAAACAAAATGATTTCAACATAGAAATCATGGAGAGATTTATGCTTTTCAATCACTTAATTTGAGCACGTGCTATCTTGGCGTAATGTATCTCTACATACTCTTAATAAAACTCATTAAAAATGACGAAAAACACTGTTAAATATAATATATAAATTATAATTTATTATTATTGAAAAACTCTAAAATTAATAAGACTTTGGTTCGGCTTTGAACATATATGAACTGCGGCCGCGCACTGAGAACGTCAGTTTGGAACTGCAAACTGATTGCTACAGCAGCTACACTTGCTTTGTATACTTGTAGATACTAATACCCTTCACCAAGTGTATGGTATATTAAGCTTATGGACATGTTTGTAACTGTTTATAGTTGAGCATCATAACATTAAGATGAATCGCTCTTGTCTTTAGCAGTCTATCTGACTGTGTGTTTTGCATATAAACAGGTTTCTCAGTTTCTGAAATTTTTCTTTTTATTTATGTTATTTTTAGTAAATTGAACCTTGATGTAAATTTATATAAACCAGTATTTAACATGTCAAACGTTTTTGAATGAACTACGATCAACATCAGGAAAAGTTGTTTGTTTGCTCCATCAAAAAATCGGATCGAAAGGGCTCACATACATAATATAAATGTATATTCAATTTGAAAGGTTTTAAAATAATTTTTATCTCTTGGAGTGCCAACTTGTTGTGCTAGTTCAGTAGATGGAAGATCTTTGGAAGCGATACTGGCTGTAGTCTTTGATAACGTAGTAAATCATACCATGCTGCTAAGATCAAAGGCGAACACTGAAGCTAAGAGCAGTCCAAACCAGGCAACACAATTCACTAAACTCACTCTTATGGCGAGCTACCTGTCTATTCTATTCTATCCTAATACAATTTTTTACAAAGGTAAGGTATTTATGAAATAGTGATACCGAAAATAGCGCCTTTTCTTGTTTCAGATTCATTTGCCTCCAGCGCTCTCTACATTTCTCTTTTTAACAAGTTTATTCTCTTCATTCGACAATATAAACACAAATATTTTTGTTTAGTTTGTTTTGAGTTTGAGTTTGAATACACTGGAAAAATAAAAGCATTAGATACAAATGTATAATGTGTAATACAATACATATAGGAAACAATATCAAATTAATGAATTCTCCCCTGAAATAGTATAATTACCGTCTCAATTGGCTTTAGTATATTTTAGGGACACTGCTTAGTTGTGTTTATACAAATATTTTATAAGAATTTCACTTAAGAAAATATTATGCTCTGTGTAAAATGGAACATCATTCGTTCCAAAAAAATGTTTGTAGATACATTTGTTATATTCCATTCATGCTTTCATTGACTTAGTACACAGTCAAGCAATGACGACTTTTTAAATCTCTTTAAGTGAATCTTTATTTATACAGATTATTGTAAATAAATACCATTATTTTGGTGTGGAAATTAAAAGGGTTTTATTCAATTAAAAATTAAATAATAATTAAATGATAATAAATACATTGTTTATAGGAATGTTGGAGTACTTAGTCTAGAATTGTTAGTCCTCTTTTACCGTAAATGATTGCGTTATACCTTCATATGGATATTTTCCGCCGAGAATATATTTATAATCGCCAAAATGACGTATGCGATATTCACCAGGTAACGTTTGTGTTCCAATACACCAATAAATATCCAATTCACTAAATCCCAATATAGTATTTGTTCGATGCCAAATCATTCTGCAACATAAGATAATATATGATAGTAAATACAGAAATATTTTATTTAAAATATGCGCATGGTGTGTGAGTACTTACTTAGTTTCCCAACTTGCGTCGGTATAAGTTGATTTCCATCGATCCTCATTAATTTTTCGTTCAACAGTGAAATAAGTTTTTTCAGTAAACAGATTATTTCTTGGATTCCCCGAAATAAAAGTAACTTTTACAGTGTCATTAATTTTATATAATTTCTCTGGTTGAAGTTTAACATAACCAAAATCTGTACCAATCGGATGACCATCAAATAATACGCCTGTGTTCAGGGAAAGCATAACATCGTTCATATAAGGTGGATTGGGTCCTGGTTCTACAGTTTCACTACGCATAAGAGCCTTTGTTAGACGTTCAAAAACATCCATATAAATAGTATGGGTATATGGACCAAAAATAGTCGAAGCTGCTTCATACCGTTGAGCCTGTCAGAATAAAGAAGGTGATATAACTATGAGATCTTTAAATATTATTTGCTGTCTAACCTGATATTCTTCTGGGGTTGTTGTATAACTTGAATAGATATTTGATAGACCTGCTATAATGACTTCAGTATCGATGCCACCTGCTGCTGAAGCAGCTGCTCTGATCTGATTACGCAATCGTCGACCAGCCATGGTTGTAAACTCACATGGTACTGCAGCCAATATGACATCGCCTATTTTAACCAATTGATTTGAAACGATTTTTGGTTGCCATTCATAGGGAAATGTTGCCTAATTAATTAATTTAATTGTAGTGTTATATTTCAGATTAATAAAATGCAGCATACCCTGCCGGTGGCCAATAGGATTGGTTTTGGTGCTTGACATGCAATATCTTCTTGTGTTGGTGGTACTATAAAATCTCGCACAAAATTCCACATGGGATTATCAGTTGTAGTACCTTGGGCGAAACTAAAAGCACCTGGACCATCAGTTGTTCCTGCAGCAAAACTATAACCCATGGCAGGCTGACAACCCCGAACTTTATCCAGTTTTCTTGTTAGAGGATTATATGTGCTGCCATTATAATTTGGCATATCAACAAATTGATGAATAAATCGTATATCTCCAGTAACCTCACGTGCTGTAGATTCCTGGCTGTTCTCATTGAGCAAACGCTAAAAAGAAACTTTTTAAATGTTTATACTGTTAAAATTTTTGAGAAAAACCTACCAAAGCGCCTTCAGCTAGACGAGAGCCAATAATTTGTGTACTTTCATACATATCTTTTCCAGGACCAGAAGCAAAACATTCACCTTCACCTTGTGGACATGATGATGACATAATATCACAATCATTACCAGAGATCGAACATTTGGGTCCCATAATATTTGGAGAAACATCGCCCAAATTCGATGAACAAAATGCACCAACAAATTTTCCCTAAATTTAAAATTTCATAAATTATAAAAACCAAACAAGTGAAACTTGATGCCAACTAACCTTGCCCGGTAATTTATTCGGATTGAATTCCTTTTCAAGCAATAGAGCTGCATAGCCCATATTGTCACTGGTCACCAGTTTATTTGTATTATTCATAGACGTCGCATGTACGGCATACCAATTAAAT
Organism: Amiota communis; assembly: GCA_037043315.1. Lineage (NCBI taxonomy): Eukaryota > Metazoa > Arthropoda > Insecta > Diptera > Drosophilidae > Amiota > Amiota communis. Next base: position 354,843 of record JBAMAV010000582.1, read on the forward strand.
GCGCCTAATAGATTGTTCTCCATGTCGACGAATTTCAATTGTGTAAGCATTTTATCTGTATCATGTTCATACTGTGCACGCTCTTCAGCAGGATTGCGCAAGTATGAACTGGGTGAGCGATTGATATTTGCATTTAGTACTAGTGTTTTTGACAAGAATATCTTGCCATCGACTATATTGTCTGTAGCACGTTTAATACTCTACAAAAAAAAAACAAAACTGAATGTAGTTTTAATAAAAAATATTATTATTATTATTACACTAACCAAATAAAGTCCCTGGGCCATAACTTCGAATGTCTGCGGTACAAAGCCCAATATAGAGATATCATACAACAAATGCATAAGGAAACCCCCAGGCGCACCATGCGTATGAGTACCGCTTATGATTACATTCTCAACTTTGTAGATATCACCATAACGTGCTTGCAATCTCTTAACAACTTCACGTTTTAGACCATAACCCATCATGCCACAATCAGCACTTATGAAGGCCACACGATTTCCTTTCTCATCCTCCACCACAAAAGCACGTGCAAATACTCGAGTATGAATACCTCGTCCAACTTGTTTGATATTCGCATAACCCATCTATAGTAAATAATAAAAAATATATAAGTATATACTTAGTATCAATAATGTATTTAATTATGATAAGAGTAATACTTACAAAATTTATCTCCACTGGTGGGCCTGTAATATCTGCCCGTCCCACTCCAACTTTATAAGAATGACACAATTGTGAGGCACAGCATATTGTCAATAGAGTCATTAAATACAATTTAGTTTGAGCCATTATGATTAGTTTAGTTTTGCTTATATTAAGGAGCGACAAAACTTTAAATATATTAATAATATGCAAATATAAAATATTGATTAATTAAGTTGCTGTAAGTTGTCGCCGGTCGTGTTTTTAAACATCCAAATACAAATTTAATAAATACAAAATTAGACAACAAAAAAAATGTTAGTATTTCAAAATCCATCAATAAACGAAAACAAAATAAAGATGATAAGAAATGAAGTAAAATAAAAATAAAAAAATAAAACCAAATAAAGTCCGAACAAAAACATAATGCAAAAAAGAGTTTGACTCTTTTTGTACCCTTTACATTTATCTTGACTAGCATTATCACTTGAGCATTATGTTTGTAAAATCTGCACTACACTCATAAAAACACTCAAGAAAACATGTTCCCCATGTGCAAACTAAGTCTTAAACTTTTAGGATATAAACTTGACATTGTTGCATAGTGACTTGGTTGATTTGCAGATTACTGATAAAATATACACTATATGTAGTACATACCTGTCACTGTACCTCTACCAACTATATTTATTTAAATAATATATTTACAAATGGTCTTTATTACAATGAAACTCCTAATCTTAAGTAAATAAAGAAAAAACATTCTACAATAGTCTAAGAACAATCGGATTTCTCTATAATAAAAACCCCTATAGCAAAGATGAGATTCATTGGACTTATGACTTTGTATAGCCATTGGATTTATAACATTCTTAAAGACAAGAACTTAATGTTCATTTATTTATAATACATAATGCATATCAATTTTTTTATTTTTTTTTTTAATAACAAAAATATATCAGCTAGAACACATTCTACCCATAAGTAAATGGAAATAAGTGAAACAAAAGATCATCGCAGTGAATGGTGTGGGATAACCTATCCTTCAAGAAACCTGAAAGGTTAGTCCAGGGGATGACTCATCTTAAGTCGGCGGATGTTGTTAACAGTGACTAGTAGACGTGTGGCGAGATCGTTAGATGTGCTTCAAGACGGGATTAACATTTTCTGTCTTTTAGTAATGGAACATGAAGATCTCTGTGACAAATCATAGGACTTTTTACTAAGCCTGCGGAGAATTATTGATTGGAACCTCTGGAGTATGAAGCAGATTGCCACAGCTATATTCCATATATATATGGGCTTCAGAACAGTCTTGTATAGCAGGAGTTTCAGGACATTTACCTCGTTATAAGAGCCAGCATGACATGCCTAACATGTGATGATTGTTTTCATCCTTGTAAAATATTTTTTTAAAGTATTTAATTGTAACATATAGTGTTTGATTATAGGATAACATTTTAAAGCTCAAAAATTGTTATACAATATATCTCAAAGGAGTCCGACTGAATTTACTCCAGATAATAATTTCATTTTTAAATATTTGTTTAATCTTTCGTTCACTAAAAGATATTGCTACGAAATAAAATTCAATTCAAAATCATGATCATGATCTTGTGTCATTGCAATATCTTTAATACTCTCACAGCATAAAACTGTATGGTATACAAATGTGTTCATAGCCCCCCATAATTAATATATTAAAGACTGTGTAAAGTGTTAAGCATCAATTCTTTATTTTCCTGGTTTTTGTTTTTTTTTTTTTTTTTAATGATTATCCAATTATAGGGAGAAGCATTCCGTAAAGAACACGGAACTGTTTAATTAAATAGTATTAAGTTGGCACTAATGTAGAATATTAAATTAGAAATTGTTTTTATCCAGAAAATAGTAAATAAATTTTCAGAAACATTAAGTTTGGTGGTTTATGTAGTAAAATATTTAACAATAAACGAAATTTTAGTGTTCAGAAGGCACGTTCCCATTTTATAAGTATTGTAGTTTGAAGAGTTTTAATTCATGTTTTGCATAATTCATAAAGTTTTACGTTGACATTGAAATTAAAATTATATTTATAAAAAAAAAACAATTGAAGACAAGTGAATTTATAATAAAAAAAAAACAAAGTGTACATAATATAAATGCAAGTGGAACAATAAAAAAAATGTACAGGTAAATGCAGATTACTCTGATATTGTATTGTATATAGTAAGTTTTTTGTATCTTCATTTGGTTTTTTAAATTGAAATCAACTTTAATGCCAATTATTAAAAAAATTTAACCATTTTCTGAGTGATAAAAAATTAGAAATATATTATCCTATATTGCTAACAGATTGCAAGTATCTCTTTCTGAATATTGTTGTGTGTAATACTTTACATTGAACTTCTTTCATAAAAAAACTATTCTATTCAAAATATTTATCTTTACAGACTATGATTTACTTACACAATAAATAAATAAGTAATCCACTTACAACTTGACGATGCACACCTCAAAATTTATTGTATCTGAAGCTGTATGCCGACCGAGCAACACAAACACACAAAAATATATTTTATTGTATTGTATATTAAAAGGAAAAGCACCAAAGTATCTCTTGGATACAAGTTGTTGTAGATGATTGTGAATAACGGGTACGAGCAATGTACATATCTATGTATATCGTACTACTTATATTGTATCTTGTTCAGTTCAGTTCGCATCCAATTGAGCAAATTACAGAAATCATTTTTGTTGTAGTATGCATGGCGGCTTATACAAATAATTTGCTTCTTTATTTTTGATGATTTTTTGCACTGACGACAAGACAAGATTTCATTTCTTTAGTTTGGCCTTTTTCACATTATTTTGGAGGTTATTCAATGTTATGTAATTTAAACAACTGTAACTGTGTTTTTATTTAATTTAATAGGGGGTGATTCTCTTTTCAACTACCCAAACACAGAATTGATAAAAAAAATTCATTAAACGAATCTATAAAATTGATAAAGTAAACTTCTTTCATTCAACAACGCAAGCACAAATTAATTTTATGATTATAAAACTTTTTATTTATGAAAAGATATCATACAATAGTTTTGCCAATCTTATATATAATAATAAATTAATTAAATATTTTTCATTCTGATAAAAACAAAGATAACTTGTTTTCCATTACACGCGATGCATTTCAAAATATTGTAAATCAAAAGTTTTGATATCATAAACAATTCATGGCAAACTGAAATTACAAAATTAGCGCGAAAATTGTAAATTCTGCATGTATGCCATATAGTACAATACAAGTTTTTTTTATTAAGATACTAGTACGTATCTAGATATCACTCAGAGTTCCATGCAAGCCAAAACTTATATGAACAATAACAACTACTTATACACTTTGCTTACACAAACTTCTGACACACAAAAAATAATAAAAAAACGAATTAAAGTTCAAAATAAATATTGTTTAATAAAAGTACAATAGTAACATAAATATAATAGTTTTATTTGAATAATTTTCTGGCACCCGCGCACACGTATGAAAATGAAAAGTATCTTTTCAACTTTATGTAGTTTTTGAGTCAGCGACGCTTGATTTTGAAATGACACCCGCTTCTCGCAATCAAATGTAGACTGACTTTGACTGACCAAGATTTTTTCAAGTGTCGCTTGCTTGTTGGTGGTGGCGGTGGCGTTGAAATTATTACTACTACGAGACAGACACACAGGTCGGCTTGGACGATCGGTTGCTTGGTCAATCAGTCAGTCAGTCAGTCAATAATACAACTTTTATCTTTTATAGTATGTTACTAGTACCATGCGCTCAAGCGCTCATTTAGTCAATTTTTCATTTCGACAGTTGCCTCAGTCCTCAGTCTCTTAGTCTTTTGTTACAATATTTGTTTTGTCCATTCATATGATTGTACTTCAGTGCTAGCACTCAACACCACTATCAACGTAACCAGTTGTAGTTGTATTCATCATCATCATAATCATCATCATATAGTCGGCTTAAAGGTTGTTTTGGGTCTTCATATCTCTTTGTTTTGTTTTGTTTTGTATTTTATGGTATATTATTGACTTACTCACTTTACTTTGTTATGCTTCTCTTTACTCTTAAATTTAAACATTTGCAAATCATGCATTTTTATACGAGTATCTTTCTTTAAAACCAACAACAACAATTATTGAGTATATAATGTTGGGTACTCGTAGATACTATTTTGCATTGTTCACTTGTTTTTCTGTTTTTATCCCGAGATAAGCCTTCATTTCATTTTTATATAGAACTTTTAATAAATCGATTATACTCGTACTATATGGTATATATATGATTCCTAGAGTTCCATGTTGGAACATAGGGCCACAACGACTATATGGTATAGTAGGTAACTATTAGTCTTAGTCATGTACTATGACATTTATGGGTTTAACTTCTTACCGGTTTTTTTTTAATTGTTTTCTTCAGTCTTACATTATCAATAGTAACGAAACTACTAAAATTGTAAGTTTCCATTCCAAATGAAGGACAGTCAAGTGGGGTCTCAAATGCTTAATTAGCTTACTTAAACTATACTCTTATATCAACTGATAATGATGGTTTATCAGCCATAGATTTGCTGTAATATTTAATCTAATCCAGAACAGAATATTGTAAACAAAATTTGCAATACATAAATAGATAATACAATACTAATATTAATAAAAATGAAGTATACTAAAAATATATTTTTAAATAATAAATACATACATATTTATATAAATTCAATGCAACAATAATTTGACAGTGTTTGGCATCCATTGCTCTATAAGATTAAAAAATAAGTTCCTGAAAAATACTATCTTCTTTTCTTAAATCTTATCTCATCGATCACCATTTTTACGTTCAATAATCGGGTGAACTTTCAAATCTCTATGCCATTAATGTTTGGTTATCCAGTAAAAGGCATCATCCTTCAGTTTAATCCTTATGTTTACTACTAACATACCGGTATATAATAATGTTGTGGTATCCTGCATATATTGATTCAGACACCATTGCATGTAATGAAAACAGTGAAGCTTCAACTCAGTACCTGCAAGATTAACTTTCCTTGGTTGAATAATGTTTGCATCAGTGAAAAATAGTGGCCAACACTCACAAGACTGCTTAACTAGCTCTCATTTTAAAGCAAGGAAACTGTTCCCCAAGCAACATTGAATTTCTTCATACCACAAAACAATACGGTCCATCAGGAAGAGTACTTGGATCAGAGTCTTACTTGGAAGACACACTTTAAAGCGAAATAGATATAGTTCGCAATAAAAACTAGGGAGATGTACTAGAGGTCAAAGTTCGACTTCAAGGCTGTTCTAAAGCCGGTTGGACATATCTAAAGCAGCTGTGTGGAATGCCAAGTAACCCATTATTAAGATACTACAAAGACATCTGTCTGTAACTCTTCCAAACGCTCCTTATGATTCATTTTTAAATTGCCAATGACCAGAAAGTATCACATGTTGTGGATGAAATAAGGAAAATGTCAAATAATACGTATGCGTATTTCTATATACAAACTACCCACGGTGTATGGTGAATTTCATCATTCACCATAGCATCTGTTTTTACCAGTGCTGCATACACTGCAAATAAAGCTTGAAGCTTTGAAGCAACAACAAACTTCGATGTTTTGTTCATCACTAATACTAGCAATAACAAACTTTGCCAAATTTGTCAAAAAAGGAAAAACAACAAAAAGTAATCTGAAGAAGATAGAAGCAATAAACAGTAATAGCAGCAACAGTCAGTGCAAAAGGAAACAATGTCGAAGGCATTAAATAACATGAGTATGGGAATTGTCGAGCCCCAGGAACGAATGAAATATCTTTCCAATTACGGAAATATGATAGAAGTTGACCCGAACATGCCAGTAACACGGTGAGTAGTAGTATGCGAATAGAATAAGTAAAGTAAAGCCCATGAACCGACCTTGCACATTTCATTTGTCCTTGTGCACATGTGTACATTTTTCCTATTCATTTTCAATTTACCTTCAGCAAATTATGCTGCTCATGGTTATTTGCAGCTGCTGCAAACCAACATTAATTGATTGTGTTTTGTGTCGTTGACTAATTAATAAAGTTGCTGCTTCTATGACATATATGGGGTATTTGTTATTCTTATTCCAGTTACTATCGATCAGGCACAGAAATGTTACGAATGGCAAATGTTTATCTGGCCGAGGGAAATCATGAGAACGCTTTCATTTTGTATATGCGTTATATGACACTTTTTATTGAGAAAATACGACAACATCCAGATTACTCTAGCATAAAAAGCGAAGTGAAAGCGATCAATAAACGTATCAAGGACGATATTATGCCAACAACAGAAAAGCTAAGAGCCAAACTACTGGCACACTACCAAAGAGAATATGAACAGTTTCTGGCACACAAAGAAGCTGAACGTGTACGTGAGTTGGAACGTGAACGCGAACGTCAAAGGCAACAGCAAGCAAAAGCAATGTCTGGAGGAATCTCAATAATACCTCCTAATCTGCATGTGCAAGTGGATGCAGTTATTCAACCATCTGCACCAGATATAAGTTTGCTTGATCAAGTCATTTATCCAAATGATTTTCCAACAGGCGCCAATCGCTCGAATTTACCACATTCTGGATTATTGCTGCCTGGTGACAAAGATTCAAGCAAAACGCCAAAGTATGTTTTATAGTAAAGTGTATAATAATGTTTTTTAATTATATTCCAATTATTTGCGTAGTTCTACATCGCGTCCTACGTTCGATAGAAGTCAGAAACCACAATACTCACGCACTGATTCCTTGCTAGCAGGCTCCCTGCGAACTGTTCTTGTACCTGCAAATACGATGGAGACCTTTCTACAACTAGCCCAGCGTAATACTTCAAATAATATTGAAACTTGTGGGGTACTCGCTGGTCAACTTGCGCAAAATCAAATGTACATAACTCATATTATCATACCACAGCAAAGTGGCACCTCAGATAGTTGCAACACAATGCACGAAGAAGAGATATTCGATGTACAAGATCAAAAGAACCTTATTACTCTTGGATGGATACATGTATGTATCTATAGAGTTTCATATAGATATTGGAAAAAACTAAACTAATAACTTGTTCTTATTTATAGACACATCCAAGTCAAACAGCATTTCTTTCTTCTGTGGATCTGCATACTCATTGTTCATACCAAATGATGATGCCTGAAGCAATTGCTATTGTTTGTGCACCAAAGTACAATACGTAAGTAGCCTAACGGATAATAAATTCTTTATATTTTAATTCTCTTATATTACAGTACTGGTTTCTTTATACTGACTCCTAATTATGGCCTTGACTTTATTGCTCAGTGCCGTCAGAGTGGTTTTCATCCACATCCAGTTGATCCACCTTTGTTCATGGTTAGTTGAAACTATACTATTAATGATTATATATTTATAATTTTATACATTTCTTTCTAGGATGCTCAACATATTCAAATGGATAATAATACAAAAATCAAAGTCATTGATCTACGTAGATAGTATAATCTTGTAAATTACGAATTTAAAAACTCTTCAACCAACTTCAAAATTGGATTGTAACAGTTGCCTGCATTCACATATTTATTTCTTATTTTTATATTGATTTTCATTTATTTTGCATAAAATTAACAAGTGTTTCTAAGCTTTAAAAGTATTTAATACCATTGCACATAATTAGTTATGTTGTTTCATGTTGCGCTGAAATTTTGCAAGCAACTTTAAAACGCATTTCATTTTCTCATTTATCAAATTAGTTTATTTTTTATTTAATTTTAAAATTTGCTGCTTTCTGCGTGCATTTAAGAAGAAAAAAAGAAAAACATTTAGTAAGCAAAACGATGCTAACCTATGTCGAGCCTACGACAATTACTCATCATCAAAAAAAAAAAGCCTCTTGTTAACTCCTAGTCTAAAAGAATAACAAATACATATATTTTATTTAAAATGAAAAAATTAATATAAAATGTGGTTTCATTAGAAAAAACTAGCAACAACCAGCGGATAACCTCACTACAACCCATTGGGGATTTTTTATTTAAATTGATGTCAATACAGTGACTCATGGCTACAATTGTTCTTGACTAAATAAGAGGTCAATGTCAATGGCTGGATAAGCAAAACTGAATGAGGCCACAGGTTTGCTCAGAAATTGATGTAACATTCCAGCTCAGTCTCACTATTTTTGACAATGATTCAATTCACTTGCCTCTGACTATTTTATTGCTTCATTGGCTTAGCTGATAAGCCAATCCACGAACAGAGATCAATTCAATTGGTTTTCACTTTATAGTTAACAACAATGAATTTAGCTTATTAAAAGACTTAACAGGTATGTCATTCATTTCTATGTAGCTTTTATCTATCAATCTATTATTTATGTTTCGCGCTAATGCCGCCATAAATCGAGTGGGGTGCAGCCCTTTATAACGCTAACTATAGCTATAGATAGTGATTGATGTGAAATTGGGTGTGTTTAGCTGTAAAAACTTTGCAAAACCTTGTTCTAGATAGTGGCAAAGTAAGAAGTAATTGACTTCTAGTGTTGATCGTCATGTATACAGAGATGAATAACAGGGCGATATAATTGAATCAATTATATTCTTTTGAAGAAGTATAAATGTAATATGTAAAACAAACTGTTAGCACTTGTACTTATACCATGACTATAGTATTTAATTCACATTCACCTTTTTATGTACAAAACTTATGTCCAACAAAAACAATTTACATTTCATGCGGTGTTTTATGTAAATACTTTGCTAAACACACCCTTTGACAAATTTGTACTACATTGAAGTATTTTGGCCTAGTTTGGCCCCATCCTTAGTCCGCCAGTGGTCAACATAAACAACATTTTGGCAAGCCTAATTTTTGTATCTATTTTTGTAACCCTAGTGACCAATTCAATGTGCCCAACCTAATTATACAATATATGTAATATAAATGACTCTAGGATTCGAACATAAATTCATAATAACAAAAAATATATTTAAACATACAATCTTTTTAACAAAACGTATTATTTTAGCTAAAAAATCGACAAAACAATCATCGATAAACGCCATGATCTTGTAATAAAAGTCTGATAATAAGAAAATATGTACAAATGCTTACAATTATAGTGCAATCATACTGGCCAACTCAAACTCCAATCTGCCTCTTACATACTAAAGAAATTTTATCCTTGTTTGGCAATGGATTCAAAAGGACTTCTAGAAATTTGAAGAACCCAGGAAACAGTGACTCTCTACGCACCCCTAGTTGGCCAGTGGACGATGTTATCATAACATATACATAAATACATAATTTTTGCGATCCTTTCTTTTGGTGGCTAATCTTCTTTTTATGATTGTGCCCTGTATCTATTTTCAAGGTCCTAGGGACGTCTATTAAGCCTACCACAGACATCGAAATGTGAGCAATATAATGCCCCCTACCAAATATGAAGGAGTTTTATATAATTAGCAATCCTAAAAAACTTTTTAATTTCTGCCAACAACTCCGCCTCATTTTTGCTATGAGCAACTAGCTGATCTATGACTCAAAAGATACTACTGTCAATCATTAAAAAGTGCATATTCTTCCAACATAATTGAATAAATTCTATAATCTACGTGGTGTCGATAATGAAGTTGCGAGCTGCAACAGGGGAATGCACAGGGTTAAGCTCAAATGAAACGAACTGAAATGGAACGAAACGAAACATGAATGGGGATACCAAGCTTTTGTTCTATGGGTTTCCAGAGATTCTCAATATATGAATAACTCAGCACATAATATTTAATGGTAAGACGTCTCGAGTGTCTGCTGTGATGCTCAAGGAGGTCAATTGCTCACACCTTCTCCATGGTTAGAAACCTGGTTGAACAATTTAAGTTTGTTTTAATTTACTACTTCAAAATAACATTAATTAGCTATGATGGACAAATCGCAAGGAGAGAGCGATCCGCGATTCCTTAAGAACAAATTGTGTGTAATCTCGGAATACCTAACAATAAAATTACGCATAATTTGTTGTTGGGTATCCACAGATACCCACGATTTCGTAAGCGATTTGTCCAATCTATTCATTTTATAGTCTTAGGAAAGGTATCTTAATAACATTATCGTATGTATAGTGAGAATATTATATGTAACAGGAAGACAAATTAAAAGTGTTTATAGATCTATTTCAGCTTATATGAATAGTACATGGATGAATAGAGTGTAGGATTTATATTTGGTGTTATTTCTGTAATAATTTTGGTAAAGTGTTCTTTTGTGTGGTTAGTATAGGCTATACGATAACTGTTTTTAAAGGTATTATCTTTTTTAGTGTAAAATAATTCGTGTTTGGTGTTATTTCAATGTTTTTAATCTCAAATACACTAAAGTAAAATGATTTAACTATGTTTCTATACCGTATTTTTCTAAAAGACTTTAGTTGTAATACGTGTTTTGAAGCGTTAAAACTCAATTTTCGGCTTAAGCTACTTTGACTTATTGCCACAGATATAATATATACATTATACAATATATAATCTAAATGACTCTTGGGCATTTCATTTTATAATGTTATTTCTCATGCGAACGAACATGTATTTATAATGAAAAACATGTATTGTGCAACCTTCTTTAAAAAATGTACTATTTAAGTTATTAAGAAACAAACAGAACAATTATTAATAGCATCGACAATAGTCATGATCTGATAATAGGAGTCTTATAATAAGATAATATGTACAAATACTTATACTTATAGTGCAATCATACTGGCCCACTCAAACTCCAATCTGCCTCTTACATACTAAAGAAATTTTAGCCTTGTTCGGCAATGAATACAAACAGACTTCTTGAGATTTGAAGACTCCGGGAAACAGTGACTCTCCATGCAACCCTAGTCGGCCAGCAGACGATGTTATCATAACATAAACAATAATAATAATTTAGCGAGCCTTTCTTTTGGTGGCTAATCTTCTTTTTATTATCGTGCGCTGTATTTATTTCCAAGTCCCCAATGACGTCTATTAAGCCTATCACAGACATCGAAATGTGAGCAATATAATGCCCGCTACCCAAATATGTAGGAGTTTTATATAATTTTATTTATTTTCATTAATCATAAATAATCTTTGTGTGCAATTGTTCATGTTTAACCCTTAGCAATCCTAAAAAACTTTTTAATTTCTGCCAACAACTCCGCGTCATTTTTGCTATGAGCAACTAACTGCTCTATGACTCCAAAGATACTACTATATAATCATTAAAAAGTGCATATTCTTCCAATATAATTGAATAAATTCTATAATCTACGTGGTGTCGATAATGGAGTTGCAAGCTGCAACAGTGGAATGCACAGGGTTAAGCTCAAATGAAACGAACTGAAATGGAACGAAACGAAACACGAATGGGGATACCAAGCTTTTGTTCTATGGGTTTCCAGAGATTCTCAATATATGAATAACTCAGCACATAATATTTAATGCTAAGACGTCTCAAGTGTCTGCTGTGATGCTCAAGGGGTCAATTGCTCACCCCTTCTCCATGGTTAAAAACCTGGTTGAACAATTTAAGTTTGTTTTATTTTAATACTTCGAAATAACATTAATTAGCTATGATGGACAAATCGCAAGGAGAGAGCGATCCGCGATTCCCTAAGAACAAATTGTGTGTAATCTCGGAATACCTAACAATAAAATTACGCATAATTTGTTGTTGGGTATCCACAGATTTGATATTTAAGAGAGCCACGATTTCTTGAGCGATTTGTCCAATCTATTCATTTTATAGTCTTAGGAAAGGTATCTTAATAACATTATCGTATACATATATAGTGAGAATATTATATGTAACAGGAAGAGAAATTAAAAGTGTTTATAGATCTATTTCAGCTTATATGAATAGTATATGGATGAATGGAGTGTAGGATTTATATTTGGTGTTATTTCTGTAATAATTTTGGTAATGTGTTCTTTTGTGTGGTTAGTATAGGCTATACGATAACTGTTTTTAAAGGTATTATCTGTTTTTGTGTAAAATAATTCGTGTTAGGTGTTATTTCAATGTTTTTAATCTCAAATACACTAAATTAAAATGATTTAACTATGTTTTATACCGTATTTTTCTAAAAGTCTTTAGTTGTAATACGTGTTTTGAAGCGTTAAAACTCAATTTTCGGCTTAAGCTACTTTGACTTATTGCCACAGATATAATATATACATTATACAATATATAATCTAAATGACTCTTGGGCATTTCATTTTATAATGTTATTTCTCATGCGAACGAACATGTATTTATAATGAAAAACATGTATTGTGCAACCTTCTTTAAAAAATGTACTATTTAAGTTATTAAGAAACAAACAGAACAATTATTAATAGCATAGACAATAGTCATGATCTGATAATAGGAGTCTTATAATAAGATAATATGTACAAATGCTTAGAATTATAGTGCAATTATAACGAGAACGCCAATCTGCCTCTTACATACTAAAGAAATTTTAGCCTTGTTTGGCAATGAATACAAAAGGACTTCTTGAGATTTGAAGACCCCGGGAAACAGTGACTTTCCATGCAACACTAGTCGACCAGTAGACGATGGTATCATAACATAAACAATAATAATAATTTAGCGAGCCTTTCTTTTGGTGGCTAATCTTCTTTTTATTATCGTGCGCTGTATCTATTTCCTAGTCCCCAATGACGTCTGCATATGTCTATTAAGCCTAACGCAGACATCGAAATGTAAGCAATTTAATGTCCTCAACGAAATACGAATGTTTTATTTAATTTTAATAATTTTTTCTTTAATAATAAATTTTGTGGGCCATTGTTTAACCCCTTGCACTCCGGACAAACTTTCAGTTGACTGCCAGCAACACCGCATCATTTTCGTTATGAGCAACCAACTACTCCAGGACTTTTTCTACAAAATATTACTATATATTCATTAAAAAGCTCGTATTCTTCCAATACAATTTAAAAATACTATAATCTTCGTGGCGGCGACAATGGAGTTGCGAGCTACTTTCCGATGTCACCACCATGACGACAATGGCGTGCATAGGGTTAAACCAAATGGAACGATCTGAACTAATATGGAACGAAAATGGCCAAAAGCAAATGGGTACACGGTTGAACAATTTTCAGTACCAGTTTTCTAGTTAAGACCAATATTAATTATATTTTGTATTGTGTTTTCTTTGATTTTGTTTTATTTTTATAAATAACATAACATTTTTATAAGCAGTGAAACAAAATGGTGAGTATAATTTGATTTTTCCAATTGAAGAAACCTTTGGAATATCAACAGGTGCATCAACTTTCTAGTTAATTGACCCACAAGCTATGACTTTTGGTTTAATAACTTTCCATTGTCTTTTTTTATGTTAACAGGCACGTTACTTCAAAGAACAAGATATTGATGGTAAATGTTTATCTAAAACCCATTGTTGTTTTAGACCTTCGGACATACTGATAACAAATTTTTTATTTATTTACGATAACTAGAATTCCGTGAGTGTTTTTATCTATTTGCCCGATCTGGACAAATCACAACATTGGATGAACTAACAGTTATAACACGCTCTTTGGGCTTATCCCCAACCATTCAAGAGCTGATTGCTTATTTTAAGAAGAAAAATGGTAGAATGAGTTTTGCTGATTTTCTAGAAATCATGCACCAACACTCCAAAGTAGAGAATCTACCAGATGAAGTTATTGCTGCCTTCAAAGCTGCCGATCCACAAAACTCAGGCACAATTTCAGCTAAACAACTACGCAACCTATTACAGAACTGGGGCGAAGGCCTGTCAGTGCGCGAGGCAAGTATTTTTTGCAGAGCATTCATTAATTACTGATAATTTCATCAATAAATTTATATTACAGGTGGATAATATCTTCCGTGAAGCTAATGTGAACAACAATAGCATGGTACGCTATGCAGATTTTGTAAAAATAGTATGCGCTCCAGTCCCAGACTATTATTAGGCTGCATTTCATTCCGAAAATACATTATTTAACATTCCAGTACTACAAACTCAAAAAAATGAATAAAACAAACAAATTTTATATCATAAAAAAGCTTTTATTATGCTTTGTTTATGCGGGTGCTACATCTTAGTTGGCAATGGTAACCTCAACTTCTACACCGGGTTCGATGTTGATGGAAGTGATCTTCTTTACGATCTCAGATGGAGAGTGCAAATCGATGATGCGCTTGTGGATTCTCATCTAAAAAGAATAAATATATAACAAAAATGTTATTCATTGCAGAAGCATAGTTTAGAATTGTATGTAATGTCGAATTCTGAGAGCCAAAAAGCTGTTAACAGATCAGCCAAGTGGACTATGAGAGTTCGTTTACTCTGGGCAAGTCAAATCGATACTGAACGAGATGCAAATGAAACACACAAGCTCTATATCAGATTTGCCCATTGTGTAAAGAATTACAACTAACCTGGAAACGATCCCAGGTCTTGGAACCTTCACCACAAGGTGTCTTACGGGTGGTGATGCGTAGTGTCTTGGTTGGCATGCGCACTGGGCCCTGTAAATTGGAAATAAAATTAGTAAATTTTAATTTGCAACTGTACCATTCACTTTCTTGAAATGTGAAATCATGTCGCTCAAATCATATCAAATCAATCTGTTTGGAAATTATAACATTTTGATTATGTCCAATCGAAGCAATAATAATCTAGCATTTAATAGAGACTAGGCTAAGCGGCTAAAGGCACACAAAACCTCCAGGTAAATGCAAATTTGCACATATGATACACCTTCTTCTCTTAACTTAACCTTACCTTGACACGGAGGTTTTGGTTCTTGGCACCGTTGATCAAATCACGGCACACATTCTCCAAAGAACGAACATTCCTGGAGGTGAGTGTGATACGGATACGATGCACTGAAGCGGAATCTGTGCCATGGGGCTTTTCGATGTCCTTAGGAGCAGCAGCCTATACAAATGGAAATAATAATAGTACACGCATTAACACAATGAGGTTATGTCGGAACTCATACACCAAAAAACACGTGTGAGCGGCATTTTGTTAATGCAAACCAACAGTCATTTTGGTTTATAAACAAGTAATTATTTTATATTTAAATAATTTAAATTATTTACCATATTGCAATATTCTGGTCGAGGTATTCAAATCTTCAAAACTCTGAAATTGAGCAGCGCTGAACCAGATTACTTGCTGGTTTAAAAAGAAGTGAAAGAGGAAATAACCACAGCAACACAGCAAAACAGCAAAACTGCACACCTTAATATATACAAATAAGAATGAATGAGACCATTGCAGTTCCGATAGAAAGAACAAGTGCCATCTCCCTCATACAAATTAGCTCACTGCACTTACTCTCTCAAATTCCCAAAACATTTATTTTTACTCTCTCAAATTCCAACAACCACGTGCAGAATTGACCACCCGAAAATAAAAAAAAGAAATAATCTGGCATGCCGCAATATTTTTTTAAACCAAATTGAGCATTTGTCCCTTGCATATGAAAAATAATCTGGCAACCTTTTTTTTCTCTCCATATTAAACACACACACACACAAATTGTAACGGGAATCTAAAAAGTTTATGAACTGTGATTAATGTGATTAAATTAAAGATTAAATTAAATTAACCGAACGAGAAAATGCTAAAGTAGAATAAACAATCGCAGCAAAGATCATCTCTATTGAAATATATGTAACCATAGGATCGAAAAAAATATTGGATATATTTTGTATTGTATTAAATACAACAAATCTAAGCAGGTATGCAATTACATCTATTCCATCTATACATTTATTAACAACATTAAACGTTTCTTCACTTGATGTAGAGAAACCAAAAACAAAGTAAAATAAATCATCGCGGCTTTCTTCGGATCAACAGAGAATCAACGTTAAATAAAGATCATCTTCATTGAAATATATATGTATAAACTATAGACATTTTCCATATAACTCATTCCTATAAAAATTCATTGAAAATTATAATAAGAAAATAAAATCCATTTTGTTTAGTTTTTTGAACACTCACAATAAAGTTTGAGGTGCTGCAACTGCTTCAGGATAAGATTTGAAAAAATGTCCGCCTTCGGCAAATTCAAACAAGCTTTTGGGAGTATAATCCTCAGAGGTATAACGATAGAATTTCTTAACCACTGGATCCTGATTGTCGTTGAAGAAATAAAATACTTCATCTTCAACAGCATCTCCATGGGTATACCACGTCGGGAATATACCAAAGCTGGTTCCTTTGATGGATCGTAAATGCCGACCAAATGGCTTTCATAACAATATTTTGTAGTTTATCACATTCACAATGCAGTAAATGTCCAAAAGAAGATCACAAATAAGGATTCCAATCTGTTGAGTTGATTATGCGGGACGATGGAAGCTTCAACTTTTAATACTAATGTGGCAAGTATAGCTTTATCATCTACATAAGTAGCTATAAATGTGATGTTATTGTCATCAACAAATGGTAAATAGGCAGTGTTTATCAGTGTTTATAATATTGGACACAGCACACTCCCTTGAGGAATTCCGACAGATTAGTTTTTAATCTTCATCAACTCGTCTTTACATTTCATGTAGAATTTACCGTCAAGAATGTAAGAGGGGCATTGAGAGTAGGGTTTTGAGTGTCAAAACAGAAGACCTTTGCGACAACAGAATTCATCATCAAAAGGGATCTCATAATAATATTATAATTTTGTTTTTATTAAATTTTACAGCAGTGTTTCTGTTTCTCTAATACAATTTTTTTAAGTTTCACTCTTCCTTCCCACCCATCCATCATTCATTATATTATTATGCATTAATTTTGTGCCTAATTTTATTTTGAGTTTGATTATTTTGCGACTAAAAAAGAAAACAATTACAAATCTACAAATAATTCCCCACTTAACAAAGACAAACTACAAATCATCATTATCATTGTGTGAGAACATAATTATGTTTTATCAATATCAAGTATGTTATGTATAAACTATTTAGAGCACGCAGCAAAAACTTAAAACAAAAATTGAGTTACATTTATATGGTAAATATTTAAAAAGACTGCACTTTATGACTTAAAAATTAATACGCCTCTGTTTTTTTTTTTCTCTCTCTTCATCGTACAATGCATTCAAATTTAAGTAAAAATCAACTACTAATCAATCATATATAATAAGCTAAAAATTTGTGTCAAAAAGTTTTGGTTAATGTTAATTTTACAAAGTTAAAATGGTGTTTATGTTTAAAGTATGTAGGTAGGTAAACAGATAAAGGGATTGGGATTCTGTGTTGTTGTTGTTGGTAGTTATAGGTATTGCATTTTGTTGTTGGCAATCTTCATCCATCCATCCATATATTGTAAAAAGTTAACTACTAATGTACATTAATAATAGATTCGCGTCCCTTGCCGACGCCCACCCACCGGATGGGTACACTCAGCTCGGTTTCAAGGAAGCGCACATACTTTTGTGCATTCTCTGGTAACTCCTTAAAGTCACGTATATTCTCAGTGCACGTTTTCCACCCAGGAAGAACAGCATACTCGACTTGAATTGAAGCCAGTTCGGCAATAGTGCCGGGGAAGTGATCTAAAATTTCACCATTTGCGCGCTTGTAACTAAAATGGAAAAACCAATATTACCAATCATGAAAACATGATAACATAATCAATACTTACGCCACAGCCACCTTGATTTCATCCAAAGTGTCCAAGATGTCGAGCTTAGTTAAGCAAATGCATGTGTAACCATTCACAAGTGAAGTGTATTTAAGAAGAGGAATATCTAGCCAACCGCAACGACGTTTTCGCTTCGTAGTGACACCAATCTCAAAGCCTCGAGTTTGCAACAACTCACCAAATTCCTTAAAATTCAATTAATACAAAACATTTAATACAATTCCCTTTTATGTATTTCAATGTCACTTTTAAGCTCACATACATTGAGTTGTTCTGTTGGAAATGGTCCATCACCGACACGTGTCGTATACGCCTTAACAACACCAATAACTTCACCAATGGTTTGTGGTGGCAAACCGAGACCAGTTAGTACACCACCAATGCTGCAATTGCTGCTGGTGACATACGGATAAGTACCAAAATCAATATCCAACATAGCCGCATTGGCGCCTTCAACTAAAATTGTTTTGCCTTGACGCAATGCCGTATGCAAGAAACAAATTGTGTCCTTCACATAGGGACGCACCTTCTCAACATATTCTTTATAGCGTGCCAACTCTCCTTCAACATCAACGGTTATCGATGGGAACAAACGCAGGTGTGTGTTCACAATTGAACGGAACCTAAACATATATTGATTTTAAAGAAATTTCCTTTTCAAAAATAAGTAAAAAGTTATTTTTAATTTCTTACTTTTCACTGAAAGCATTAAAATCACCCAAAAGTTCTCCAACACGTATACCATTACGCGTTGCTTTACTGGAGTAGGCCGGACCAATACCTTTCTTGGTGGTACCCAAAGATTTGCCACCCTTTTCGGCTTCCTGCATACCATCAACATGTTGATGAAAATCAAACACCAAATGTGCACGATCCGAGATGATCAGACGATGCTCAAGCTTTTGCAAGCCCTTGGCTTCATTCTTACACAGCTCTTCGAAGAGTGATGGCAAATGAATGACAACACCATTGCCTGGAAATACATAGAAAAATATTGTTGTCATTATTGAAATAAATAAATTAAAGATGTGTATATTTAATTGCGTTTTCATCCAAAACGAGTTTCACAAAATATATACATGCCTTTACTCTTTCAACCAAACATTTTCCTATAAAATGGCATGACATTTTCGTGCTCTTTAAGCAGTTTAGCCAACGTTAATCTGCCATCAAGCAAACATGTTCTTAAATCAGTCTGCCCACCAACTTAATGAGACGGGTATGCGAGACATTTATTCACCTGAGCCTTGGACTTATACTCTCATCTCTGCTGAGTCGACCTCACTGTAGACCATCATCTAGACTTCTACCAACACTGCCTCTTTGGTTCCCCAGTACCATCCCAACTCTTAAAAATCATTATCACCCCTAATTTTTTAATTACGTTACAAATTCTAGCATAAAAATTAAGACTAAAGATATTATAAAATCGTGAGTCGGAGGCTCTAGCATGTAGCAGCCAGTCAATCGTTAAATTAGTATTATATTTAAGATTGCAAAGTGAAAATACATAACTTCATTACTTTAATATGTATATTGCTTGGAAAGGTATTAACACTTAATTCTATTAAATCATGAAGTCATTATTAATCAAGTGTAACAATTGATTACACACGTGATGATTAAATAATTCCTTATTATAATTACCATAAATACATCATTTCTATTTCCTATTACTGCAATTTTGTTTAATTAACGAATTAATTGAATGGGTATCCGTGCAGTACATGGGGTGGGGAGTGGATTGATGTCATTTGTCATAATTATATAATAGAAAACAAAATTTATATATTTTCCTATATGAAACCATGTATTTCCAATTAGGGTAAGTTGGGATCGACGCAATTTTTTGTAATAAAGTTTTTTTGTTATGTGTCATATTATCTAAACATGTTTTTAAGTCATTTATCGCTTTATTGTTATGTATTTATATTTCGTTTCGCTTTTTTTATTATTTGAGATAATGATAATAGACTAAACAGAACTCTAAGTAAATAAGACAGTGGCGTTGTTGTAACTTAAAATGTGGAGAAAAAATGGTTATTCATTGGGAAAAAATAGACAGAAAATATCTTTAGTTTAACTGGAAAA
The DNA here is from genome assembly GCA_037043315.1 of Amiota communis. NCBI lineage: Eukaryota > Metazoa > Arthropoda > Insecta > Diptera > Drosophilidae > Amiota > Amiota communis. The sequence goes on from JBAMAV010000582.1 coordinate 375,276, forward strand.
TTCTACTCTTCAAACTGAAAAGTCCAGACTATTATAGTATATAAATACCGTTTCTAATCTAAACGTGTACATATATTGTTATCTAAGTTTGAAATTTATTAATGCATTTTTATCTTAAAAGTAAATCACCTCAATTTTCTTTTTTTTTATCACTCACATAAAATAAACTTAAGTAACTTTTAATACACTTTATAATAATGCATATACTATGTATGTACTACTTATTATCATTATATAATAATGTGTTGTATATGGATGGGGTTGTGTCTATGTATGTGTTTCTACTTGTTGTTTTTTGTGATTATCTAATAAATTAGTCTTGTGACAAGCACAATGACAACGTTAAAAAAAAGAGTAGATATATGTAAGTATTCAAACCAACGAACGAACGAACGAACGAACGAAGGAACCAAAGTAAGAAGAGTGTAAAGAAAGCACATAATGTACATTAATAAAGTTAAGTTCCATCGATTAAACTTCAAGTTTTGTCGTACAGAATAATCAGATACTCATTAAAATGCATTGAATAAATTGGGTAGGTGGATGGAGTGAGTAAAAGATAGGTTGGGCAGGTGATGATAGGTTGGATAGGTAGGTAGGTAGTTTGATTCTTTATTTACTTAGTTAAATACGTGTGTGATGATATTTGCATGTTACAAATTGTTTTGATAATTATAAATACTAAAAATAGTAAACACATTTCTTTAAGTTAAGTTCAAGATTTTGTTGTGAAATGCTCATTGAACATGCCATTCATTTTTTATAGTTAGTTAGGGTGTTATAGTTTCTTATCTGTGGGGGATTTCCCTTCATAATATATAAGATATTGTGCGGCAAAAAAAAAAAAAACAATTCATCAACATCATTGTACAAAATGGACTTTGTTTTCATTTCTTTTCATTTGAGTCAGAAATTTTTTTTGACACAGTGGATGAGGTCATGCAATATGTGTACAGTAAACTATAGAATACAGTAAGTATTATATTCTCCTCTAGAATATTTAAGACAAACAAACAATAGAAAAAATTACAGTGAATTCTCCCACAATTGAGCAACGTTAGCAAAATCTTTTGATATTGTTTTGAAGAGAACAAGAGTTTGTGATGCAATCTTTCCTCCAATCCATTCATTCTATATAATATCCAAGAAATAAGATTTTACTGCATACTAAGTGTGTATATACTTTTTTGTATACATTCAATATACGCCTTCAACAAAGACATGCAATGTACGTACATACTATATATCTTTTTATCTACAAAACAAAATTTAAATTTAAACAAAAAGTTATATGTATGGACGACAAAGTCAGGCAGTGAGGCAGGCAGTCAGTAGGTAGAAAGAACTGACAGGCAGAGAGTAAATAGAAATCATGATCACATTTTCTCGGTCACCGCTGTGCTTGACCAGGCAGACAGACAGACAGACATACAATCATCAACACAATGTCAATGGTGTTTCAAAAAAATGCTTGCCAAATAATTTCATGGCATATTGAAAGGAAAAACCAAAATATTTTCTCTTTTTTTCATTTTCTTTTTCCCTTTTTTGCATCATTGCTTTCTTTAAAATCAAACTTTGTAGTACAACAAAAAATGAACTTACTTTCATCATCATCAATAAAAAATTTCTTGAGAATATTTGACTTGACTTGATTTTAGTATGTTACTTGCTTTAGAATCTTGAATCATGGTTCTGTTTTTTTGCCTATACCTCAAACACACGCTTATGTTATCCATATGTTTGTTTCGTTTCGATTCGGTTCTCCTTGTAACACTGACTCACTGAGCCAATGAATGAGTAAGGGACCACAGATTAGATTAGTCAGTCAGTTATTGAGATCATTGATTTTTTTACTTACCGATGACTGAGATGCATTTCTCATTGACAATGCCGCTAGGCAGTAGATGAAAATCGAATTCAGTGCCATTTGCAACAACAGTATGACCAGCATTGTTGCCTCCCTGTAAAGATTCATAAAGAAAGAAAATCCATGAAATGATTTCATTGTATTCTATCTCACATGAGATACATGTGCTTATTGTGTTCTGTTCTGTTCTGTTTGGAATACCTCAGTTAAGATTTAAACAATTATGATTTAGTTTTTGGCAACTGTACAATTTTTGTTTTTTTTTCTTGTAGTCTATAAAAACAAAGTCATATGACATTCTGTGTCGTTCTATTCTATTTGTTTTTTTTAATATTGCAAAACAAAAAACCTGCTAAATATTTTCAAAAGTATTGTTGAATTGGAAGGAAAACAATAAATCATTAAATATATTATTGAAATGAATAACGAATGACTAAATATGGGAAATGGAGGCTTGGCTTGTCTGGGCATGACTCAGTCAATATGCAATACTATGGGTATCAATAAATCTATAAAGTCAAAATCAATTATCATTTAGAGACAAACAGACAGAGATAGGAAGTGCAACCAGGTGCCAGTGGTGGTGATAACCTATGTCTACCGTATGTATCTCACACTTTGTATGGAACCGGCTGAAACCGGCTTCTCTTTTGCTCATTTCATACATGATGATGGGATAACTGATTTTAACTGAGATGTGACAATGTGAATTGTTGTGTCAATGAAAAATTTATTTGTTGATGTTGAGAGGTTGTTGTTTCTACTTCAAACCAAATACCAAAACAAAAACAAAAAACGGAAGCGATAATTAAAAACAAACAACGTAGTTTTTCAATTGTTGTTTGTTGGCTACACATTCGAAAGTAATCTAATATATGTATATATAAGTGGTAATAAAATGAGTTCAGTGAGAACCAACTGAATAATACTTATTTCGTTCGTTTTGGTAGTTATGTAAAAGGCAGCCAGCCAGCAAAAAACAGAAACAACTGAATAGAAGGAAAAAAAAACAATCAGCACCAGAACCAAACCAAACCATACCAACCAACAACGTCAGAGCTATTCGCTCGCCCGAACCGAACGACGCCTTTATGACAAAGTCAGCAAAGCTGAGCAGAGCAGAGTTGAGCAAAGAAAGCACACAACGTTTTGCGCGCAGACGGGGGCAGTGATAGCCGCCGGACCCAACCTATATACTAACAATACTATACACACATATACACAAATAGTTCACTTCAGAAGATATCTCGCGCGCACCGCACACATGCTTTAGCAAAATAAAATGAAAATATAAAAAAAAGAAACAAAGAAAAGAAAAATAATAAATAAAATAAAAATAATAAAAAAAAATAATGAAACACATGCTTGCTTAGCCTTAAAAACCTCCACAACCAACAACAGTGTGGCGGGGAAAGAAAAGTCATCATCATCATCGTCATTATCATCATCATCATCAACTACTTGATATGATACTTTGTTTGACATAAGTTATCAAAATCCTATGAATTCTCAATTCTTCTGTTGCAAATGCTGCCTGCACATGATGATGTTGGGTTTACTGTTTTTCTTGTATTTTCTTATTTCTAAAAATGGTGTTAACGAACTAATGGCGCGTTCTTGGTTCTTGGCATATGTGTCCTTGAAGCAAGGATAACTTGCTTTGTCAGCTGTTTGTTTGTCTGTATAGTAGGCGTAGGTCATTGGCGCCTCTATGTAATATGATGTCGTGAGCCTATCCACCCCTTTCCCATTAACATCACTTCATTTTATTTCTCAGCACTTTTTCCGCACAATTATATTTTTACACAATAATTGACATATACACATATAAACATATGTATTTACATACCTGACACCTGCAGACAATATCCACTTCCGACGCTAACATATCAACAACTTTGCCTTTACCTTCGTCACCCCATTGGGCGCCAAGGACAACATTCACTTTTGATTTGTACATATTGCATCGTCCTTGATGTAATAGCTCATAATGGTTTCCTCCATTGATTACACTCCCAGTCGCGGTGGACATTTTCAAAATCCGAACACGTTGTTTTTTTTCGGCGTTGTCGCGGTTACTTAGATTCTTTTCTATCCGCTATTCGACGATACTCTTCTCTTCTTCTTCGCTGCTGCTCTGCTGTTGCTGAATTATTTTCTTGAAAATAAGCATACCCAATTTTAAATAAAACGTCTAAAAAATACCAAACGATTGAATTGGCAACTCTACTACGGTGAAGTCAGTCATTGAGATTTTATACCATTGTAATTTCAATTTTATTTAAATTTTCTTCTCATTTTTATTCGTTGAAATCGAAACTCAAACTTCGATTAACGAAAGCTTACATCCTTTTGGTCCGGATTTCTTTATACTTATATTGTGTTAGTTCTTATATCAAATCGAAGTTATTGAGTATCGTTTAGCATTGGTCTTAACAAAGAATTTTCCTATTTCACATACATACATAAGATGGTTCTGGAAACAAACTACATATTTTTTAATGTAGAATTGAAGTTTTCCATTCCTATAGTTGGAGAACTCTGATTTTAACATAACGAGCTTATACCACATTTCAGCAAACTCTGAGAGTAAACAACGCATATTCTCAAACATTGGGACATGGCTTAATCGATTCTCATCGTCACCAGTTAATTTCTTATATATTTTATGAAGTCTCTGAGGGAAAATTAACATTTTTAACAACATTTTTAAAGCTTCACATTGTAAGTTTAATTTGACTTGAGAGAATGACCAAATATGCAATAGTGCTAACGTATCTATTTTTCGAAGTAGTGTGGCAACGCCATTATTTTATTTTGTTTGATCTTTCAAATAAGTGGCAACGTCAATAAGCTGCAAAGTAAATAATGTGCAAGTAGGAGAATTTTAAAGGTGCAAAATTTACTTTTATTTTGATTAAAATGTCGGTAGAAAATCCTGTTCAGTTATGTCAATTGTAAGTTTTGTTTTATTGGCTTTTAACATGTTTTCTTAATGCAAATATTTCCCAATTATAGCTGTAATGGAACCAAATTCAAATACATTTGTCCCAAATGCAATGCTCCTTACTGTTCACTTGGATGCTACAAATCACCGGGACACATGAAATGTTCTGAAGAATTTTACAAGAAATGCGTACAAGATGATTTAAGTGCAGCCGATCCAAACTCACGTCAAGATGTTCAAAAGATCTATGATATACTGAGACGTATAAATGAATCAGATGCTAATGGTTTCGATCCAAAAGATTTTGATGCTGATGGCTTAGACGATCCATTAGATTCAGATGATGATCAACCAGATATTGGCGAGCCAGAAGATGACAATGTTGTTGATGATGATGAAGCAGACTTGGCAACCCGTTTACAAGGTATCGACTTAGATAACCCCGACGAAGTATGGTCCCGCCTAACAGATGACGAACAAAACGAATTTCAAAAATTAATAGAAAATGGTGAGATTTTGAAACTTGTGCCAACAGACGACATACCATGGTGGCAGAAAAATCAAAATCCAAAAATAGTTGATCTAACCGAAGAAGATAGAAACATACCAGAAATATACAAACAAATACCGAAATTTTCGAATATATGCAAGAAGACACCATCGCCTTGTGTCCACTTCAATCTGTGGAATATAATTGCAGCATACGCTTGCGTTATTCGTTACAACAATATATTGAATCAGAATCAGGAACATGCTAAGGAATTTGTGGCGGAATTAATCAATTTAAGTTCAACGCTGAAGTATGGTACAAATTTTGAAGATGCAGATGATGCTGTGATTTCGGTAGAAATGGAAGCCCTAACAACAAAAAGTGGGCATGGTGGAGTAATAGATTCAATGGATTTCAAGAACTTTGCGAAAAATCGAAACACATTGCAGCAAGATGCTAGGCAATTGATGGCTCAACAAAGGTATAAATTGGCTGCTTTGAGTGATATATTCCGTTGGCTATCGATTGCTACAAAGGAATACACAAACAAGAAGGAAGGAGAAATTGCTGATTTTTATACGCTTTTTGCTGTTGGACATGGCTGTGCTAGATTAACCTCAACTAAGTTGAAACAGATCTCAAAAAAAGTTGAATTTTTGTTATCATATGTCAGCAGAGATTAATTAAAATAAATTGACTATCTTAACTATGTTTATTTTATTTTTTTACTGTGTGCTTGTAGTTAAACTTAAACTACAAGGACGGAACAGGGATGTGTATTTTATTTCGACATTAACTTTATAGCTTCAATTTTGACGATCATTCTGAAATCTTTTAAGATTGGGTGTCTAACTGGCCAATAAAATTATTGTTGACCAGATCTTATATTGAATCGTTGGACTTGTTTTTCAATACCTTTAAACGGTGCTAAAATTTCACAAAATCAGGATATATCTTATCTTGGAATTCACCTGGCGGAAACATAACGAAACTGGTTCAACACTTTGATCCACAAGCAGCCAGAGCTCTTGTTCGTAAAAGAAGCTCATACCGTCTGCGTCGATACGAGCGTCCAGCTCTTTGCTTAGACTAGATTAGGGGAAGAGAGGGAGTTATTTACAGCGTTAATGCGGCCTAGATTGTAGCAACATCCTTACTTACATCTCCTTCGAGATTTTGGAATTGATTAAGAATTCTATGAATGAGCCTGCAATTTCTCTTGGTTGTAGATAATGGTTACCTAGATATTAGAGTTTGGTTCAAATTAAACCAGCAGAGTGACATGGCAACTACTCTACTGATTCCTCTTCTTCAATGCAATATCTGCATTGATCGTTGAGACTATACGAATATCTTTCCGAGGTAGCCCGAGTATCTCGTGACTTCTTTTACCAGAACTCGTTACTTCTATATTTATTCCATCCAACATTGTTGCGAAATACCATCGTTTATGTTTCATTTTTGGTTCTTCCCTAGCAACCTCATCTGCATCTTCGTTTATATGGTAAATAAGATGAATCTATGTATTTATTTACAGATAGTATTTAGTAACATTAAAAAGTCCCTAACTAGCTTCGAATTGATTTTAAAAGCGCAGAGAGCTAAATAGTAGAGTTTTGCTATCAAAGTGAATGTAGCAATAGCACACTTGATTTCTTCTTTTCGGAAAAGCCTAAAAAATTGAGTTCTCTAAACCCATTCTAAATAAGCGCCTCTCAGAGATTTCCAAATAGGCTCATTTCTAAAAGGGCAGATAATTATGTAGAATTCAGGAGCTGAAACCTGACCAACAAAGTCAATCATACATATAAACATAAGATGAAATAATAAATGAACTTTATGTAGAGGGAAAAAAGCTTTATAGTTTTCAACCCACTGTCCAACAGTTCGCGGTTCGAACCGATAACAACAACAGTGTTGGCTGCTTCATGTTGCGTATGTATCGCGATATTTTTGTTGTGTACAACACTCGGTATACTACAACAACAACAGCAGCGATGGTTTTTCTAGTTAGAGATTTGGAGAGAAGGCATCCAGCACAGTGCTTTAACTATTATTAATAACAATTGGTATGTTTAAAAAATTCCGTATTGCGTCTGACAATGTTCATCCTCATTCCTTAAAAACAGAAAAATATTCTATAAGTATGTGTGTGTGAGTGAAGAGTGAGTGTGATGTGCTGGTGTGTAAATAAATAAGCCGAGTAAAAGATGAAGAAGATGTTTACATTGGGTGCGGCGGTAGGTGACGGCGGAGGTGTGAAGAGTGAAAGAATGTAAAAATTGCTACGCTATAGAAGCAAAAGCAAAAGCAAAGCAGTCGTCGTTCGTTTGCTTATTGGACTCGCATCGTCGTCAATCGTCAATTTAATGCAAAAGATACTTTTTTTCGTATTCGTTTATTTTTTGCGGGCTATTAACAACAGTCACAGTTGTTGAAAACTAAAGACCCTTGTGCAAACTTATGTAAGTGGTGATGATGATTTAGAATAGTTAAAAAATCAAGCAAAGCAATATTCTGATTACACAAAAAAAAAAAACGAAAATGTAAAGAAGAAGGCCCTGTGACTTTACTACTATTGTGTATCTTCAAGATAAACGGGTTCCGTTTCTAGTTATCGTTGCGTGGTGGAGTAGCGAAGCACTAGCTGGCGTTGGCTTATCTATCTCTATACACTTTACTACTATACTACACAAATATGCGAAGTATGCGTCAACCTGTTTGTGTAAACTTTCAATGGTTGAAATTTCTTTTCAATCGTTGTTGTGTCTCTCGATTTTAGAAAATGAATAAAAATCAAAGACTGAAAGACAGACTGTTGTTAACGTGTTATATTCATCGACGACGACGGCAACAACAACAACAACACCATCGCCACCAACGACTACTTAACAAATCAACTGCCTAAATAAGTAGTTATGGTGATCATCATAATCATGGTGGTGGTGGTGGTGTTGGTGATGATGATCATGATGACTGCATGTGTCTATATATAAATACGACAACGTCAACGAGTATATACAATAAAATTCATAATGCATATAATGTACATACATACATAGTATATCGTACATACGAAAAAAGAATATTGAATATTGAAATATGAAAAAAGTTTGTGTTGTGTTTGCAATTTGTAATTAGCTTTTTGCTAATTCACTTCTATCATTTCGTATCTATTACAACATATAATATTTTCAATTTTATTCTAATTGATGATGATGATCTGTTGTATGCAGGAAATGTCCCACCATAGTGATGATCAGCTTCTGCAGGCTGGAAGTGATTCCTTTTGGGAGCCTGGCAACTATAAACGTACCACCAAACGTATTGAAGATGGCTACAAGTGAGTAGAAATATAAAATAATCTAATAAACAATAGAAGTTCACAAATTCCAATAGAATCTTTCAGTTATTAGAAAATTATCAAATGTTCTGAAATGAGAACTCTGAAAAATTATAATCTTATTAGAACCAAGAGTTGTGAAGCATGAAATGCTCTGAAATTAGATCTTAAGGGATGAAAGGGATATTGGGCACGGTATTCAAAAATCTCTAGCATTTTGAATTGAGTATTATGAGCCATACAGTCTTGTATCTGTAGACGAAATGAAAAGAACTTCGAACTTCCTTAAAACCTACAAGTTGGTTCTATTTTGTGAGCTTTTACTGTGTTTCCTAATTGCTTAGAATTTTGATTCAATATTCACCTTAAATTCTTATAGACTCTGTAATGATCTGCAGCAACTGATACAAGAAAGAGCTGATATTGAAAAAGGATATGCCAAAAGTTTGCGAACCTGGTCAAAAAAATGGGGTGAGCTCATAGAAAAAGGTGAGTAGTATTTAAAATATACTTATAAATAAATACATATTTTTTTTTGTTTTAATATCATCAAAGCATCATCATACAAAGTAGTCTATCTATGTAGCTACAATAAGTATGTATAGGCGTGTGTGTATGGGGAATATGTGTGTAACCGTGTTATTTTGTTTACACATTCATTCACGCCTTAGTTTCCGCCAATAAGTAGTCAGACAGACAGACAGACATACAGATTGAATGACTGACGAATCGACCCATGGAGAAGCATCAACGCAATATACACAATGCGTTCTTATAGCCAACCGCTACAATTGAGATTGTTGTTTACTTATTGTTGTTCTGCTGTCATGTTGTCTAGGATGGGGTGGAATGGGGGACAATAAGTGGCTTAAGCTATTAATGGTCTTTTTTACCGCTTCTTTTTGTTTGAATTTTGTCTTGCTATAAAATGAAATCGTCGCCGTCGTCGTTGTTGTTGTCGGTGAAAAAGTGTGCGAACATTTGAAAGAAAAGCGAACGCAGTCCATGTTGTTGTTGTTGTTATTGTTATAGTTGGTTACTGTGAAAGTGGTCAAATGTACCTACATAGATAGATAGATAGATAGATAGATACATTGGCAAGTCGAGTCAAGTTAGTTGTCTTCTTCTATATTTGTACAAAACGTATTTATTTTCTATTCGCCTTAATTTGTTATTGTGATTGTTGTTGATTTAATACTGTACATAGTCATACATGTTGAATCTAGTCTAGTACTCTACTACTACCAGCAGCAGCAGCACCTAGCAGCTTGCCATAGAAGTCCAATGGTTTCAAAAATCAATTCGGTTTCTAGTGAACTGGAACAACTTATTTCTGTGTACTGTGCTGCTGGTTTAAAAAAATAGAAAACCATGCCGAGCCGATAGATGGGATTATGATCGACATATTGCATTACATTTAACTATCTACTTACATATGTGTGTTTAAGTCTATGTAGGTATAATGAGCAAAGCTACTGGTTCTAATGATTCTCATGTATAAACTTTATATATAATAAAAACTTGTGTATATTTTCATTAACAAAAATTCTTCATAAATCGGCATAAGTTATGCTATGCTTAAGATAAGATTAGAAATTTCATATCGCCTCCAAAGATCTTTTGTTAAATATGACGTAATACCATCAAACACATAATGCCCCTTATCTATGGTATGAGTTTTCAAATAATAAAAATTGTCCATTGCGTGATCAATATTCAGAATAGATTAGATATGTACAACTAATGACCTACATACATATATACATACATCGATTTGATGATCATGAAAAATTTCATACAATTTATATACTAATTGTATTTTGTTTGATTGCAGGACCTGAATATGGAACTAGTGAAGCTGCCTGGAAAAGCGTACTCACCGAATCCGAACGTCTATCGGATGTACACATGAAAATTAAAGACAATCTTTGTACTGATGTCAATACTCAAATAAAGAGTTGGCAAAAAGATAATTACCATCATACCTTAATGCAAATAAAAGAACGAAAAGATATGGAAGATCTGTTTAAGAAAGCACAGAAACCATGGGCCAAATTACTTGCTAAAGTTGAAAAGGCTAAAGCCGATTATCATTCGGCATGCAAAACAGAACGTAGTGCTACAAATCAAGAACGTAATGCAACAGCGGATAGTTCATTGTCTCCAGATCAGGTAAAATTTACTTTCATCTTCTTTCTAAAAATATTGATCTGTTGATACATATTAATTTACAAATTTCTTTTTGGAAAGGTTAAAAAAATGCATGATCGTGTTCAAAAGACCAAAGATCAAGTGCAGAAATGTCGCGAAAAATATGAACAGGCCATAACCGAAATAACTAAATATAATTCGGTTTATATAGAAGATATGACTTCTGTTTTTGAAAAGTGCCAAACAATGGAAAAGACACGTTTGTTGTTCTTTAAAGAAATCTTATTTAATATGCATGCGTGCTTGGATTTAACTAAAGTCCAAAGGTAATGATAACTTTTACATATGGTATATTTAAAATTGATTTTATATTAACAATCAATTTTAACAATTGTCTCTCTACAGTTTACCTCAAATATATGAGGAATTTTACCATACAATAAATAATGCTGATCAACAAAAGGACTTGAAATGGTGGTCCAATAATCATGGTATTAATATGGCTATGAATTGGCCAATTTTTGTGGTAAATTTTAATATAATATTTCTATTTTATTTCTTTGGATAATTAATTTATTTTGATTATATAGGAATATACTGAAGAATTCCGAGATATTGCCAAGGGTAACAAATCAAAAGAGGCGCTTCCAGCTGCACCAATCACACTTATTAATCAGCGACCAGTTGGCGAAGATGTGCATGTAAATAAACATAGAGAAAAGTGTTAAATTAATAACTTATGTATTCATTTATGTATTTATTCTTAGCAGGAATATCCTACAAATAGTCTAAAGAAGAATACAACAAATACTGCAAATAAATCGAGCGGAAAAACCACTCAACAAGAACAACAAGCAATAACAACAACATCGTCAACATCAACATCATCAACAGCCGCAGAAGTTAAAACATCAGCGTCCGCGGTGACGTCCGCGTCGGGAACAAATCGTAACTCAAGCGTAACGTAAGTTTAAACACGAATACACAACAACAACAACAACAGAATTAAGAAAGCTTTTCTCATAAACACAACAAACATAAAAACACAAAACACAATCAGTGAGGCGCGCATATTTGTTTTTATTGAACTAATTGATTTCAATTTTATACTATCGTCAGCAGCAATGGAAATGGTAAAACTGAAGCGAATCCATTCGAGGAAGAGGAGGAATGGGATGAAGGTGACAATGTTTTAGTTGACAATGGTGAGCCAGGCGTGCCGGTAAAAGCTTTGTATGATTATGAAGGCGCCGAAAGCGATGAATTGACCTTCAAACAAGGTAAGTTAATATTAATTTATTATACAAATTGTTGTTTGTTTGAGTAAGAAATTTTAATATACATATTTTTCAGGTGATGTTTTCGAAAAATTAGAAGATGAAGATGAACAAGGTTGGTGCAAAGGACGCATGAATGGACGCGTTGGCTTGTATCCAGCTAATTATGTCGAACCAATGCATTCATAAGAAAGCATAAATGTTGTGTATGGTAAACATCACATTAAAGTAGAAAACAGAAAACAGAGAAAAACGGAACAAAACACGATAATGAAATTACTTGTTAATGGCGTTTGTTTATTTGTTTATGAGCATAACGGATCCAAACAGTAGAAACTACTGCATTTAAAATAATTGAATTAATTAGTAAAAGGAAAACAAAAGGAAGTAAAAAAAAAAAAAGAAATGAAGCAAAACCCCTAAGAACAATAAGTTTAAAGATGATTATTATATTATGATAATGATTAGATGATGATGATGGTGACAAATTTAACTTGTCTATTTGTCTCTTTTGTATTTGGAAATGTATTCAGCATGATGTGTGCTGGCCCTAAATATTTTTCGCCGTGGACATTTCCGGTTGGAGTTATGTAGTCGGTTAGTCCAAATACGATTTTAATGCGTATCATTAACATTTATTTATGAAGTTTTTGTATACTTATGTTATAAAAAGTATACGTATGATATATATATGATGTACATTTTTAAATGACTTAAATTATTAAATGAAAAAGATATTGAAAATATGACTAAAGCTTTTTTATTAATTTATTTTTATTATTCATTATTGGATAGAACAACAAATCAAACAAAATCCTATTATGAATATAACTGTGCAGTTATATCGTCGTTGTACATTTTGTTGCTATGGATTTTGAACTGCACAGAAAGGATTTAATATTTAGAAGTGTGTCGTCTGTCTTATAAGAAGATGAATTAACGAACAGAGGCTTAGGTTACTCGGCCGCTCGCGAGTTCACCACGAAGCCTTGCCCCCATTATGCCTTGCCTGATTATAGTTGAAGAAAGAAAATGGTGGCGGGTAGTTTTGGAGATTAAGCCAACCAACCAATCAACAAAACTCATCAAAGATCGATTTCTCGAAAAGACGGGTTCGTCTACCAAGAGTCGGGTAATTGATTCGTCCTCGTCAGAAGTCTTTATGTGAAACGTACATCATTTAGGCAATCAACCCAATTGTGCAGTGTCCCGTTAGTACTCCCGTTATCCTTTATCCGAATGCTTTTCTTGTTAAAGTGTATGGAGGTTCGTTTCGTTTAGTAGCAAGGCTATAGTGCCCTAGTGATAGTGCAGTTCGCCCAATTCATGCCTGCTGGCTCCTTGGTTTTCACTTCCAGTCTTGAAAGGATGTCCTGTAAAAGTTATTCTCACCTGATAATCTGTATCATTGTATTTATGTTGATTCTAAGGTTATTCTGTATCTATCTGTATTGATTTGTCATAAAATTTTTTCGAATTCATTAGGAGGAGACTACTTTTGCATTCAGGACGAGAATCACCGACTACCGAACTGGCGATCGTCGGAATCAGCTATCAATCTGTTGACATAAAGACTACTGGATCAAATGATCTGCTGCAGAAAACAACTTCTTCAAGATATTTCACTGCAAACTAGTATCTGTTATCTTATAACGATTATTACTTTGAAAATGACCCTCGTATAATATGGTCCGCTTTGTTTTAATTTTTATACAGAAGAAACATTTCAAAACGAACGAAATTGACTCCGATAGAATTGTTGTTTATAAGATATTGTATATTTGCTTGACCAACAGATATCGAGCTGAAACAATTCTTTTGAATCGTTTATCCTAAATACTGATAATTGAATTTCTGTCTATAATTATCAGTTTCTATATAAACATTTGAGTTATCTAAGTAGTTTTAAATTGTGTATAAAGAGTTGATATAAATAATATTAAAAATTGCGAAATAGAAGTTTATATTTATAGTTTTCTTTAAACGGAAGAAGCATCGACCAGCACTTCGGAGATTAAATACATTTTGCTGGCACCACAGTAATTTGTCATCAAATACTGTACCAGAAAATAAGCGAAAAATAATTTGTTTAGATTTTAGGAACTGTTAACTACCATGACTGATATATCCCAGCCAATGCACAATGCATTTGATACAAATAAATAAATAAACATGTCTTTTTTATAACGCTATACTAATTTGAAACTGATCCATATGATACAATATATACAAACATGCAATAATATTAATTAACTTCAAAAAGGCATAGCTTTATCTTGACAATTTTTAAATACACTTCATGTTTCTATATTCTTATATGATACTTCATAATTCTTAGCATATAAACGTATGATTGGATAGTTAAGAAATGTTAGCATCATAGTATTTCTTGATAAAGAGTGCAATATATTGTATATTGAACGATAGATAATCATCGTTAGATTATCTTTCTCTGGATAGAATTTCTGCGATTTGTGCAATCTTGAAATATGAAAGAATCTGATCACCGTGATTGAATTCAGACGCTTTATTGTAAAGAAGAGAGATTCTATGAGACTTCTGGCATCTATCTTAAAAATTGAAGAAGTAATTAGTATGAACATAGAGGTCCCAAAGCGTTAAACAGCCTGAGCTGTTTTTGTTACACTAAGGGTGCATGAATAAAGCAGCATGATGAATCAGATCAAGTCACTTTTTCCTTACGATAAAGTTGCGAATATTTGGGCGTAGCCTCCAGAGTTTTGAGGTGACATTGATGAAAATAGTAACCCAAGATAAGATACAAATAAAAGAACTTGGATGGTTTCTTCCCTTAGATTACAGGATCTCTGATGCTTTTTTCCCTATATGTTACGAATATCAGTTAAAAATGATTGTACTCGTGCATTTATTTTTGATGTTGTTATACTACTATTGTGTATGTACAAAAGTAATTTGACATTTGTCAATGAATTATAATGAATCGGTAATCCATAGACATACATATGTGAATATATATATCATATATACATATATTAAAATGTATATAATATATACATATGTATGTGCATATGCCTTAGTTTCTCCTCGATACGATAAGAAATATTATTTTGCTTTGAATGTTGTTCGAGTTCTATGTTGAAAAGTTACGATAAGATCCGTTCAGTATTAAAAACGATCTGAAGTAATAAACATTTAAGTTGTTCTCGGGATATTTTCTAAGAAAAAAATAAGAACAGCAACAGGATGTCGTCATCAATTAAATATCAGTTAATAACTAATGCAGACCAACAAGAAGCATCTCAACATAATTTCGACAAAGCCCTGAAAATAATATTATCTTGTGTATTGCTGTTTGTACTTTTATTATATAAATATCCAGTAGCTGTTAGCGTCAATGTGGAATTAGTGCAAACTAATGAATTTGAAAAAGATACTAATAGCATAAGCACTACAACTGAAATACAAACAACAACAAAATCATTGATAAATGAAGTAAAAACTTTAAAATATTCTAACATCATGACGACGGGATTTACGGAATTACAAACGACACAATCCTCTGTAATAAATAATATATTAAATTCAACAAATTCTGATAGATCAATAAAGAGTGCATTACATAAACAAACAACACAATCCTCTGTAACAAACAATATACAAACTGAGAGAGCGATGATGACTTCATTAAAAATACTACAAACGACAGAATCCTCCGTAACAAACAATATAGCACCTTCAACAAAATCCGAGAGTACGACGACGGTTCCAAAAGATATTGTACAAACGAACCAGTCCTTTGTAATAAGAACTACTATTAAAGCAGGTAGATGGAATCCAGATCCAGACATTATTGAAAGCACAGCTGAATCATTTAATAATGTCTTAAATTCAACACATTTTGAAATGCTCTACGCGAATACAAGTGGTACGTGTACTTGGATATAGAATACCTAAAAATTATAAGTATAATCATATATTTGTAGAAGACACACCGGCCTTCACAGTAGCAACACCGACGGCAACAGCTTCAGTTCCTAAAAACTATTATGTTTATACATCAACATGCCATATGCCATACATTGACTTTCATCAGAAAGATGTAATGAAGATATATCGACCGAAGCCTTACAATAATTGTACAAAAGATAAAGATTTGGTCAGTTCGAGTTTCGACAATGCCAAGCGTCGCTATTCGCTTCATATAAATGGCAACTTAGCAGATATAAATTGTTGCTATCAGAACATTATACGCGCCGGTCTAGGAAACAGCGCTGACAAAACTTTCAAGTATGTAGTACTTATGATTGTAATTGTTTTGAATGTTTTATCAATAGTCTCTACTTAATAGTGCTTATTTAGAGACATTATTATGTTTGATTTATTAAATATATTTGTTTATTAATTACAATTAGATTGCATCACAATGGGCTTCTGGCTGAACTCAACTTTGTGCCCTAACATTAACCTATCCTAACAGATTGTGTAACAGCTACTAATCTTTTTACTATAAATCTCAGTTAAAAGTCTTATATTAATATTTATTTGCAGAGCATTGCCATGTGTAAACTTTCATCAGGATTTCGTAGTGCCGGAACATATTGATGCACTTGTAGTGAAATGCATTCACAAACATTCAGCCAAGTTGACCCAATTAAGTGCTTTCTCATTTATTCAAAAGAAAAACTCAACAGCCAACACAAAAGTAAAAAAATCCACTCAATCGAACACGCGTAGTCCCAATGTCCTGATGGTGGGCATTGATTCTTTATCAAGAATGAATTTTTGGCGTACAATGCCAAAAACTCATCAATATCTTTCTGAAAACAAATGGTTCGAACTACAAGGCTATAATAAAGTATATCGTACATTATCTTCGATTTGAGGTGCACTTTACTTATAAATGATTTGTTTAATTATGTATTTCAGATGGGTGATAATACCTATCCAAATTTGATGGCACTTCTTACTGGCTACAACAATGAACACGCCTATCATGACTGTAATCCAAAAGTTGCCGGAGGCTTGGATAAATGTACATTCTTGTGGAACAACTACAAGAAATATGGCTATCATACTGCTTATGCCGAGGATTGGGCACAATTTGCCACATTTAACTATCTTAAAAAGGGGTTCCAAAAGCAACCTACTGAATATTATATGCGACCATTGATTTTGGCTATGGAACGCTTATTGAAAGTGAAACGCGAATCAAATATACCCTATTGTGTTGGCCAAAAACATTACGCTGAATATATTTATGACTATGCAATGCAATTCTGCAATTTCTATCGGGATGAAAAATATTTTGGTTTCTTCTGGACTAACTCCTTCAGCCACAATGATTTTAAGCTGCCGTCTTCTATGGATAGTCGAATGTTAAAGTATTTTAAAGAAATGGAGAATTCTGGCGTTTTGAAAAATACAATTATTGTATTCTTTAGCGATCACGGCATGAGATTTGGTGCTCTAAGAAAATTAGATAATGGATTTCTTGAAGAACGTTGGCCTATGTTTTATATATCACTACCCAAGTGGTTTCAAAACGAACACAGCGATTTTGTTAAGGCTCTTCGAATAAACAGAAATCGATTGACATCTCCCTATGATATTCATATTACAATGAATCAAATATTAAAATTAAGTCAACCTGATTACAAATATCCACAACCCCAAGGTTGTCCGAAATGTCAAAGTATTTTCTATGAAATACCTGAGAATCGAACTTGTGATGATGCTGGTATAACTGAGCATTGGTGTACCTGCGACACATATACAAATGTTTCCGTTAAGGACACTGAAGTTTTGAAACTAGCCAAATTAATGGTTGATAAGATCAATCAATACTTGGCGGCCAAAGATTTTGGATCGAAATGTGCGAACTTAAAATTGGGCTCCATTATAAATGCTAAAAAGAAATTGAATTTTAAGAATGAACTTGATATATCGTACAGGTTAAAGCTTGAAGCACAACCCAAGAGTGCCTTGTTTGAGGCAACTGTCGACTATGATACAAAAACCAAAAATATAACTATGGATGTGGAGTTGGTTAGCCGTTTGGATTCATATGAAAAAGATTCTCATTGTATTGATGACAAAACAGCGAAGAAATATTGCATCTGCGCATGATGATTAAGATAGACAGATAGATAGATAGATAGAGATACCAACCCCGAAACCAAGACAACAAACCACAATTGCCACACAGAAATTATTGTGGACAATTTGGTGAAAATGATGTGCTGATAAGTGTATCCAGTTAGTTATTGTACCAGTGAAGAACAACAAGCGAAATAACAATTTTATCATAACATTATGATCTATCTGTTCCTATTCTTGTTGAACTAATTGTAGCATTAACAGATGAAACTCTGACAATTGATGTCGCTTTAATGTGAGAGTAGAATACAATCCAGTGATGATGACAGTGATAATGTGAATGGTATGTGGTATGGAAGGATGGTCTCGAAAATTGTCATTGTATTGTTGTACCATATTGTATTATTGATGCTGTTGATGTTGATATATTGTATAAAAAGCTAATTAAAGAACAATTATGTACATAATGTTTGATTTAAGATAAGAATAAGAGTTCGTGTCTATATTTTACCATAATACTTTTTTCTCCTCTAGTACTTTTGCACAGATACAAATGTATTTCAGAAAAAGTAATAATAAAGTTGTGTATTCATTCAAGTAATGAAAGTTGAAGTAAGAAGCTTTCCTCTTTTTGTAGTTTTCTCTATTTGTTGTTCCTGTGTTGAAAAGAAAATAAACAATTAATCTGGTAATTGATACTTTTTTCAACTCATCCAATCCCATGGGCATAAGTATTATCAAACACAATAAAAATAAAATTACATATCAATCAAAACATATTAAAATATGATGCTCAACTTGTTTTCCCATCGAAATCTCTAAAAACGGTAAACATTATTCATTCATTGATATAGAGACCAAGGGACCAACAGACAAACAGACAGACAGACAGACAAACCCAACCACCAAATGAATATTTAAATCTCAAGGGCCTTTTTGTTTTCATTTGTATGTTTGTATCTTTTTGTACTTTATTGTATCCTTGTTACTGATTGGTTGAGCTACTGCCACTACAAAAACTGCGGTACATTGGTTTTGCTTTCAATTACTTGCTGCTGTCTAATCTCAGGCGTGTTAGCTGATCTGATAAGGGTAATAATAATAATAAACAAGCTAAACAAGCCCATCAAACTAAGCTACGAGCTACCTACTTACCGTCCTTATGGAGGGAACGCCTATTTAATGCTTCAATGAGTTAAAAATCCTTGCTTGTGTATTGTGGTATTGTTATTGTTTGTACAATATTAACAATTCCTATTGCTCCTGTTTCCGTTTCCAAAACAGAATTAGAGAGAAAGAGAGCATGATGACCTTTACATACATTCTCATAAAAATGGCTACTTTCTGCAACTACACAGAAAATCAGCATAAGATCTAAGACTGGTAATGTCCATAAATACTACAAGGATATGCGAATTTGTTTCAGTTTTACAATCTCAGTCAAACCATAAGGATCATATCAGAAGTGTTTGTTTATTTTTGTATAAAATGACCGATTTTAGCATTGATTACATTTTAAACCGTGCCGGTGAAAGATATATTGGCACAAATGCTTCGGTTGGCATCCAACACATTCGAATTAAAAGTCATCCATACTATCATCATTCATTTGCTAATTTACGGCAAGGACACAAATTAAATGAATTGGATTTATTACCAGAACAGCCTACACAACCTCATGGTTGTGAGGAACAAATGATTCCCATATATGATTGGCTCCAATATACGCGTTATCATCCACCAAAATTGCCACGTAAGATACATTACAAAAATATACAATAGTTTCAAATTTTTATTTTATTTTGTAAATGTATCAGGTTTAGGTCGTGCTCCCGCTAAACGTACCCCTGGCCGTCTTCCTCGTATACCCTTCACTCCAGCTCAGTTGATGGCTCTTGAAAGTGCTTATAAAGAATCAAACTATTTAAGCGCTGAGGATGCTAACAAGTTGGCTGTAACTCTTGATCTTACAAATACGCGTGTTAAAATCTGGTTCCAGAATCGTCGTGCCCGTGAAAGACGAGAAAAACGCGAAACGAAAGACGACAAGGATGACAAGGACGAAAGTTGTGACTCGACTTTTTCATCGAATGCCTCAAGTCCCGAACCAGAAATGATTATGATTGTGTAATTCAATAAATTATTTAATATATTTGTGATGAATTTAGACTAATAGATTGTAAAAATTGTAAATAGCTGATTATTTCTTAATTTGTAATGTTTGGTGAGCTTAAATTATAATGACAGAAACAATAATAAAAACAAATTTTTTAAATAAAAAATTACGCTTAAACCAATAAAATATCTTAGAAACTTTTACTTTATTGCACTTAAATTGGAAACATATTTTCTTGAGGGATGAATAATTTTTCCTTTGATCCAGAATGTGATTCTATTGCTTGGCGCAATAGTTTCCAGCTTCATTTTTCATATACGAGGATACTGTACTTACTTGTAGGTTTTTCATACAAAATTAAAGTTCCAGTAATTGTTAACAACCCCATGATTTTTGCCATATGTTTAAGGACCCTGAAAGCGTTGCCTGTGGCAACATAGGCTACCGTGTTAGCAAGGCGAACAACGAAGCTGCTATAGCTGCTATAGCTTGCTAACACTTCACAATGGGCCATAAGAATTCTGGGTGAACTCGCCTTTGGCCTATCCTATCCTTATTTGCATCAGTGAAAAGTCGTCTGGAAGGTTTGAAGTTCGATGTTTGTATATTTCGATGTCTACTGATACCGTCTTTCAACCACTTAATAACGAATAATTGAAGAGTGTAAGACAATAACAGAGTATTATGTACCACTATAATGTTGCACTATAATGGTTTTAAAGACTGCATCCAATCATCAATACTGTTCAGATGGCCTTCATAACCATTTATGTACATTTCGATGTGTGGAAGTTTGGAGATTATACGGATATGTTGATAAAAGTTTCATCTCCAATATCACATTGTAGTATTAACACATGAATCTTCTCAAATATAAACTCGTTTCGTTGGGGATTTCTATTATACAAATATGTACAATATGTTTATAAAAGTCGATGCAACTATAATTGTAAATATTGTTTATTACCGCAAAGATGAAAGGTATCGATTACACATGAGAAAAATCTCACCAAAAATTGTTATACGCAAACTAAACAATTGATGAATCATAATCAATGCATTGCACATTTCGCTGGAGAAAAGGAAGTAGAATATACAATAGTATATCCACAACTACATATAAAAGGGGCCGCCACATAATCCGATTATGTAACTATTGCTCTTATGGTCAAGAAATTGATTTTGTTTTCCGCAAACATTGTTCCGAATATAAAAATATTAGAAATATCAATTTCAATATTGTAATCGTATTGTTTTTCATGTGATAATGTACTAGTACATACTAGGGTATTTAGATTTGGGTTTGGTAACCAAAAACACAATAATAACCATTATATACTCGTATGTTACGAATTAAGTAAACAAGTTTACGCAAATCCTTGCCTCAAATGCTCTTAATCTAAATCCGACTAACCGCTTTGTGTATTTCATATAGACATAATCAAGAATGGTTTGTCCTTCTTGAGAACAATGCAACGTGCGCCATTTCCTTAATCTTTTATCTTAAATGAGCATCAAAACTACAACAAAACGGAAGCGCAGCAATGACGGAAACAATGTGAATAGTAGATACATAAATATATACAATACAATACATACGATTATATGGATATATTGTACAATATGTACATATGTGGATCAATTATAGTGGGTGGCTTAGTAGTTTTTAATTTGAATTAACCTGAACATAGCATTTTGTTATTTATTCAAATATATTAAATGTTAAAGTACTTACTTTAAAGTTTCTTAAATGAATCTTTTTTTTGCTGAGCTTAAATCCAGTTTGTGATTTAACAAAGAAGGCTTCCAAACATTGTTACTAAGTAAAAATCCCTTTTATCAATTTAAGCCACACTCATTAGACATTGATAATTCGTTTAAATTTGTTAAATCGGCTTATGATTTTGTTTCAATAAAATAATGTTTATGTTACTAATCTAGTCCTGTTTAACAAACAATGCGACAATATTTATCCTAATGGCGTAGAATAACACAAGCCATGCGCCGTACATCTTTTCTTTCAAATCTATTCTATTTTCATGTAAAATATCATACATTGTCCTTTATGACAATGTCCTTTTGTCAAAAGAAATGTACTAGACACTGAATGTGGTCTAACTAATAACAGTTTTAAGTACGCATGTAATTCCTTATACATACATTTACATGTGTCTGGGTTTGTCTATTAGAGATATTGACCCATATTCTACTAAGCATGACGACGTCAGCGAGACTGTCCTTTTTCAGCGATTAAACTCAGTTCAAGCTGATTTAAAATAATTGAAAAGTACACACATACAAAGTAAAAGTGTGTGGGTTTACATACTACTTACTATGTATTTCATATAATTTAAAATTTAAAACAAAAGTGCGTAGTTGCATTTCATTGTATTTAATTCAGATGTCATTTATCTCAGCTCAATTACCTTTGGTAATTGTTTTAGGGGAAAATAGTCAAGGACTACTGTTGTGGTCTCTAGCAACACATTTGAAATTATATGTTAGAATGCCATTAATAATTCAACTTTGTCAACAATCCAAACCAATTGTCATAAATGGCTGATACTTTATTGTTTATGTACATATGCACATACCAGTATAATTTTCTTTAGATACAAATTTACTATAAGAGACTTGTAAAGCACAAAGCTCTCTTACAAATAAATCCTTGAAAGAAATATAACAGTATTATTGTGGGGTTACCCAACTATAAGATAGCACTGGGGTGTCTTTTAAGAAAATTTTGGAAGGAAAGATAGTAAGTGTGGAAATAAAATGATTAATTTTCTTAAATTTTTGATATGTCGAAAGCAAGAAGTTTTTGTTGTTTTTATTGTTATGTTATTATGTTTTTTTTTTTAAAGCTATGAGTCTAGTATATACTTTACTTTGGGGTTGAGATAATTACTGAAAAGTAAGATATACCAATCATTTTAAAACGACAAACATATTCTAATATATGGACATTATAATTATTTAATTCCCTCTCACCAAGAAATGCTTATACTTTTAACATTTGACAATGATAAGTTAAGAACTTGACGCCGATTTTGATTCAGTTTATTTTGTGAGCTCAGTGGTATTAAATCAACTCTCCTTTCTTTTATTAATAAAGATACTTCTTGCCTTATAAAACGTAGAATACAGTTAAATAGAAAACAATATAATGGCTTGCAACAAATATCTGACATTCGACAACGGCGAGAAAATGCCTGTACTTGGTATTGGCACTTGGCAGGTAAGTAAGATTATGACGATATAACTAATTACCATTACTTGAGATCCCAGTGACACACTTCCCTTATCTAATGAAATCAAATATATTTTTTAAATATATTTATTCCTATTGTGAAATGATTAAAACATCTGAGTATAAAAATACATTACATGTGTACAATAAAATGTTTCAGGCTTCCGATGAAGAAATTGAAACAGCAATCAATGCTGCTTTAGAGGCTGGCTATCGACATATAGATACGGCGCCAATTTACTCTAATGAGAAGGCAATTGGTCGTGTATTGAAAAGGTGGTTGGATGACGGTAAAGTATCTCGTGAAGAGCTCTTTATTGTTACTAAGCTGCCACCAGTGGGTGAGTACACAATACATTATAATCTGAACTGATATCTAATCAAACTAACCCTTTCAATAGCCAATGCACCACATGAAGTAGAACCAACAATCAGAAAATCATTAGAAGATTTGCAGCTGGACTACATTGATTTGTATCTTTTCCATACCCCATTCACTCTAAAAGTCAATGAGGATGGCAGTTTCAAAGTTGATGAAGATGGTCTTATGGTTATCGATCCAACAACAGATCATGCAGCAACTTGGCGGGTATGTATAGTGATTTTTTAATGAATGTTGAAAACATAATATTAAAATTTTATACTTTTTAACCAACCAAGGCAATGGAGGAAATCGTAGAGAAGGGCTTAGCAAAATCGATTGGAATTTCAAACTTCAGCAAGGAACAGGTTGCTCGTTTATTGAAGAACTGTAAAATCAGGCCAGCTACTAATCAGATTGAGCATCATATCTACTTGCAACAACGTGACTTGGTTGATTATTGTAAATCAGAAAATGTTACCATTACGGCTTACTCACCACTAGGCTCCAAGGGTATTGCTAATTATAATGATGCCATGGGAGTAAAACGCGAATTGCCAGATCTTATGGATGTACCAGAGGTTGTCGAAATTGCCAAAGTTCATGGCAAGACACCTGCACAAGTACTATTGCGGTGGATTATCGATTGTGGTCTGTGTGCTATACCGAAGAGCACAAATCCTGAACGTCTAAAGCAAAATCTTGATATATTTGATTTCCAATTGAGTGCTAATGAAATTGAGAAACTTTGCGCCTTGGATCAGGATATACGCATATTTGATTTCTCAATGTTCCATGGGTATGTTATATTAGAGAGAAGGTTTCCTTTCATATTTTAACTTAAATTCTTCTCTTTGGTTCCTATTTCCAGAGTGGAGAAACATCCAGAATTTACTTTCAAGAATATGTATACTCAATAGATGAATAGAATGGGACATGGGACAAACAAGCAGATTATAAAGATTATTTAATTATTATAAAAATATATATATACATACACATTGTTTTTGCTAAGTTCACTTAGTGTAGCACCATCAAATTAACACAACAATAAAGCACCAGCCAAAACAACGCATCTCAAAAAGGAAAACCTTTTCTAACATTCGACAATTGTTAATTCAAGTGGCTTTCCAATCTTATTAAGAATGCAGTCCAATTGTCATAGATGGTTGATACTTAATTATTTATATAGTACATACGAGTATTATTTTTATTATTATATTTATTGAGATACAATTTCAATATATTTACTGTATAAGAGACTTGTTAAGCACAAAGCTCTCTTTCAAATTAATCGTTAAGAGAAATACGAAAGTATTATTGTGGGGTTGCATCACTATCAGATACCCTGTACCTTTAACAATATTTTGGAAGGAAAGGGAGTAAGTGTGGAGCTAAAATGATAGCGACAAACCATAAATTTCCAAAACGATTCCCAACTAGGTAATTTAATCATGCTATACTCGTTATCCCATCATTCAATATGTATTCTATCGTATTCAATGTACGCGATGCAGCAACTGAAACATTACTGCGTCTACAGCTCATAATTTGCACAACCTTCTTCTGAGAATATATGTTGGATTTTCTTAACAAATAAAATTTGATGGAGATTTATTTCATTTGCTTAAGAAGTTAAGTATATAAATTCATTGTCAGCACAAATTTAATATGCTTTGATCCGATGCAGGGTATAAAAAGCTCTTGAGAATATAGTTCCACACAGAAACCGGTTGTTCAGCTCTCTCTCGGCAAGAAAAGCTTATACTTTCTGATTAAACAGCAACATTTGACGATGATAAGTTCAGAACATGTCACCGGTTTTGATTCAGTTTATTTTGTGAGCTCAGTGGTATTAAATCAACTTTCTTTCTTTTATTAATAAAGATACTTAGTGCCTTATAAAACAGTGAAACAATACAATGCCGTGTAACAAATATCTGACATTCGACAACGGCGAGAAAATGCCTGTACTTGGTATTGGCACTTGGCAGGTAAGTAAATAAGATTATGACGATATAACTAATTACCATAATCAATTCAATGATACATTACAATGTTCATTCATATATGTATATATACATATTATATATGTATACTTTTGGCTATAAATACATATTTATGTAAATATGTAAAGAATGAAAATTGTTTTCCACTCGGTTTGTTTTTATTAAATTCTTAATAAAATATGCTTCTCTGATACGTCAATTAATTCATCTATTCAAAAAAAGGCAGAAAAAGTATTAAAGAAACTTGTTTGTTTTTTTATTTACTTACATTTAAATGGGACAAGAAAACGAAAAAAGAAAACAAAACAAACTTTGTTAGCATGTTTCAAGTAATGGATGAAATCTGGTCACTTAACTTTATGTATCTGTGATTTTTAAAGTAAGAAAAACAAACAAAATCAGTTGAATTGATGACTTTGTCCAAAAGATAAAGAAGTCAGCTTTTTTTCTACTTCACGCCTCTAACTGAAGAATTACTTGCTTCGGTATCTCGGAAGGGTATCCGTATAGTCTCGAACTTTTTAACAGGTCATTGTTATGAATCGCTCACATAATATCCGTATTGAAGAAGATAAAACATTTTATAATTTGCTTATAACCAACAGATATTTTGTAGATTTTTCAACATATTTATTCCTGTTGTGAAATACTTCTCAGTATTAAAATACAAATAATACTATGTTTATTGAAACCACATTTCAGGCTTCCGATGAAGAAATTGAAACCGCAATCGATGCTGCTTTAGAGGCTGGCTATCGTCATATAGATACGGCGCCAGTTTACTCTAATGAGAAGGCAATTGGTCGTGTATTGAAAAGATGGTTGGATGAGGGTAAAGTATCTCGTGAAGAGCTCTTTATTGTTACTAAGCTGCCACCAGTGGGTGAGTACACAATACATTATAATCTGAACTTATATCTAATCTAAATTAACCCTTTCAATAGCCAATGCACCACATGAAGTAGAACCAACAATCAGAAAATCATTAGAAGATTTGCAGCTGGACTACATTGATTTGTATCTTATCCATACCCCATTCACTCTAAAAATCAATGAGGATGGCAGTTTCAAAGTTGATGAAGATGGTCTTATGGTTATCGATCCAACAACAGATCATGCAGCCACTTGGCGAGTGTGTATAGTGATTTTTTAATGAAAGTTGAAAACATAATATTCAATTTTATACTTTTTAACCAACCAAGGCAATGGAGGAAATCGTAGAGAAGGGCTTAGCAAAATCGATTGGTATTTCAAACTTCAGCAAGGAACAGGTTGCTCGTCTATTGAAGAACTGTAAAATCAGGCCAGCTACTAATCAGATTGAGCATCATATCTACTTGCAACAACGTGACTTGGTTGATTATTGTAAATCAGAAAATGTTACCATTACGGCTTACTCACCACTTGGTTCCAAAGGTATTGCCAAATTCAATGATGTCATGGGAATAAAACGCGAATTGCCAGATCTTATGGATGTACCAGAGGTTGTCGAAATTGCCAAAGTTCATGGCAAGACACCTGCACAAGTACTATTGCGTTGGATTGTTGATTGTGGTCTGTGTGCTATACCGAAGAGCACGAATCCTGAACGTCTAAAGCAAAATCTTGATATATTTGATTTCCAATTGAGTGCTAATGAAATTGAGAAACTTTGCGCCTTGGATCAGGATATACGCATATGTGATTTCTCATTTTTCCATGGGTATGTTATATTAGAGAGAAGGTTTCCTTTCACATTTTAACTTAAATTCTTTTCTTTTGTTTCTATTTCCAGAGTGGAGAAACATCCAGAATTTACTTTCAAGAATATGTATACTCAATAGATGAATAGAATTGGACATGGGACAAACAAGCAGAACATAAAGATTATTTAAATATTATAAAAATATATACATATATATAAATTTATTTAAATGCAAACATATATTTTTGTTAAGTTCACTGAGTGTAGCACCATCAAATTAACACAACAATAAAGCACCAGCAACTCAAAAAGAAAAACCTTTTTTAACAATCGAATTCTTTAGTTTCTTTATCTCCCATAGTAACTTTCTTCTTGATCGCCTCTAACGGTAATAAAGTTTTAGTGACAATTGTTAATTCAACTGGTTTTCCAAGTGGTCTTTCTTTATCACCTATTGACGCAACTTCATTCATATTCTTGATTTCACTTAATTTGATTTCTTCGTTTCGTGTAAAATTAGTTGAGTTTATAAAATTCTCTAGTGGCGTTTCATATAACGACGAATCAATAGTGTCTCTTGATTTGTTAAAAGAATTCTCGCTATTTGAAGAGAAAGAAAAAGATAGTTGTTTTAAGTTTCAATTTACATATTGTATTTTTTTTAATAAAGCGTATAAAAATAAAGGTTTTGTTTTAGTAAAAAAGTAAATAAAGATACATTTGCAGCAAAATAATAAAATAAAAATATATAAAACAAATCTTAACTTTGTTCATATTGTAGTTGTAGTAGCTTTCGTTGCTTTAAAGATTTAACAAATAAAATCACATAATTGTTAATTATTTCAAATTTAACAAAATCTGTTAAGATTAAATTGGTTTCTTCCTGTCTACATCAATTACAAGTTAGTGGATCTGGATCATTCGAGGTAGGTTGACTTACAAACTAGGTGTATAACTATAGAGAATTGTTGCATCACTGTTATTAATTAAGGACGAATTGTTGAGAATCTCAAGTTAAATTTTAAGCATAAAATTTACATTTTTATAACAAATACATTGCATTATTTACTATTGTTGTTATTAACTTAAAATCGTTAGAAAACACGAATGAGAAATCTTTTTTTTTTGTTGGCCAAGTTTAATAAGCATAAACGGAATGTCTGCGGTCGCTGCAAAGAAAAACAAACAAGCCAACGGCAACAAAAAGAGAAGCAGCAAAAACAAGAGAAAAAAGGTTTAAAAAATGAGATTAATTACAATTTAAATTTTTTTTGCTTAAAGAAGAGTTGAAAATATAAGGAAATTAGATGAAATTGACTGCTTGGGATTTAGTGGTAGTGAGTGTTAAGTGATAAAAGCAATTTTGCCAATTTAGAATGGATTGTCATACATTGATTGGTCTATAAAAATGGGTTGTTAGAGGATGATATCTATAATTTTTTCTTTTTTTTTAATTGAAGGATTAATGCAGTTGAAGATAGATAGATCTGCAACTAG
This sequence comes from Amiota communis, assembly GCA_037043315.1. Lineage (NCBI taxonomy): Eukaryota > Metazoa > Arthropoda > Insecta > Diptera > Drosophilidae > Amiota > Amiota communis. The sequence goes on from JBAMAV010000582.1 coordinate 404,349, forward strand.
CAACTCACGTCGTGCGCGTTTCATCGTCTGAACTACGTCTGTAAAAATATGAAAAAAATATAAATCATTTTCATCATTACTTAGTACAATATATATTTCAATAATTTTTAACTTAAGCCAACTTAAATGACTTAATATCTAAATCCTTAAATCTAATAGTATAAGTATGATCCATCACAATTTTTTTTTTTTTTTTGTGAAACTCACCTTGGATCATCATTCGAACGCATTGAAACTGCAGCCACCTCAAAGATACCAATGAAAAAGCATAGCATCAGTGGTCCAAAAATGGCACCTTGCCAACCAATCCAATACATGCCACCAGCAATAGCCAAGCCAGTTAGATATGGGTGGCCACCACTAAAAAAAAAAATATCACATAATTATTAATAGCCATTCTATGTTGGAAATCATCTATCATCTATTATCCCCTCACCCCTTCATTTCAGCATATATGGCTGCTTCAAAATAGGGTGGCACAAAGAATTGCAACAGGAAAAGCAAAACACCAGCATATAGACGATCTTGGGCCAGCCAAAGTTCCAATAAAGCAGGCAATGCACACCAATAACTTCCCAAAAATGGAGCAGCTGATAGAATGGCAGCCAGAGCTGAAGGCAGGAACACAATTCGTGCACCAAAAACAGTATGCACAAGCCAAGTGAATAATCCTGTAAACAATGAACACTTGGACATCGAAATTAGAACACCAGAAATGGAATTTTCCAAAGCATCTGCTATTTTCGATCCAGAATTAGAGTAACCCAAATATTTGGTGACATGCAATGGTGCATATTTTGTATCACTACTAGCGAGTAAATAGAACAGTGATGTAAAGAAGACAATCTGAAAATAAATTATCCTTAGAATCTTAATCAAATAGACAATGTAATGTTGATCTTACCATATTGACTATGAATTCCACACAAGCCTGTCCACCCGATAATACCAAGGAGAGTATTTCACCAGTAAAACTTATGATTATCGATAAATTCGTTCGGATTATATGCCATAGCGACTCGGCCACTTCGAGTATGGTTTGTGTGTTGCTTTTCGCCCAGCCGATGATACCCTGTTTAGCCACTAAAACTAGCTCTTTAAAATGTCCTTGATTAAAAACATTGAACTTTGTTAGACATTTGCACATGCAATGAGTTACAATTCACAATGTGTGTATGGTGGTGGTGGTGGTGGTGGTGGATAAAGCAAAAGTAAAAGAAATATCAAATCTTATTTATAAAGATTGATTGTTCGGCAATTGCTCCAATGAGTGAAGTGATTGAGTGAGGATCAGTATAGCGGGTGAAACACCAGTCCGTGTGTATTAGTTAAAACAAAACAAAACATAACAAAACAAAATGAAACCATTTCACAAGGACAAAACAAAACGGGAAAGGATTTGTTTTACTTCAATTACATCTACTTACCAGGATTGTCAACAATTTCTCCAAAAGTACTCTTAAGTGCATCTGTTGGTACACGAGGTCCGTATGTTGAATCTGCTGACTTATTGAAATCAACCCAATATTGTATCAGACGATCCCAAACATCAAGTATCTGTTCCTTTAACTTGGTCGCATGAACCTTATCGGCATCGACAAGCCAATCATCAATATAAGTTTCGATTTTACGTCGTCCATAATAATGGGCATTATCCAAAGCATCATCGATTGATGCCTGAATATTTGCTGGCAATATATCAATTAGTTCTGGGCGATCGGTAATTGTTTTATTTATAAGATCCTTGCCTAAATAGGCAACTTCAATTGTTTCTGAATAAATATTAACGCAAAAAAAGACACCTAAGAATATGATAATGAGTAACATGAGTATGATCATGAGTATTGAGGTAACTAAATCAACGGAAGATTTCAGTGAATCACGTATCATGGTATTGATTGTATAGTTCAGTTCAAGGACGCCCGGCAAACACAATGGTAATACAGCTGAGTGATGTTCTATGGCCCAACTCTACAATAGTAACAATCCATATATGAATTATGATTATCTTTCTAAATACAACTTAATTTTTTACCTTTAAAATATCAAAAATTCCATAAAATTTGCCGGATATAAAATTAATGAATCCTGTATAATTTCCAATAGTATAAAGTAAATGCAAGAAAATGGGTATGGCTGCCAAAATGAATACCCAAACATTTCGATAAAGGAAAGTAGCTATGCATGTATAGAACAGCAGCTTGAAATATGTATCACTAAGTTGAAATTCATCATCATCGTTGTCGTCGTTTTTAAATTCGGTATTCTCCAAAGTATCTATTGATTCAACAGTCTCGCTAAGTGACAAATCATCGACATCAGAGTGTACATTTATGTCACATTTCTTCGTGCATAGATTATTTAATGATTTTTCAAAATCGGTTCTATCCAACAATTTGCTCAATTTTTCTACAAAGGAACTTTGTTCTCCTGTCGTTCTTAAATAATAGACCAAGGAGATACCAACATAAAGCATTAGTAACATAAAACCAGGTACTTGTAATGCGCCCAAGAAGCTACAGGCGTAGCTGGCGATTGCAATCCACATTGTTTGGCCAGCAATAACAAATTTTGTACTGTTTTCCTTCTTCCAAAAGAAGAATACAGACGTTAAATACAATGCCACCATGGTGATAAGCTAAAATTCATTGAAAAAAATATATATATAAAAACAAGAATTGATAATGCTTTAAATACAATAGAAGACAATATTTACCAAGTATATATTGAGATAACCAATAAGTTGTACGAACGTTGAATGCGAGAATGTTATACTCCGCCATATAGCACACAAAAATCCTTTTGGTGCATAAAGCACAGACAACTTTATGAATGCTGCCACACCAAAGCCTGCCGACAATAACTGCCAATGTTCCTTAAGCCAACTAATAAGCAAATCTCCACAATATTCAGTTGCTTCCATTGGAGCCAAACATATTGAAACGAAAACATTCGAATCTCGTTCCTCTAAGCGTTTGAACCAACCGTTTAACAGTTCTGCCAACTTCCGTTTGAATGGAAACAATACGGCACCCACTAAAAATGCCCATATCAATGGTTTCACAAATGGTCCAAAGATGAAACACACCGCTACAAATGCTGCCACTCCTGCCGCAATCAAGAAATTATTCATTGCCGCTCGAAAGCTTTCATGGTTTTGGGAACGTATTCGCAGCAGTTTGTTTAGAACGCTGTCGAAGGAACGATCACGCCGTATAGAATCAGATCGGTTCATTTTGATTATGGAAGACTAAGCCTTGACGATGATGGCCAACTAAAATTATAGTAAAATATTCCCAGATACCTGAAAAACAAAAATTTATTCTTTATTAATCGCACATTTCACATACACAAAATGTTCTCAGTTATCATCTTCATATGTATTTATATGAATGAGAGGAATGACATCATCTATAAAGAAGTTGCCATCTATGACGTAGTTTGAACTCCCAATACCTACAATCTAAATATAAACACTTTTGTCAATTCAAATTACCTAAAATAAGTTTTTGGACTTGACTTGACTTGACTGGGATGATACAATTAAACTATTGTGGCGGTTAGTCACACCCACCATTTGTCAATAACTGACCGACCAATATTTATTAGCAATTTATATACACATGTTCATATATACTTATATGGAAATAAATACATATGTTTATTGTAATTACTTACCAATATATCTCAGAAAACTTTATATTCATTGCAATTAAACACCTTTTTCATACATGGAATTAATTTCTTAATTCTTCCCTAATCCCACAGCGCAATTAATTTACATATTTTTACTGATCCTTTAATTCAACGCTTAATTTTTGTAAATTACAAAAACAAAGGCAGTGACAGCTGATTTCGAATAATTTCCTTTTCGGGGGTGTATAGACGAATCGATTTTTGTACTTCGCTGTGTTATCGAATATGCTGCATTCATTTCTATGGTTCCCCTAATCAATTATTATATTTATTTTATATTGCTTTAATAATGAAACATTTATTTAATTAATGGAAAAATCAATTTTGATAATGAAAAACAAAAAATTTGTGCATAATCGTATTTCATATGAATTCGTTGCATTATTTAAGCGACATTTTAACGTTGCCATACTGTAAAATGCAGTTCGCTGGCAACTCTGAAAATTGGTGTTGTAATTTTTCACACTCCGTGCTAGTGCGTTATAAAAAATAAAATTACACAGTGATAATTAGTAATTTCTAAGAAAATAATTACACCAACGCAGAGTTAAATGCTAAGCGCATATATTTCATATATTTTTGCATAAGTTTTACAAGTTAAATGACGAAAATGAGTTGTGAAAAAATTTGCTTTGTGTGTAGCTCAGTCTGAGACACACAATCACACACACAACACATACACGCACGCGAACGAAGAAAATGATGGCCTCGCGTACAATAAAAGCTTAGGTGGAGAAGGAGAGTGCAAAGCAGAATCGAAAAAGAAGATTTCTGTGTCATTGAACGGGATACTCTACTCCGCTGTGTAAGGGAGCAACTGGAGACCCTGTTAATTATACAGAAGAAGAAATTCGGAATAAAGTTCAACAAACACAACAATAAAATTCTTCTATTAAATGAAAGCAAAGTCAATAGCATGTAAAATGACGCAAACAACAACAACAACACAATCGATCCCAGTAAATTCAACCCCCTTTGATCAACAGTAGAATTTGCAGTTTGCTCCAGTAAGTCAAGTCAATTCGCCACCAAATACACAGATATCGTCGTCGCGATATACCTGCGTCTGTTTTTGATATAGACATACTACATGTACATATACTTAAGTGTGCTCGTTTCGATTTGTTCCGTACACACAATTGGCTCATTAAAATATTTTCTCGCTGTGTATACATACGTTCAGATGTAAGTGTGCATGGTCGTTCGTTTGCTCCCCTCCATGGACTCGTCGCCTTGAGAGAAATCAAATAAATGAAAAATAAGTATATGTGTGTACATTCATTCATTCATATATAAAAGAAGAAAAAAACTATAAAGTAAAGCGGAAATACACTGAAATTATTGTATACTCTGTGAGTTGTTGTATTGTGTTGTGTTCCATTACGTTGCGTTGCGGTCTTCGCGTAGTGCGTGCGGTGCTGTGCTGTGCTGTGTAAAGAAGAGTATAAAGTAGAAAAAGAAACAAAAGAAAAATAAAATACAATAAAATAAAAAAGCATTAAACGGCAACGTGCGTGAGTGTGTGCGTGAACGAAAGAAACAACGAAGATAAAAGGGCAGACGAAGGCGAACGAGTATCTAAAACGAAAAGCAAAACTAGCAACAACAAAAGCAACTCGATTTTTGTGGGTTGTGTTTGAATGAATTATAAAGATTACCAGAATAACGGTGGGTCTCATCTTCTCCAGCATTCGTTAACAGTACACAGCTACGTTTTATAAAGGTGAGTAATTTCAGTTACAATTGTCTTGAAGGACTTTATTTAAGCGAAGAGTAAACAATTTTTATTGCAACGGGAAAAATCAATAGTTAGTGGATGCACCACAAATTCTACTCCTGTCCAACTACATATTTAAAAGTTACATTAGTAAATTGCTTTCCAAAAAATTTCCCCATACACGAAATTTGATTTAAATCAATAATTTCCTTACCTACTCTACTATTCTCTATGTACATACATACGTGTGTGTAAGAGTACCACACTCACTCAGTCCATTTCGGTCTTAACACTTTGGCAGAGCTGTGAGTTCCCATAAAGAAATGAGTGGTGGAAGAAAAACGAGCAAGCTAACCACATACAAATGTAATTCGTAGTGCGTATTGCCAAAAGCAAAAGTTCTCCATTTCAACGTCATTGCCATGATGACTCGTCGTTGTAGGTCGTTGCCGTATGTAGTCCGAAGTGTGTCGTTGTCGTCGTCGTAGTTGGCGTCGCTTAGGTAGCGGCAGCCAGCAGCAACATGGATATTTTGGTAGTAATGGTAATCACCGTCCTCGTCGTCGTCGTAGTCGATGGCAATCCACTCTCATCGCACTCTAAACAAAAAGCTGTTCAAAAGTTGTTGTTATTGTTAACTTAGTTGTTGGTATCCATCTGAGCACAGCTCAGCATAATTCAGATTCAACTTTGCTTGGCTTTGGGAACCTCTCGTAGCAGTAGAAGCTTTGATGATTCTAGGTTCCTTTGTTTTGTTACTTTTTTCGATGATGGTGATGATGCTCTGCTCTGCTACTGTTGCCCTCTTGCACTTATTATTGTTGTTTCCTTTTTTTTCCGTAGGTATCCCTTTTTAAAACATACTCCCGATGAGAACATGTTGATGTAGTTGCTACATTTTATTATTGTTGTTCTTGTTGCATGTAGATACATACATACACATGTAGTTTCTATTGTGTGCTTATATATTCTTCGTATTCTTTTCAACCATCTTCACTTTACATTTGCTTGCAATGCTATAAAGACCTTTATGTGAATTATGAGGTAGGTATTCATTCTGCTGCAAATTAGTCGTCAGGTCTTTTCATTTTCCAAGAAACGTAGTAATTATCTATTTTATATATGGATAAGTAATTTAAAGTTTAGAGAAGAGAAATCACGTTTTATGGATAAAAGCAAACAAACAAACCAACTAACCATCATTAACCAAACAACCATATTTCATAATTCACTCTTCAGTTCAAAAAGTATGGTATTGTATAAAAAAAAAATGTGTGTTGTTTTTAAATACCAGAACAATGCAAGAAATTTATTATTGATAAAGCATTACTAGTATACTTAAAAAAAAAATTGTTTTTTTTTTCTTTCCAGACTTTCAACCAATGCGAACGTTTGTATGAATTGAGCTAAAAATGGCTTCTTCATTTTTATATAATGAATCGAATACTGTTTTATGACTAAGAAATTCCTTGTATAACTTAAAAAGATAAAGGTTCACTGGATAACATTTTTATTTTACAAAGAAACAACAAAAACCAACAAAATGGTTGCTAACGTACAGTGCCCCGTGTGCACGCTGTATTTGCATGCGGGTATGAATCTCTCTGATCATCTGGAGACACATCCCAAAGAACAAGTTATAAAGGCTCTTGTACAAATGACGATCTCGGGTGGAGCTGGTAGCGCTGCTGCATTGGCGAGTGCATTAACAAATAACAGCAGCTGCAGTGATAATAAGAAAAATGAAGAAGTTGGTGGAGGAGAAGGGGGAGGTGCAGCTTCTACTGATGTCAAGCCAATTATTGTAGAAGATCATGTCTCTAAAAGTATAGCGGTGACAAAAACAACAGCAGCAACAACACCACCAACAACAACTGTGGCAGCAACAGAAGGAAATACAGCAATAGCAACAGCAACGATATCAAAATCATACCACGATGAGTTCAGTAGTTTTACTAGCGCAAGCATGAAAATTATGAAAGCGACATCATCTGCAAATACAGCAACAGCAGCAGAGACGATAGTTGCAGCATCCACAATTAGTTCCTTTTCTAATGCTGCGGCGACAGCAGATTCATTACTCAATCCACCGTTTAAGCATAAACGTATTGAATCGTCGGCGGCGGCGTCATCGGCGGCACTGTCATTGAAGGCTATTGCTGTTGAATCTACTAATAATCAGTCCAATCAACAACAACAACACATTCGCACAAGAACGAATGCCGCTTACCAAACGTTTTTCAGCGGTTCCAATGCGACCAATCAACTCTATGAGCAGCCGCCGTTTTCTATGCAGCATCAGCATGTTACCGCAACAGGAATTAGTCAATTACAAACGCAGACGACTGTCAATGTACAACAGAGCTTAGTAGATACATCAGCGTCGCTATTACCCCCACCACCTATGTCCAACATACAGGTTAGAAACAACTACAATGGAACGCTGCCTCAAGCGACGCCGTATCAACATCAGCAACAAAATACACGCCACCAAATTCATCATCAACACCAACAACAACAGCAGCAGCAACAGCAAACAAACCTTAAACTTGTTTATTCGCCTGCTCTGCCTCCACCGCCACCTTTACAGGTAAGAACTACTAGAAAGATTTTTAGTTTTTATATAATTTATAATTTTATATTTAATTTTATTTATCGTAGCTCTTTACACAACAATCGCCACAACACCAGAAACCACCGCCAGCTTATGGAACTGCAATCAGTCAAATTCGATCTCAACATAACCAAAATAGACAACAACACCAACATCAGCAGCAGCAGCAACAGCAACAGATCACTCTACATCAAATTTCACCACCTATGCAGTCATCTGTTGCATTAACTAATTCATCTGCTACATCAACAAACAAACAACAACATTTGCCGCAAATTAAAAATAAATATGATGGCGATGCTGTGCCATTTATTTCACTATTACCACCAGCACAACAACAACAGCTGAACACTCAGTTCCCACAAGCAGGTCATCATCATTCAGCATTGCCGACTCATGTTTTGCCTAATGTTGCAATGACAATGTCGCCGTCATTGTTAGCACAAAAAGTCATTCCTTTAGCCAACACAACACCGTCCGCATTAACCCGCCAAACAAATTCTCCCATGAGCAACAATGTAATTGGAATGGCGTCGGCACCATCACCTTCACCATCTGTACTACGTTATGCTGAATCACCGGTGGCACACTATCTAGAACGCGACAATGGAGATTTTATAGTTCAGGAAACTCCGAAGCATATTGTCGAGTGTGTTGAGAAAGATAATGGTGAATTCTCTGTGATTGAACGTATATATCATTCGCCGCCAAGCGTTTTGCACATACATGATGATGAAGACGACGATGGGGATGATGAAGAAGAGGAATTCCAAGAGAATGAGGCCACCAATAATAGTAAATCAACACCGACAAAATCTTCAACAAAAAAGCGACAAACTAAAACTTTAAAGAAAAATCAGAATTCTGGAGCAGGAGTAGGACATAACAAGAAATCTATGCATAAGAAATCCCATTCAAATCAGTTAGATGATGATGAGTTCATGAGTCTTAGTAGTGGCAGTGAAAGTAACACGGAAGATGAAAGCAATACGACAGCGGACGCATCGTCATCAATCTCAAGCAAAGCGCCGCTAAATCAGACAAATGAAGGTCGTGGTAAAATTACAAATCTTCAACAAAATCAACAGGCAACATTACCATTGTCCACAGCTCCATCGACAAGTGCGGCAGCTGCAGCGGCAGCAGCTTCAAATACCAGTTGCTCCAATGAAAGTTCCACTAGTTCTAGTAATAATGGACAACAAGCAGTAGCACGTAAATCGAAAAAGAACACAATTACGGTATTGAGTGACGTTCCTTTGAATATGAACGAATATTTGGATTTAGTGGGCAATATTCTTGCATCTAATAAATTTACCCATCAACGCCCGTTTGCGGCAATGGCACCAGTTCCCGTTGTTAAGGTTGAGAAAGAAGAGCCTGTTGATGAATACGACGCCGCACGTCAGCATAATTATGTAAAGCATGAAGAAGGAGGAGCATCACAAAATACATCAACAAAAGCAGAACCATCAACACGATCTATGCAAAACACCATACCACCTGTTATACCAAATGCCAATGAGACTGAGACTGATGATTTTGTGGTAAATAGTAATAATATGCAAAAATATAATGATGACCAAAAGCCGCCGACTATTGATGTAGAGATGCCACAACAACAACAGCAGCATCAACAACAACAACACATGCCATCATCAATACAAGAAGCATCATCTTGTAATTCTGGCTCTGGCTCAAGCAGTAGTATTCACGTCACAACAAGTGTAATACGAATGGCTACAACAACAGCAGCTAGTCAACAACAACAGGCACATCAAGGAGCTGAAACTGAAGCACAAATGTTATGTGATCCTTTGGAAATCAAACATACTGTACCAGAAGATCTTACGCAGGCTCAAATGAAAATTGAAGTTGAGCCAACAAGCCTTACACCGCAAACATTACCACCACCACCGCCATCAACGAAACAACGTGGTCCAAAAAAACTGATTATCAAGCCAAAATCGACACCTAAGAAAACTCAAAAGACTGATGACGACAACGTTGCTTCGACATCCAATGCTGCTGCTGCTGCTTCGACGATACCAAGAACAGAAGATATAATCTATGTAAAGAATGAGCCAATTACTAATGCTTACGATGGTCCACCAACTACGAACAGCATCCTAGAGAATCATTTAAAATCTTCTTCTTCAAGTACATTAAAAGTAGAATTGGGTCAAAATAATAATAATGATGTGTCTGAGCTTCAAGTTATAAATACCAATGCCGAGGATGCTCGTGTTTTGCTTGAGTTTGCCAACTCAAAGCAACATAGCCTTCCCCATTATGCTTCAACTTCATCGGCATCAATGCTAACTGTAAATACCAGTGGCGGCGGGACAATACAAATACCTTCATCAATGGCCACAGCAAATAATTCAATTACGAATTTTCCTTCAGCTGGTTCCGTGTTTTCCACTAACAACACAAATGCAACAACAAATTCTAATCCAAATGCAGGAAATTCAACAAAACATGTCAAGAGTGAAGAATATATTTTACCTGATAACGATTTGGATGAAATTGTAATATCCTCATCATCATATTCTTCACATTCAGCAAGTGACGTTGTTGACACCCAACACCAACACCACCACCAACAACAACAACAGCTGCAATCCCAATTACCAGTTGAGGTTCATAGTGGTCACTCATCACATAATTTCAATGATTTCAATTTCCTATACAATCCTGCAAGTGTAACTCCATATGTTGTGGGAGCCAACACAAAAGTTACGTCCAATTTCACACCATTCGCATATCAGCAACAACATGCACATGATGCAACTACGGCCGCTACCATTGCATCCTCAACTTCGGCTTCGTCAGCAATTCTTGAAGATTCCCTTAGTGGTTCGTCGCGTTCTCGTTTAGTGCGCGAACAGCAATCAACAATATCGAATGCAGCTACAGCAGGTTCATCATGGTATCAGTTACAGCAGTCAGCAGACTTTAATCCAGCACTCGCAGTTGATTGCAGTGCTGCCATTGATGGGGTAGCTGATGTTGATGGCAGTAAATATCTTGATTTGGATACTTGCAAGCGGGAAAATATAAGCGGTAGCAATTCGCATGCAACATCAAATTTGTTGCCACCATCATCGGCATCATCTTCAGCATCTTTTATTGCTGCTGGAACCGAATGTAGTTTGGCTGGTGGTTGCACTGTAGATGCCCTCAATATACGTACCGATGAAAAGATGCCAGCAAAGGGAGAAATATCAGAGCAGGAAAGCAATTGTGACATTGAGAATTCATGGAGTCAATCGGTAAGAATTATTTAAAATGTTCTAAGGCAAAATAATAAAAATCAATTCATTATATTTTTCACAGATGTATTGCGATATGTCATCACGTTTATTTAGGACATCATTTCCTGGGGCTTATGCCCAAGATAATGGTTGGCATCATGACCAATATTTTCCAGCTCAAGATTTAAGCATGGCAAACGGAACAACTGATCAGAAACCAGTAAAGAGGTGGGACATTATTTATTTGAATTTTTTATTTGGACAATTGTCTTTAATGCAACATTTATTTTTAACCCATTTAAGCTTTGACTTTCGTCTTCCGATGGAAGGAACTACCTCAACCATAGTGACGCATGCAACTAGCTCTCAGAATATGCAGATATTTCCGCAAAACAACGATAGCATTCCGTCAACGTCGAAGGCTTCGAAAAATAAACGGAAACGTGTTACACAAATGCCCACATCGACAATTACGTCACAACAAATGATGCTCCAACAGCAGCAGCTGCAACACCTGCAACAGCATCCCCTTAACCACATGGAGTTGCATGATTCTCAGCCTACCACATCGGGTGTATTGTTGGCTGCTCCACCAAATGAGTTAACAGCCGTTTTAGCCGCTGGCGGCCCTATCAACAGTCTGTTAACTCCTGTGCGTAGACAGCGCAAAGTTTATAAATGTGATCATTGTCACATCGTGTTCCGCAAGCTTAAAGATCGTACAGCCCATTTGGTTGAACAGCATAATTATATACGTAGAAATCGACGACTTGTATGCGTACAGAGTGTGGTGACATCAACGATAACAAGTATTGATATGAGTGCTGCTGCCGCTGCCATAGTTGCATCTTCCAGTGGGAATATCTTACCAGCACTCCCACTGCCACCTTTACCACCACCACCAACACTGCTGTTGCCTCCGCCACCGCCATCTCAAGGAAATACAGATGAAGCGGAGGATTTAAAGCATCATATTGTTAAAATCAAAATGGAGCATTGCAGCGAACAACAACAGCAGCAACAACAACAACAACAAATCAATAATGTTATAATCGATGAAGCACAGCAGGAGCAGCAGCAATCATTAGCAGCATTGACAATCAGTGAAAATAAAGTAGAAACCAAGACAGAATATGCCGATGAAAAAGATGCATCATTAACAACAGCAGCAAGCAGCTCTGGCGGTGGTGCAATTGTTCCACATGAACATGTTGTTGCCGAATTAGATACGAAACCAAATCTTCAAACCGCATTCTATGGCAAACATATTCCGGCATCAAAATTATCCACACTCTATCGCATGTTGACAGGCTACAATATATCGAAACTTAAGCAAGGACGCCCACTCAGTGAATTGGAACAAAAAGTTATGGAGAACTCAATACTATTATGTTATGTTTGTCGCACTGACTTCCCATCGGTCAAATTATATGATGCTCATTTGACAGAGCATCCGGCTGAATGCTTTACATGTGGCAAAAAGTTCTATCGTTGGAAAAACTTTTCTTTGCATTTGAAACGTCATCTGGGTTGGAAGGAGTTCGGATGTTATGTATGTGAAAAGAAATTCGTTGTACGCAGTGCTTTGGTAGAGCACATGCGCATGCATACTGGACAGACACCATTGAAATGCGGAGTTTGTGGTAAGTTTTGATTTGAAAGTTAATAAAAGAAAATAAATTTTATGTTTTAAAAACAAAATTTTGCAGGCAAACGATTTAAACGCTACTCAAATCTGACACAACATCGTAAACGTCATACCAGGCAAATTGTGCGTAAGAAGGAATACGTTTGCCATTGTGGCGAAGTGCTACCCTCGAAGGCCCGTTATTTATGGCACAAGGAAACACATGACTCGAAGCCGAAATGTTGTCCCTATTGTTGTGATCGCTTCATACACGCCAATTCGTTGCGCCGTCATATACGCCTAGCACACTCGGATAAATTCGATTACACTGAACCCATGGAATGCCCAATGTGCAAGCAGGTATTCGCTAAGACTTCTATAAAGGCTCATATGGCTACCCATTCAATGGGTACACAATACGATTGTGTTATTTGTAACAAGTCTTTTTCAACCAAATGGAATCTTAAGATGCACTCCTGGGTTCATGCTAATCGCACTGCGAAACCATTCAAATGTGAACATTGTCCAAAAGCATTTGTACGTGAATTGGATTTCAAGAATCATATGAACTCACATAAGCAGATTAAACCCTATACCTGTGAGTATTGCGGTTGTAAGTTCATACGTAAGTACAATTATATGCGCCATCGACGTGAACATCATGGCAACAAGAAGTTTACTTGCGATTTGTGCGATAAATCATTTCATCGGCACTACTATCTTATTGAACATCGACGCATACATACCGGCGAGCGTCCATTCCAGTGCACAATATGTGGTAAAAGTTCCACGACAAAGACGAATCACAACAAGCATCTCAAAATCCACCATTCACGTGATCCATTTACTGTGGAGGTGTAAAAAGGAGGTGTAGTAGCAATCATATCAGACGAGATAACCAAGCCCCAAATTCCGTAGTGTTTACAACTTGTGTTTAACGAATGACGCATGATTCTATTGGTTAAATCGAGATTCAACAAAACTAATTCGCAGCATAAATATCATCAGCATCATCAACAAGTAATCGTAATTTTTTCTCTTACTTTTTCTCTGTGTCTGTGTGTGTGTGTGTATGTTTGTGTGTGTGTCTGTGGTTATTAATAGTATTACTAAGCCAATTAATAAGCAAATGCATAGGTGTAAATGTTGTAAGCGAATGTTTGGACTGGAATGGACTGGACGAGACGAAGAAGGGGACTCTTAAAAACGTAATTGAAAAAGGAAGAAATCGTTAGAGTTCGAAAGTTGTCGTTCGTCGTTGCATTGGCTCGACAAATTAATTAATTATATTTTGATAAATCTTAATTATTGCGTAATTCTTAAATTAAATCAATTCACAAACAGAACATAGTAAAAAAAAGGGCAGCAGGCTCTGATCAAATGAGGTCAGAGTCTTTGTAGGCCGGTAACAACTTCTGCGATTATTTTAAATTGTCGATGCACTAAAAACCTTCCATTATATTATATAAATTCATGTGCATCCGACAAATTTTATTGCTTTAATATCCTTTTATTATTTTTAATCCCATTTTATTATATATACATATATTTTATATTCATATTCATATTTTTAATATTATTATTATTGCCTTATGGAAAGAAAAAAGTAAAACAAATAGAAATTTTTTTAATATCAATACTATATAATTTTAGCAAAAGGGAAAATCAATCAATTGACAACATAATATTATGTATGGGACGCCTAGTTTCAGTGCAATAATCAATATAAATTAATATTATTATATTATATTTAGTTTTTATTATATTTAAGTATACAAAATTTTAGTTTTTGTTTTTTTTAATGGTTTTATTATTATTTTAATCTTATATACCATTAATTTCTGAATGAAATTGCATGGACTTTGGTAAAAATAGTTATTAAATGAAAAACTAGTGAATTTTATTTAGCCACAAATTGTTTTAAAAAATAATAATTGAGAATCATTCTTCGAAAGTTTTTTTCGGGGTGGAAGAAAAATGGAAAGAAATGGGTGTGGAGTTGGAGGAGGGAGTGAAATATCCTAATACAATCTTCTTAAGTAGTAGAAAACAACAACGCAAAAGTCCAAGCGTAACTCGCTTCTTTCATTTTATGATTATATATCTTTTATAAATTATGAATGAACAACAAGAACATATTTAATAGTATAGTTTATCTTTATTCGATTGAACATAAAAAAAAAAAAACGTTTAGCTTAAATTTTTAGATTTAAGCATTCATTATTAAGCGAAAAAAACAAAAAATCAATTCTGAACATAACATAAATAATATACATTCAATATTATATACATCAATGAATTTCAGAATAAATAAAATTTACGAATAACCACAATTTGTCGTTTGTATGTGTTTAGTTTTGATAAATTTAATTTTAAATTAGTAAATATGCGCGCGCTCCATTCCGAAAGTTGAATCAGATTTTGCGTGCCAGTGCTGCCAAGTTGCACAAAATAAAGTAAATGGGCAGCAACTATTTTCTATTTAACCAAGTTGGCAGTTCTGGTGAGTGATTTATGAACTTATCAACGATCGTTCGCTCTCAAAGTGAATAAATGAGTGAATGTTTAATTCATTAATTATCAAATTATTGCTTCATTTGTCCGGGATTTGATTTTGAAAAAGTAACACTTTCTCTCTCAAAGTTCTTGTTACTCTCTCAAGGTTCTTGTTATTCTCTCAAAGTTCTTGTTACTCTCTGAAATTCCAGAATTATTCTTTCCTCTTCACCCCCACAGAATAAAGAAACTATTGCAATTTATCCTTATTTTATTGTTTTTGCATTATTATCAAGTTAAAAAATACAATAGTAAAAGAAATTAAATCAGTTAATTTCATTGCTAACAACATTTGTAGCAAATTATTGTATTAAAGAAGATTGGAGAGTTTTCTAACAAAGGAACAAACAACTTGGAAGTAGTGATTGTCTCTAATGACAATGGCTGGTGATACAGACGCCAGCACGTCGGAAAGTGCTAATGCATCCAATATAAATGTTTCACATTATAGAAAACTAGTAAAACAATTTATAGATATGGTAAGCTTACTTAGAAAACGAAAACCGGCGTCCACTCATGTATAATTTTGTTTATCTTTGCGGTTGCAGCGCCGGTATCGGAGTGCATTGTTTTGGGCTGAAAAGGTATGCGTATTAAGTGATTTCGAACCTCGTGATGTTTACTACCAGGCACAGTGCATGTATCTACTGGGCGAACATCATCGTGCCGCACATGCCATACAAAGTCACAAATTGGAAAAAAGTTCAGTGCCCTGCTATAATTTGTTGTTGGAAAGTCTCTATGCCGCCAAAGAATACAATGAAGCTGTAAACATAATAAAAAGTGTTGAAGTGGAAGTCATGACAACCTCACTTGTTAATCAACCAGTAGATGCTACCGGTTGCTATTTGGAGACGAACAGCATCTTTGGTGGTGAGGAAAACCATCGAAATGTAGGTTTAAAATGGCATGTGTTCTTTGTTTGTTATAATTTGTGTTTCCATTAAATAGGAACTATTGGCTTCAATATGTTTATTGAAAGGCAAAATCTTTGAAGCGCTTGACAATCGTGGCACAGCAATGGATTTCTATGTTCAGGCATTGCACAAGTCAATTTATTGCTATGAAGCATTAGATGCTTTGGTGCATCATGAAATGCTTATGGCATGGGAAGGTACATTTAATTTAAATTAAATTAAATTCATTATTAACCTGTTGCTTGCAGAAAAGGAACTTATACAGCATTTGCCATTGGCCTTGCAATCTTCCGAAGCTGATGCCAAATTTATACTTAAACTTTATGAAATAAAACTAAAAAAGTACTACGATCAAATTGGAGTGGTAAATATTATTATCACAGTGTATCCAACATATCACATTTATTTAATATTTGTTAATATTTTAGCCTACAATGGAAGATGAGTCACCAATTGCAAATCCAGACACCTTAAGGTATATTGCCGAGTTGAAAGAACGAATAAAACACAATAAATCAGCTGGCTTGCAAACAAGTAAGCCAAGGAATTTTGCAGTACCTCCTACATCGACATCAATGTCCACAACTACACCAGTTGGTGCTAACATTATATCACCGGCACAACAGTAAGTACCTACTATCTAACTATTGATACATTTTTCTTTATTGTATTCTTCTTAATAGAGTCCTTGAAGATTTAAAAGCTCCTGCATTTTCATTGCAAATGAGCTTGACACGTGCCTCTTCACTTGTAGAAACAACACAGAGATCATATTTTGAAATGTCCAGTCGCCAACGAACACGTGACCTAACAGAAAAATCCAATGTTATGTCAATAAACACATGTTTAACGCGCATTGAAAACAGCACAGATTATATGGCAGCCGAAGCAGAACAATGTTTCTATGAGTGTGATTACAAAAGATGCATAAGGATATTAAACGAGTGAGTAATAACATATCATTGTCTTCGGTATTTACTTACTATACTTGAACAATTTTATCTTGCAGAATACTAAAAATTGATCCATTTCATAATGCTGCTTTGACTGTGAAAATTGGTTGCCTCGTGGAATCAGGCAATTTCAATCGTAAGTTTTTAATATAATATAACATACAATAGTTGTTTGGATTGCCAGTTTTTATTTTCTCTCTTCTTTTGATAGAACTCTTCTATGTAGCACACAAATTGGTTGATCGTTATCCTGATCAAGCGATATCATGGTATGCCGTTGGTTGTTATTATGATATGATTGGTAAAAGTGATCCAGCACGACGTTATTTGTCCAAAGCTACAACATTGGATAAATTGTATGGACCAGCATGGTTAGCCTATGGACATTCATTTGCCAAAGAAAATGAACATGATCAAGCAATGGCTGCATATTTTAAAGCAACACAACTTATGCGTGGTTGCCATTTGCCATTACTTTATATTGGAGTAGAATGTGGTTTAACCAAGAATATGGAATTAGCTGAGAAGTTTTTCTTTCAAGCAATGACCATAGCGCCTTTGGATGTTTATGTATTGCATGAATTGGGAGTTATCAAATATGAATATGAATAGTAAGTACCATAATCAAACTTTTGTATAAATCACTCATATTCAATTTGTGATTATAGTTATGAAAGTGCAGCCACAATCTTTACTTCAACTGTTGATATTGTACGGCAACGTTCGCGTATTAATAATGAAGAAATTGGTGAACGTTGGGAACCTTTATTTATGAATCTTGGCCATTGTTGTCGGAAACTGAAAAAATATAATGATGCCTTAACACATTTTCAATCTGTAAGTCTCCAACTCTCTCTCTCTCTCTCTCCTTGAATAAGGTAAGATTAACTTTTCTTTTCTATTAAATTATTATGTCTAGGCTTTACTATTGAAACCACAAACTGCAGCCACTTATACAGCAATGGGTTTTGTGCATGCTCTCATGTGGAATCTTGATGAGGCAATTAATTATTTCCACAAGAGTCTGGGACTCAATCGTGATTGTATTGTTACCTCAACAATATTGAAAACTTGCATAGAAGATCTCATCGAAGAACCAAGCACAATTCTTGAAATTTGCGGCAAAGCCTTAACTGTTGATTCAGATAGTCCAATTAAATTGTTGCCACCATCACCGCGTCCATTAAATACAGATTTTCGTTTGAATTGTCAGAAATTGAAGTTCGATGAAGAAGAAGAGGCATCCGAGAAATCCGATTCCAATATGGTCATGGACATGAGTTTTGATATGTAAAATTGTATAGTATCTCTGCATACTTCGTCTGTATAGTTTCATCGAATCAACATTACTAGCATTAAGGAAAAGTTACAAAAAATAAAAAAAAAAAATCATAATCAGAAAATCCAAAAAAGAAGTTCTACCATAGGTTTATAAAATAATTTGTACGGTACAGTTTAGTGAGTGTTGTGAGTGAGAGACTTGAACGAATTTCACAGTATATTGGTACGATTGATCCAATTCTTTGTTATATAACCATAGTTTATTGTTCCTAGTTAAAGAATATTTAAGAAGTTTCAGCAAAAGAATACATCTTTATATGGAGACTGTGGGAGAATTCCGTTCGAAATATATGAAGATAAGTCTTAATGCTTAATTTCTGATCATTACCTCAAAAACTAATTGAATAATTTACATAGAAACGAGAGAACAGATAAGGCTAAATAGATTCTTCTTGTTACGCTGAATATTTCCATATGTTACTATAGCACTTTATGGGATAACAGATTTCTGCTTCAAACATAAGGACTGAGTGATAATACCCATGGAAACTATGTGTGTAAGGTATAAAAACTACATTTGAATACTACGTTACTTGTCATTAAGGCATGTACTACATAAAATAAACATTATAAGTGATAAGTGAGTGAGTGACACATTCATGAACTTGAAGAGTGAAGTTGTGCTTGGAAAGTTTCAGAACAACTGTTCAAAAATCCCATGCATTGGAAATTCTCAAATTTTGTTATTGTTTTGTCAATTAAAGTCACCCGGCATGGCATGCATATGACGTTGAAATAGTAAATATTTATAGATGATGGATAGAGACTTTATTAAACAAACAAACAAATGAAACACTAATTAATTGATATGAACTGACAAATTGCATTGGACTTATAGGCAGATACATATTTTGTTAGATGAAAGATGAAGCAACAATTCAATTTGAACTTGAAGTTCGTGTTCGAAAGAAACTCGGTCGGTCGGTTGGATAGAATTATTGTATAATATTCTTTATTTATTGATTGATCATGAACTCCTTCATATTTGACTTTTGTTGACTAATAATGAATGAAATCACAGTCATAAATCCATAACATGGTTGACATAAGCAAAAGTTAGGTCACATTTATCGGTTATTCGTTTGGGGAAAATATGTTACAATTTCTTTTATTCTAAATATTTTTTAATGTCATTAAACTTTGAATATGCAAACATACTAAAACTACTGATACTGATATATATAAATTAATGGACTAGTAGATTGTTTCAATAAGTGAATGAATGAATGGATGGGTTGATGGATAGTTAGTTATATAGATACATAGATGGTGAACTAAACACTATCAAAATATTTGCACAATATACCGCGAATGACATCAAAAATGTGTTGAGCGAGCGGCTGATAAAACAAAAGAAAAGCGCCGACGACGTTCTCGATGAAGGTCGGTTGATCGTTTCATGGCGTTGCTTTGCGTTCCGTTCATTATTATTCTAATTTGAAGTAAGTGAAGTAAAGCCGGTAAAAGAAAAAACAAAACAAAAACTTATTGTATTTATAAGATAAGAGCGCTAGTAATGCTTACGCGAGATAAAGATTAGAATCCGAACAATTCACACTCGCGCGTAAAAGTGTGAGCAGCTACTATAACCACAACAAATAACCAACCTAAGTTTGGTATAAAAATCCCTACTCGAATTTATGTTGGCACAGTTGAAGTTCTACAAGGAGAATAAACAAACCAATAAAACCACCATCACCATCGTAACTAATTATGTCCAAAGTTATTTGTTGCCTTTTGCTAAGCTTTGCCCTCATGGGCTTTGCTCAAGCAAATCCTTTGATGTTGGCTAAGGATGACTCCGATGATATTGATGATACAGAAGTTATTGAATTACCATCGAATAGTATTGAAGAACCCATATCATCACCTTCTAAGGACATAATTGACTTAAGTTATTATGGCAGTGCACTTTATGGACAACCGGATGAGGAACAAACTGCAGCATTGGTGGCCAATTATAGTGCTGATTCAAACAATGTCAATCCTGAAGAATTAGGATCTTATTTGGAAGGTGACATACTCATACCACAGAATGGTGGCATAATAACCAAAAACGGTTTGACTACTCAGAGTTCACGTTGGCCCAAGGGTATTGTACCCTATGAGATTCGCGGAAACTTTAATTCCCGCGACAGGGCTACCATTGAAAGTGCCATTGATCAGTACCATAAGCGTACCTGTATTCGTTTTGTGCCGCGTTCCAGTGAACGTGATTACGTATCTATTGTAAGCGGTAATTCAGGTTGTTGGTCATCTGTTGGACGTACAGGTGGTAAACAAGAAGTAAATCTTCAATCACCCGGTTGTCTGGGTCGTCCTGGCACTGCCATACATGAACTGATGCATGCCCTAGGCTTCCTGCATGAACAAAATCGTATGGAACGTGATGGTTATGTTTCAATTCAATATCAAAATATTCAATCCCATGCCACGGGTAACTTCGATAAGGCATCCAAGACGGAGGCATTTGGTGTGCCTTACGATTATGGAAGTGTCATGCATTATTCAGAGAATGCTTTCTCTACCAATGGTCGGCCAACAATTATTGCAACTGTAAGTAGTGAAATCATTGGTTATTTAGGATCTTGTGAAAACTTATGATTGGTATACTTATTTTATAGCAACCTGGTGGCAAAGAAAAGATGGGACAACGTGATGGGTTTTCATCAATGGACATTGAGAAACTTAATAAAATGTATGAATGCGGTGGTTACTCACCATCAGTACCTGTATCTCCAGTTGGTGGTTATCCTGGTAATCCTGGTGTGCCTGCTGTTGGTCCAAGTGTTCCTGTACGTCCTGTTGGTGTACCTGCTCCAGCCCCAGGACCAGCTGTTGCTCCCAATCCCATCATTGGTAGCTTCTTGGGTGGTTTAATAAGTGGCCTAGCTGGTTAATCCACCACCAACCAGAGGACTGACTTCAAAACTGATCTGAAAACAATGCATAACAAGGCTAATGGCAGAACAATATTCTGCTGCATTCTCATTGATGAAATTCTATTTAATTCATCTCCATTAATCCTTAGATTAATCCACCAATAATACTAAGTAAATAAGTAGCACCAATTGTATTTTGAAAAAGTATTAAAGAATATGAAAGAAAAAGGCATATTATAAATTTTTGAATTTCTTTATATTTTAGGAAAATTGTTCCCGATTGTTAAGGAAACAAATTAGAACAGAACAGAACATTGATGAAGGAACAAGGAATACGTTTCATGTATATAAAGGCATATAGTAGTTAATTAAATAGTAAATCCTTATTTTATAGTAGAATTCATTTTTCATTCATTATAGATTACGTTTGGCAGCCAATAGACGTGATCTTGGCAAGCGACACTGACTGATGCTATGCAAACGATATTGCATTTCTGGTTGTGTGATCTTTTCATACAATTTCTTTTTGGCTTCCTCAATTGTGTTGACCACAACACCATCACCACCATCATCAATATTGAAGGCTTCACCCTCAGCACACTCGGGACATTGTTGCGTCAGAACAACATCATTTAATTCTGTTGGAATATCACATAGTTTCTCGATTTGTTTCACAACAAAATCAAAGTTATATTCATCTTGACGTTCTTGGACATAAACAGAGGCATTGAGTTCCTTGATGCGTTTCTCCAGTAACTTCAAAAATGCAGCCACATTCACCAGATTAACGTGCGAATGATCGCTAAGGAGAAGTTGTAGCGTTGAAACATCCAAACTGCTCATATCACATAGGGTCTCGACACCCTGCATCAGGTTCTCTAAACGTGTATCATTGTTCTCGCGTAGCTTCTGCAATTCTAAATTAGTTTCCTGCTTGGCTCGCACTTTAATCTCTAAATTGGCAATCTCCTCGAACTGTTCATTCAGAGTATTGGCATTGTTCTTCTTGAGTGCTATGATGTCTTCAAACAACAGATTTACCGAATTGTTAAGCAACGTAATGTGATAACTCATCTCATTCGCATAGTTGAAAAAGGAATAATAGAGACTCTCTTGCTGCTGGAATTTCTCTAGGACATCAGCAACACGGTTCGATTGAGTGTAATGGAAAATCTTGTCTAACACCGAATTGTATAAATTGATTTTTTTATTGTGCTTTCGACGAAATTCATCACGACGCCTATATTCCTTCTGTTGAAGATCCGCTAGTCCACGCGGCTTGGACTTTGTCACTAGGAATTCGGTATTGTCGGACTCAGCAGCATGTTTACGCATTACACCCTGCATTTCGATCTTTCGTAATTCCCATTCTTTGGACTCCCGCCTGGCAATACTTTCGATCTTCTCGTAAACATCGATGCAACCATCAAATGTATTCAAGGCATATTCAATTAAATCAATAAGATATTTCTTCTCACTATTCAGTTTCTGGATCATTTTGGTATAGGATTCATTGAAGAAGGTACGATAATTCAGTATGCGTATCAATTGCTCACGTAATTTTTCATTTGCAGCAGTGAAACCGCATTCCTGGCGTACACCAACCTCAAGTGTATTCTCCAAGATTAACATCTTTTTGCGTGTGGTCGCCACAAAAGCCTGATGCTGGGTATCCGGAACTGTCTGACAATTCAGACGATAAATTATCTTATTGCCACGACTTGTCTCACGTTCCATGTTCGTGATGGAAATTTTCAGCTTACGTATATCCTCGGCTATATTTTCCTGGCATTCGACATGACACTTGATCTGCTGAAGACACGCTTCATTCTCTTTCACATGGGTATTGCCACTTGCAACCCAGATTTGTGCGCGCAATTCATCCTTCTCCTGGGAATACTGATCAATGGTGTTTTCATAACCTTGTTCTATTATGACATCCCGACGATTTTGTTTCTTACTTGAGAGTATCTTCTTGTATTCACGTTGACGCTTATAGAGATCACGATGTTTATGCAAGAAGCTTTCAAGAAAACTCTTCTTGTCAATGGTCTCAATAGTTCCAAAGTCCGCCATTATTTTAACTTAACCTCGTCTTATGAACTTTTATTGGTGGTTTGTTTCTTAATGCGCGATTATATCATGAAATATTTTAACAATTTTGAACGCAAAGAAAAGAAGAAAATTAACTCTAAAGAAAATAGTAAATTAATTTAAGTTTTATATTTTAATATTTTATTGTCTTTTCGATATAACAAAAACAGAAATAATGAATAAATGAAAATTGAAAAATCCTCCTAATTCATCGCAAGAAAAGCAAAGCCTGCTTGTTCTTGGGATAAATCGGGAGATATTTCAATCTTCATATAATAATAATTTAGTATTAAAAAACTTTTATTTCAGAGTTTTGGTATTTGATTAATGTATTTGCATTTCGACTTAAAATTGACATTAACATTAATTTATCATAAATATACTACTTCGCATTTATTTTTCATTATTTTCGATGTATTTTTAATTAATTTAATTATTTTTTACCTATTTCTAATTAATTGTATTTTAATTTTCCTATTTTCCATTCATTTTTAACCAATATTATCAATTTTTATTTATTTCTAATTATATTTATTAATTTTTCACAATATAAAGATATTTTATTACACAAAATTAAAAAAATGTAGCATACATCTCAGGGCAAATGGCAAAAGTTGAAATTTCGCTCGTTTCCATACAAAAATTTCCACCAAGTACCAGGCGAACAGAAATGCACAGTAGGTGGATATTGCCGATTCAAAAATGTTTGAAGGCTTATATCTCGAGAACCACTTGTCCAATTTCCATGAAGGCAACGTCTTTGTA
This sequence comes from Amiota communis, assembly GCA_037043315.1. Classification (NCBI taxonomy): domain Eukaryota; kingdom Metazoa; phylum Arthropoda; class Insecta; order Diptera; family Drosophilidae; genus Amiota; species Amiota communis. Next base: position 428,768 of record JBAMAV010000582.1, read on the forward strand.
AATAGCATTAGTTCTACTATATGCTATTAAACTTCGACCTTGACCTGACCTTTATAAGAGCTCGAAAATTGACTTAAAAATTTGTTACCTCGGATTTTACATTCTTTCAGAACTTAGATTCGATTTTGAATAAATTCAGATCAAAGCTCTACCATTTATTTATACAACTGTGGAACTCTCATTCGCATCGGTCCAATAGTTTTTGAGATATGCATATTTCAAAATTGCCTGCAATTTGGATGACAGTTATTGCTATTCAAAACTAAAATGCAACTATGAACGGACATTTGCTTCTTTCAATATTATAACAACTTAATTAAGCAATATCGAATGATAGAGGAACTCATGAACCCATTTCCGTATCACACAAATTTGCTTCTTTCAATATTATAACGACTTATGTGACGAGTAGTGCCTTGTAACTTGAAGCCATTCAATACTGTTAAATATCAGATAGGGGTATGTCGCAGGCAAAGCTTTTTAACTTAAAGCAATTTAACACGCAATTCGCCAGTCGTATGTTTGTTTTGCATATTAAAATGATCGAAACTTCAATTATTTATATCTCAAAAACTATTTACCCGATTCGAAAGATATATAAAACGTTGTATAGATAAATAATAGGGCTTTAAAATGAGTTCATTTCGGAACAGAGTCTTAGTATTAGAAGTGGTTTTAATCTTGATAAACGTATTTCGAAGTCAATTTTTGACCTTTCATAAAGGTCAGGTCAAGGTCAAAGTTTAATAGCAAAAAGTGGAACTGATATCCTTTTTTATGATATTTTTTTCATCAAAATTGGTCTAGCGGTTCTCGAGATATAAGCCTATAAACATTTTTGCACATGCAATATCCACCTACTGCTTTCTGCGCATTTCTGTTCGCCTGGTACTTGGTGGAAAATTTTGTAAAAATTGTAGTTTTGGCATAAAGTGCATCGTCATCTACCGGCAGTTACATTTTGAATGAGATTTTTACACTAAACTTCAAATCAATATAACTCCAAAAGGAGTGGACGTATCTGGATGAAATTTTTTTCAAGGGTAAATTTAAAAGTTCGACCTTCCGATGCAATCTTTAGGAACTCCATCCAGGATCAGGAAGCTTGTCAAATAAGGATAAACGTAAACATGTTTTTTATGATCTTTCGTAGAAGTCACACCAAGCTCTAAGGAATATCGGATGATAGAGGAACTCATGAACTTTCTAGGGAGACTACCATCATTCAGATTGGTCTATCCATTCTCGAGTTATAAGGATTTAAAGTGTAGTGTAAAAGTTAATTTTGAATTCAAAATGTAACTGCAATTGTTATTGACGTTCTACTGAAAAGCATTGCATATGCCCGGGGGCCCATTTCCGTATCACACAAATTTGCTTCTTTCAATATTATAACGACTTATGTGACGAGTAGTGCCTTGTAACTTGAAGCCATTCAATACTGTTAAATATCAGATAGGGGTATGTCGCAGGCAAAGCTTTTTAACTTAAAGCAATTTAACACGCAATTCGCCAGTCGTATGTTTGTTTTGCATATTAAAATGATCGAAACTTCAATTATTTATATCTCAAAAACTATTTACCCGATTCGAAAGATATATAAAACGTTGTATAGATAAATAATAGGGCTTTAAAATGAGTTCATTTCGGAACAGAGTCTTAGTATTAGAAGTGGTTTTAATCTTGATAAACGTATTTCGAAGTCAATTTTTGACCTTTCATAAAGGTCAGGTCAAGGTCAAAGTTTAATAGCAAAAAGTGGAACTGATATCCTTTTTTATGATATTTTTTTCATCAAAATTGGTCTAGCGGTTCTCGAGATATAAGCCTATAAACATTTTTGCACATGCAATATCCACCTACTGCTTTCTGCGCATTTCTGTTCGCCTGGTACTTGGTGGAAAATTTTGTAAAAATTTTAGTTTTGGCATAAAGTGCATCGTCATCTACCGGCAGTTACATTTTGAATGAGATTTTTACACTAAACTTCAAATCATTATAACTTCAAAAGGAGTGGGCGTATCTGAAAAAAGGAAAATTATTGTAAAATTATATTAAATAAAAAAGGAAAAAAAAAAGAAATGTTCAGAGCACCACCAAGCGCACCCTGTAAAATTCTATTTAGTAATCAATGGAAACAAAAACCAAATAAAAAAATTTTATTATAATTAAATCATATACCAAAATATTCTTACAAACATAAATACATACTTATGTATGCCAAGCTGTCTTTGATATTTATTATCTTAATTATGAATATAATAATCGATAATGATAAATGAGAAAATACTGAAAATGAAGAAATCTATCTGGCATGAAATGAGTTTATTTCTCTAATGGGATAAACAACTCTAATAAAATAAATAAAAACAAAAATATATAAATTAATATAAACTAATATATGAAATGGAAAAATGTAAGCAAAACAAACGAAATGAATAAAAGAATCTTAAGAATGGCAAATAGAAGATATTTAAATATTTAAACAGTCACAAGTAAAAGTAAATTATTGTAATTAGCCAGCTAAGTATGCATTACAACATCATCTTCAATGCTTAGTTTAATTATAACATATTAAAAAAAATAAAAAAATATTTAATATATGTGAATGTGTAAAATTATGCGTTATTTCCATATATAAAAAGAGTCATTTACTTACTACTTACATATGATCCATGATGAGATCCTCTTGATTGATGATGATTGACGACCCATGATGACTTCTTAACGCCATTTAGAAAAAAGAAAGAAGGAACATAATAAAATAACAAGAAATTAAAATTAAATTATATTAATTAAAACAAAAACAAAAAAGAAGAAGAACTCATATAAAAAATATCTAAGAAAAAGAAAAAACATGAAATGACACTAATCGATATACTACTTATATACAAGTAAGTAATAAAGATATAAAAATATAAATATATAAATGTGCGTGTGTAAAAGCTTTTACGTTTCTCTTAACTTAATAATTTTTTTTTATTTTTATTTTCTTTTAATTTTAATTTTAATTGATTGATTGATTATGTTTTTAATGATTTCATGATTTTATTGAATTATAACTTTTAATATTTAAAATATACAAAAATTTATTTTATAAATAAAAACCAAACAAAACAAAAAGAAATACATAATATACAAAATAAAAGAAAGCAAAAAAAGAAACATTTTTAACAACTAACAACAACAACAACAACAACAACAACAACAACAAATAAAGTCTATATTAACATATAAATGTATAAAATTGAATTTTTATTTCTCTTTCGATTCGATTTTATCTTCTTTGGTAAGTACTTTTCTTTGCGATCTATGCAATATAAAAAATTAAGCAATACGTGGCGTGGCTACTATTCGGATGGGTGACCGGTTGAGTCACTGTGAGTATTGAAACATTTTTGTATTTTATAAACACTATTTGTGACTACATCGTCATATGCTATTTTGGTTAGCACTTTTCTTTGCGATCTACGCAATATAAAAAATTAAGCAATACGTGGCGTGGCTACTATTCGGATTGGTGACCGGTTGAGTCACTGTGAGTATTGAAACATTTTTGTATTTTATAAACACTATTTGTGACTACATCGTCATATGCTATTTTGGTTAGCACTTTTCTTTGCGATCTACGCAATATAAAAAATTAAGCAATACGTGGCGTGGCTACTATTCGGATTGGTGACCGGTTGAGTCACTGTGAGTATTGAAACATTTTTGTATTTTATAAACACTATTTGTGACTCTAACAAAGCTCATTATTTTAAAGTTTAATAAGCTAAATAAAATATGAATTAAAATGTGAGTGAAGCACGTTGAATATGTAACAAAATGAATGTTTATTTAATTAGTCATAAGCATATCGATGTGTGCCCTTGTGTCAGGCATCTGCATGTGCATAGTGTTAGACAACTGCAGTCGTTGGTTCATTGTCAAAAGCTCAGAAAGATAAGTCAGGTGCTTTTTTCTTACTATTCGTCATAAAATCAGTATCAAGCTTATATCAATGCATTTGCTACAGATCTTACTAAGACCTTAATGGTCTAGTGTGTCAAGATGCTTAAGCACCGGCTCCGCGGTAGAAATACGACGGCGGTTCGAAACTAGCAAAATTTAGAGTTTTTGTGTACTTTATTAAAATTAATAATTGATTATGCTTTTCATTATTATTTGTCACAAAATCAGTACCAAGCTTATATCAATGCATTTTTGCTGCTGATTTAGTAAGACCTTGATGGTCCAGTGTGTCAAGGAGTTTAAGCACCGGCTCCGCGTTACAATAACGACGACGGCGGTTCAAAACTAGCAATTAGACTTTTGTTTACATTATTAAATTTAATAATTTATTATATGCTTTTCATTATTATTTGTCACACAATCAGTACCAAGCTCCTTATATTATGCGTTCGTTATGAAACTTGATAACACCTCAATGGCCCAGGTGTGCAAAGCGTCGTGTCGCCATGCATCGCGGATCATCAGCATCGCAGGTTCAATTCCTAGTCCGGACTTTTGGAAATTAAATTAAGTAAGTAGAGTTTTTCAATATATAAATAAATTTAAAGTATTCATTCATAATGGGGTTTGGTTGAGTGGGTGATTGATGGGGATCGTGGGAGGGGTTGTTGTGTGTGTGTGTTGTGTTGTGGTGTGTTCGTTCTAGAGCTTTGACAAGACAAGTCATCTGACAGCTTGGGATCATGATTGGCTGGCGGGTGTAGGGTCCAGCCTAGTCTAGTCGGTCGTTGGATGGGCGGGGGAGGGAGGGGGATTTTTGTGGTGGCAGTTGTGTGAATCACCTCACTTACACGAATACACAAATGAGAAAAAACTGCGCCGCGCCATTGAATAATGAAATTGGCAAAAATATATATATAATACGCATAAATAAATCAAATGAAAATAAATATAAACAAGAAGGTAAACAAAAACAAAACCTTTAATGTTTATAACAAAATATAATCTCTAACAGCGTCGTCCTCCTTGTGAGCTTTGAGATTGAAAGTGTTTACCAGAGAGGCAAAATGTAAAAAGAGTAACAGCGGTCAAAGCCAAAGCCCCCCTCTGTCTGTCTGGGATTTAAAACCAAAATTCAATTAACAGTGCAAAATAAGTGAGTGTCATATATAACAACTAAATTCCCCCACACCTCTCTGAATTGTGATTTTCATGTAACATCAGATTCAAAATGAATGAACTTTAACAGCGCTCACGACGCCTCTGTCTGAATTAGGTTTCTAACAGATTCAACAGAGCTACATCATGTTCTGTTACTTAGCAGCGTTCACGATCTGCTGCTCAACCTCAGGTGATCCCGAAAAGTATGTTTGTGTGTTGAGCAAAGCACGAGTCACACACACACCACCACCACACAACCAACAAAAAATTCACATTTTTTTTTTAAATTTCTCGCTCGCAGTATAAATTTTTTTCAAGTACTAGGCCATCAAAAATGCGCAGTAGGTGGATGCCATTCTTCTGATATGCTTATTGGCATATATCTCGGGAAGGACTGAGGAGACTATATTTTAGAGTATCCGTATCCGAGAATTTATCTATATAACGTGTTGAAACAAATTAAAAGAACTAAATAGGTGCATTTTAGGTCTTTCCAGCAGTCGAAAGAAACACAATAAATAAATTTGATCATTATACATCTCATTTTATTGAATTTTTCATGTTGATCATTATTAATACATCATAACAAAAGTCATTCTGGATACCAAGCGGGCAGAAATGCCAAGATCTCAGCAAACAAGAAAAAGTCCAGCATACTTCTACTTCGAACATGAATATGCCTTATGTTTCAGGTAACATTTTGCAACTTAAAGCATTAGATAATAATACATTCTAGAATGGCTTATGTTCAAAGTATAACATTGCTTCTTAGTGCTGTTTAATATTAAAAGTTTTTTGCTACGAAATATTTAAAGGATAGCATACTTTCATTGCATCATGAATGGGAAATTGCCATGAAATAAAATTATGCATACTTTCAAACATGACTGTTATGTGGCGCCTGGGACTTTTATGAAAAATGATTTTTTTTTTAAATAATTTCCCTGCGAGCACATGATCAATTTCAGTGATTGTAAAAGTATGCTATACTAAATTTAAATCGATCTTTGCAACGCATACAAAAGCTGACAAATGCAAATGATAACCTTTTTTTTGATATTTGATATTTGAAATTGCAAAATATAATATATGTAAAAATGTCGGTGCTTTTAGTCCAAAGACTATAGGCAAACCCATCATCATTATTAAGTTGATTATGTGTAGCGCTTGGCTGCCAAGAAACGTGATCTTGGCAAGCGACATTGACTGATGCTGTGCAAACGATATTGCATTTCGGGTTGGGTTATCTTCTCGTAGAGCTTGTGCTTTGCCTCGTCTATGGTGATGACGCCAGCGCCTTCACCGCCATCATCTATGTTGAAGGCTTCGCCCTCAGCACATTCTGGGCATTGTTGCGTTAGAACAATATCATCCAAAGGTGTTTGCATTTCGCAGTACTTGACAATATCCTTCAGGACAAGTGATTGGCGTGGCAAATCCTCCTTGCGCTCTTGCATATAGACACATGCACATATGACATGGATCTTTTTCTCTAAGCACTTCAAGAAACGTCGGAAATTAACTAAATTAACATGTGTATGATCACCAAGAAGAGCCTTAAGGGGAACAGTATCCGAATCAGTGATTTCACAGAGGAGTCTATGTAAATAAATAATTAAAATATTATCAAAGAATCAAGAATTATGATGATGATGATAACTTACTCAATGCTCTGTAGCAAATTCTCCCAACGTTCATCGTTTTTCTCACGTATCTGATTCAATTGAAGATTACTTTCTTCCTTATCCTTAACTTGTTCTTCCAGGCTCTGTATTAAGCTAATTTGAGTATCGAGTTTATCTTGATTCTTTCTTTTAAATGATAGAATATCATCGAACAGACGATTAACAGCATTATTCAACAATGTTATATGATATGACATTTCATTGGCATAGTTGAAGAAGGAGTAATAGAGACTCTCCTGCTTCTGGAACTTCCGAATGACTTCTTTGTAACGAGTCGATTGAGTGTATTCGAGAATCTTCTCAAGAACTTTATTATATAAATTGATTTTCTTATTGTGCTCATGACGAAATTTATCACGACGTCTATATTCCTTTGGCTGTAGATCAGCAAGTTCTCGATGTTTAGATTTTGTTCCCATGAATTCGGCAATAAACGCATCAGCAGCCGCTTTACGCACACATCCCTGCATCTCGACCTTTCGCAATTCCAATTCCTTGGTAGTACGCTTAATATGATAATCGAATTTCTCATAAACCTCAATACAATTGTCAAAGGTATTCAATGCATACTCCATCAAATCAATGAGATACTTTTTGTCACTTGTCAATGTCTTTACCATTTTCGTATAGGATTGATTGAAGAACGTTCGATAATTCAGGATCCGTATCAATTGCTCACGTAGCTCTGCATTGGCAGCCGTAAGCCCGCATTCCATGCGAACTCCGACCTCCAAGGTATTCTCCAAGATCATCAACTTCTTACGTGTAGCGACTACATGCATATGATGCGCTGAATCCGGCACTGTTAAACGATTCATTTCGTATATCTCCTTAGCGATACGACCAAGTTCCTGTTCCATATTCCGAATGGAAATTTTCAACTGAGCTACGTCACTCGATAATACCTCTTGGCATTGGACATGACAATGTATCTGTTTCAAATAGAGATTATTTTTAACTCTATGCTCTGTACCATCGGCAACCCAAATCTGAGCACGCAACTCATCCTTTTCGATTTCCAATTGCTCGATACCATTCTCAAGACTTGTATCGATAATTGTCTCTTTGCGTGTTCTCAACTTATTGGTCAATATCTTTTTATAATCCTTTTGACGTTTGCTCAATTCGCGATGCTTCAACAAACAACTTTCCAGAAAGGTTGTCCTATTAAAACCTTCTTCAACAACTGGAGCCGCCATCCTTGTTTCTGTACTATACTAATTATAGGTACTATATATTATGATGTGTGGTTATGTTATACCTATACCATATACTGTGTGTTGATTATTCTTATGAATATCGTGTGTAAAATTATGTGTGATTTATTTTTTATTTTAAAAATATATATTTTAGTTTATATATATTTGTAAAAGTATTTCTGTTAGTGAAACGAAAACTTGAACTGACAGTTTTTGAGGTACTTAAAGCAAAGGTTACTTACTAGTTTAGTAATACATATATATATTTTTTTAATATTAAAAAACTTTAGATAGGGACTGACTACAGTCTAGGATATCCTTAGATTGCGCATGTCTTTTTGTAAGAGGTGGAAATAGAGCATTTTCAGCCACTGGACAGGTGTAGTTTCGCCCAGTAAGTGGTTATTATGTGGTAGGTCGCTTATAGATCCTTTGGCATTTTGATGCTCGATGTCAATACTTTTTTTTAATTTGTATCAATTGGTATAAAACTATAGATTGGAATGGACTACAGTCTGGGATGGCCTCAGATCCCGCATGCCTTATTGTAAGAGGCGGAAATAAAGCATTTTCAGCCGCTTCGAGCATTCCCCGGGATCTGTATGGAAGCAATGATCTTGATGTAAATTCTGAAAACATAATGAGGCAACGGACAAGTGTAGTTTCGTTCATTAAGCAATATGAAGGTATCTGTTACTTAACAACTGCCACATATAAGTCTGTTTATAAGGTTGAGTTCCCTGAAATACAAATACCTAATTACTATTTTGTAAGACTTGCATTGGATTTCCCCAGATCCATGTCTTTTGATGTTCGAAATCAATAGTTTGGATCATGAAGATGTTGAAAGGAAGGTGATATGATTCTTAACAACTGCCACATTAAGTCTGTGAAACATATCTGAGTCAATTCTAATTACTCTTTTGTAAAACTTGCATTTTCTTGCGCTTTAAGGATTTCCCAAGATCTAGAGGTACGGCGCTTATAGATACTTTTGTATTTTGATACTCGAAATCAATAGTTTGTGTTATGAAGAGGTTGAAAGGAAGGCGATATGATTTTGAACAACTGCCATGAGAATACTTTTGTTATTCTTATATATTATGGTATAAGACTATAAATTGAAATTGACTATAGTCTGGGATAGCCTAAGGTCATGTTTGCCCCATTGCAAAAGACAATGTATTATCAACCATCGGACAGGAGTAGTTTGGTTCATGAAGCGATTGATAGGATGGAGATCTAATTCTTAATAACTGTGTATAAGGTTGAGTTCCTGTCATATCTGTTTCTCTTGATCTATACGGTAGCAATGATCTGGGGGTAGTAAACTTTGTGTTTATAGACCTTCTCAAATATTGAAACTGAAGGAGCATACCCTAAGCAAAAATTGAATGAGTTCTAAAGTAAGGAGATTGCAGATGAGATGAGACCTTGACCTCCTCGATTTCAATAAATACTACATTGTCTTAGAACCAAAACATTTCGAGGGATTCCTTTATTAACATTATCATTTAATTTGATAGATTCTTTAAGTAACTTCGAACTGAATAAAACATAACACACTAAAAACTGAATAAAAAAAACCCTCTTCAGATTCCAAGGAGATTGAATGGGATCATTGATTATTACACACGTGAATTTTGAGATTTCCATAATTATATTGGGTGGATTATTATTACGATCGGGAGATGCCGGAGCTTTCCATGGCACGGAATATCTTGAATACAGACCAAATATAAGCAGCACAACGCAAGTCCATGCAGAGAGCGAATCGATTGGCTGTCATTTTGATGCCCTTGCCAGCTGATTCCATGACGGATTGCAAAGCGGCATCAACGATTTCAGCTTCTTTGGTGCAATCACGCATTGTTGCTAGCTTTTTATTTGGTTTAATTTCAGGCTAACAAATAACAAGGGGCAATTTTAAAACGGATATAATAGATAGATAGATAGATAGATAAATTTATGTGGTATGACTTACAAGTTCAAGATCTCTATTCTCACATAGAGACTCATTAATCGAATTGAAAATCTCTTCGATGAGTTGTGCTGTCCCTTTTGAGGTTAACTTGCCATAAGATACATGATTGATATTTTTGAGATACTCAAAATAGGAAACTGTCACTCCACCGGCATTACAATATAAATCGGGTACTATCAGTATGCCACGTTCCAGTAATATGATATCTCCGCCTGGTGTTGTTGGACCATTTGCACCTTCTAGGATGATTTTTGCCTTTATATCGGCTGCATTTGCGCATGTTATCACTTTTTGGGTAGCACATGGCATTAAAATATCACATTCGGCAGTCAAAAGATCCTCTTTGGTTTCCTTTGCCTTTGAATATCCTTTGAGAGATTTATTTTTGGCTACATGTTTCATTAGATCCTTGATGTCAATGCCATCTGGATTCACCAAAGAGACCTTATGCTCTTGGATACCAACAATTTTCCCGCCAGCCTCATTAACGAAATAGGCTGCATGGGAACCAACATTACCGAAACCCTGAACGATTACTTTCTTGTCTTTCCACCCGGTCTTCAATTTAACCATATCCATCCAGTCTTTATCATTCACAAATATATCACCAGCTTTCCAAACACCACGACCAGTTGAACTGTGACGACCGTTTATACCACCATTGTGCACGGGCTTTCCAGTTACAATTGCTGCTGCATTAATGTCATTGTAACCTAAGTGGAATATAAAAAACGGACCCCCATTAAATAACAATCAATAAATTACATTCTAAAGACGGATGATCTATAAGTTGCAGTGAAATCATGGTAAATAATTATAATATATATAAATTATAACTTACCATATGTCTTGATATATTGATCCATAATCCAACTCATTTCACGTGGTCCTGTATTGACATCAGGTGCCGGTACATCAATGCCGGGTCCAATCATATTACGTTTTAGCATTTCCATTGTATAACGTCGAGTGATCGTTTGTAGCTCATTGGCGGTGAACTTTTTCGGATCAATACGGATGCCACCCTTTGAACCACTATAGGGCAAATTGACACAGGCCGTTTTGAATGTCATCAAATAGGAAAGAGCCTTTACTTCACTTGCATCCACATCCATAGCATAACGAATGCCTATTACATTAAGGATTATAGGTTATATACATATAGGAAATCACTAGGCTGTCTTAGTACTTACCTCCTTTGGCCGGCATACGATGTCTGGTATGATGTGCTCTATAGCCAGTTATGATCTCATATTTACCATTTTGTTTGAAGATCGGAAAACTAACCTCAACTATGGTAGTCACAGTACCTATTAAATCCAATATGGCTTTAACACGGGCCTCTTTGTCTTTCTTCTTCATATGTGGATATTGATCCATTTCCTTAAGTAATTCACCTTCCATGACCATGGCTGCCTTATGATAATAGTATTGAACCATTTTAGAGAAATCGGGATTCTTATCGATTGGTACACTTTCCAAAAACTTTGGTATTTTATGTTTTTCTCGACATTGTAATTGACAACATTGTGTTGTTGCCCATGGGGATATTTTTTTGGTGTTTCGGAAACACTTTATGATATTCTGAAGCATTTCTTGTTAATAATAACAAGTAATGAAATAACAGCGAAAACCCAAAAATATTAAGACACAATTTCCAATTTCGGGATTATTATTAAATATAAATAGAATAGAAAAATATTCTATATTCTGATTTTATTTTTGTTTGATTTTATTTCCTGATATACTTGAAGTTAACTTCAATGCTTTTAAATTTGAAACTGGAAAATATTGTTTTGTAGAAATTGTCTTTACAATAATACATATCAAAGTCCTGGAAATCAGAGATTATTAATTTATATCGTACAATTAATCAATGAACAAGTGAATGAGTTTAATTTCTTGGGAGTCTAACAACAACATTTCAAACAAATTGTCCATAAGTTGTCCTATGCAACCGCCAACCTCACCTGGTTGGTACAATCTGTCAATAACAAAAGAGGCTCTGGCGGCGGAGTATGGGCGGCATAACCCATCGGGGTTGGGCCTCTTTGGCGAAACTATTAATTGTTATGAAAACCGCACAGAAACGTCGGATAGAAACCCAAAACGTTGACAACCGAACGTTGTAGATTGCTTTTGGCTTCGATATTTAACATGGAACTTACCGGCTTGAGTGGCCATTACTCCCTGGATTATCACACCTACTGTGCCTCTTCATCACGTCCAGATGGCAATCCTTGAGAATTTGGGTTTCGCCACAAATGGTTTCCTTGCCAGTTCGTCTACCTTGTCTGTATGATTTGGAAAGTAGTTTATGATCCTTATCACATTTATATTTCTCTCATATAGGCTTTATATAACTTCAAGTCCTTTCCAGTAAAGATGAAGTACCTGACATTCTATATTATTTTCTTACATTTATAATAGATTGTTTTGTAGATAATTTTAATATAATTTCTTGGGTATTTTCTTTTATTATTATTATTATTACATAAATAAGTATGTATCTATTGAAAATATTTACTACATTTTACACATGTATGGTAAATTTAAAAAACAAATTTAATTAATGAAACATTTTTAATTATATTAAACTACAATAAACTAATCTAAAATTTATCATTTTTAATTTTTTTATAATTATTTTTGAATATACAAAAATAAGAATAAAGGATTTTCACTGATCTTTTGATAGTTTGTATTATCATATACTATACTATGTATAAAGAGTGTTCAAATTTGAGGTATCTTTTTAATAGATTACACTGTTTTTTTTTTCCATGTATGAAGTAGACATTCCGGTTAGTTAAAATGAAGTGAATAACGAACGGTACAACATTCCAACTCAGCAATGTAACCAAACGATATTTTAATAATAAGTTCAAAAATCGAAAATTGACCACCAACATCATGTAATTTAACACCATTGTACTTCTTCGGATAATCCTTAAACTATTGAAAACCTCGAAGACAACAACGAGAAAATATATCTAATTGAACACGAACATTATGGGAACTATCACTCACTTGAACCATCATCATTATGGGAAAAAGTAATTCAAAATTTTGGTAAAAGATTGATAGCCTAGCAGAGGAGATACAGTGGTGGATTTACCAGAAGGCTGAGTAGGCTTGGCGGCAAATTTGTGACTAAAATTTTTGTAGTGAATACTTCTTTAGGTACACTGAGTGCATCACCGTAGTTTCACGTGTTAGAAAAAATGACGAGCGAAAAACGATCAATTTTACTTCGCTTGCTTTCCTTGTTTGTTGATCCAGCTCATCAATACCTAAAGAGAGATTATCGCAAGATAAAGAAAAATTTACAGCTCCAATCAAAACCAGTCTTGTGACTTCTTTAAAAGTGAAAAAATATATTCTAATCAGCGTCGTTTATGCCAGTGAGTATCTTTCAAAGAAAAATGGAAAAAAATAAAGTTAATTACCGAAATTGGCTGGTTTATTCTAAAAATAAAAGATATGTCTGTTTGGCATTCGGTCCATTGGAGAATAAGACTCAGATAGCGAACCAGGGGCGGCAAAATTTGAATAGCCTACTGCCGGCAAATGTGTAAATCCCCCATTGAGGAGGTCACTTACTTTAACCACATATATAATTAAATTCCACACAATTTATATCTTTTAATTCAAATTTCAAGAGAAACCTCAAATTTGAATACCCTTTTTTAGGTAAAGTTGGATGTTGGAAGGAGAATATAAGTTTTGGTGAGTTGAATTCGAATAAAATGAATCATCATCTATCGTTGTGTTCGATTTGTTATTATAGTATTTATATAAAACTGAATGATTTCTTTATATCATCAGTTTAATTGATTAGTTGATTGATTGAATGATTTGATTTTAAATTTGATTCAATTGAAATTAATTTAATTTGTTAATTTTATTGTAATATCACGCATGAGATGCTCCCTAACTTTCTATATTATTTCCTTTCTTTATGGCTTCGAATGCAGTTTTTTTTATTTAAATTTATATTTTTTTATTATTTTAATTATCATTTTTCCAGGGGAAAATTGCACACAACTTATTAAATTTTCTTATCCTTTTCTGCATACATTTAATTCATTTGTTTTTTTGTTTTGTTTTGTTATTTTTAATTTCATTTATTTATTTATTTGTATATTTGTTTTTATTACAATTATTATTATTATTTATTTATTGTTTTAATTTTTTGTTTTAACTTAAAACTGACATAATTAATTAATTAATTAGAATTAGATTTAGATTTTTTCCTTAATTGTTTTAAATTAATTTCAAATTAATTGTTTTGTTTATAAATTAAATAAAAAGCACACAAAAACTGGTCATCGTCATCATCGTCCCGCTACTAACTAAAACTTCTAGAACTATTTCTTTTATATCCATTTTAATCTAATCTACTATTGTAAGTTAATCTAATTTAATTATTGAATTAATTAAAAGTGATTTATTTATACAATAAGTGTATTCATGAAAACTACAATAGTTCTTATCTTTTATATGAAAATTGGAACCAAATATTCATTTATTTTTTTTCCTTAAAGAATTTTTCTTTTTTAAATTTTTTTGTAATATTTTTTTATCATTTTTTGTTTAGTTTAGGATTCATGGAAAGGAAGAGAAAGGACTTACAGAACTAACATCACGTTTGAATTTTTTTTTTAATAAAATTTTAGCGTTGATAAATTTCTTAAGATTGCTCGGCTTACAAAAGAAAAATAAAATAAAATAAAAAAATGAGTACGACAAAAGAGAATTTAAAATTTAAAATTTAAAAATATTATTGTAGATTATTTTGTAGAAGATCAAGAACTTAATTTGTAATATTATAAATAATTTTTTTTTACAGAGATACAGAACAGATCCTGTATAGTATCTATGAACAGACACACACAAACAAAAACATTCATCATAATTATGTACTTCTTTTTTACTTTTTCTTTTGTTAAATTAAGCACAATGGGAAGAATCCACGCATGAAAACTGAACTGAATGAAGTTAGAGTCAATCAATCAATAGACATTGGTTGGCTTAGTTCAATCAACTTCTTTCTTTTCAATTTTCAAATCATATTTAGCAACCAATTCTTCAGGTGAATATCTAGGAGAACAAAAAAAAAAAATCAAAAAAAAAAAAAAATCCAATTAATTAAAAGTTAATAGATCTCAAACGAGTGAGTAGTTGAAGATGTTAGGTGATAATGAAGTCACATGATGCCACAGACACACAGAATCCTATACCCATCCAAACGAACTGTAGTTTGCAAAATGACAGAGGCTCGTCCAGTTTATCAGTAGAGTTGCTACCTGTCCAAGCAAACTAGGTAAGGCTAAGTTAGGGAAGGGTGGTAGCCGGTATTAAGGCCATTAAAGACTCTCACAACCTGATCAGTAAAGGAACCTCATAAGACAACTGCCATTTATCATCTATTGCTAGGCAAAAGAGACTAGCCATTATGCAGGAAGACAGTTGAGCCCAACGTATGCTGGCTCTCTTCTGTCTCATCATTTATATGCAGTTTGCAAGTTTCCAGAGGCGTCCCCAAAGAACCCAGTTTATCTGTAGGGTGGATGCTTCCCTCGCAAGTTAGGTAAGGCTTAGTTAGGGAAGGTGAGGGTAAGCCCTACCCACTTATGCGAATTAGGCCCACAGACACAGTGTCCTTTTTCCTGGGGAATCAACCTCAAAAGACTAGGATAATGACTGTCCTAGCAAGATAGATTAAATCAGGTAGGAGTGGTAGTACTAAAATAATCTCACTTAGGCCAACAAAGTTCATTTGTGATGATACAAACACCGGAAAGCTTGAGAGCCTCAACAGATGCTTCAACAAGCGATATGAGAGATATGAACCAAACGATTTAAACCTTTTTGATAACGTTGGATATAAGCAAGTAAGGTGACTGATTGTTTCCTCCTCCGCCTTCCTCATCCTTACAACTTCTGCAAAATTCAGTTGCAGGAACCCGAAGCCTAGTGGCATGTATGGCAATTACGAACTGGTAATAAGATTTTAGCCGTTCCTTTTTATTCATTTATTTTTTAGCAGTTTACAGGTTACAAGCGATGCACCAAATTCTTCATTTATCTGTGGGGTGGTGCAGGTCTTCCAACAATCTAATCTGTTATGCAATTACCAGAAATTAAAAAAATCACTGGTTTCACATTGAAGAATGTTGAAATCTCATGTAGTAAATTAAAACATTCTGCAATTCTAGAACTAAGGGATATCGAATCCCTTGGATTTCATTTCGGTCTGGCCATCATATAATATGAAAAAAGATTAAAAAAACCTTACCCAATAAGATTTTGTAGATCACAAACAAATCGATAGACATAACGTTTGCCAGCGGTCTTGTGAATGATGTTTTTGTCATAATAATAACGTAGACCTCGGCTGAGTTTCTCATAATTCATTTTTGGTTTATTTTTACGTACGCCCCAACGTCTTGCAACCTGAAGATGAAGATGTGAAAAGTGAGAAGAAAATATTAAATATTATTGCAAAGTTCTATTTTAAGTGTATGTATTTACCTCATCTGGATCAGTTAATTTAAATTCCCAACCATCACCAGTCCATGAAATAAAACTCTGGCATGTCTTATCCATTAAAAGTTCTAGCAGAAATTGCCATAATTGTATGGGTCCTGAACCAGTAAAGGGTGTCATGCCACCTTGTGCTCCATAACTGCCCAGCAGTGCTTTATCTAAGCCCAGTGTGCCCATATAGGCAGCTGGATGTTGATGATGGCCCCATTGATCCATAGGCGGTTGACCAGCCATCGCTTGGAATTGTGGTGCATCGTAGGGTGCAAATTCAGCCGCATATGAGTCATGATAGCGTGATCTACCATAGGCACCATAAAAATCAGGACTACCATCTAGGCCATAACCATTGCCGGGACCATTGGCTGAGGGACCACCACCGTTACCCGCCGATGACGCCTGACTTTGGTGATCTTGTGGTGTTGATATGGAACTATGATAATCACTATCATCATAGTGTGAAGCCGAAGCCACTGCTGCTGCAGCTGCTGCTGCATTAGCCAAATGTGCTGGCAAACCATAATTTGAGAGATCTGTGGGATCAGTTTGTGCTGTGGTGGCATTTACCACATTTGTATAACCACCAGGATTACTTGGATTTTGATTACCCGTACCGGGTTCTTGTTTCAATTGATGTTGCTGGGTGTAAAGTGCAGTGGCTGCGGCTGTGGGATTTCGCATTGCCATTTGCATGTAATTCAAATTGGCACCACTGTTATTGTTGTTATTGTTATTATTGTTGTTGGAGGAGGCGGCGGAGGCGGCAGTGGCAGGCGTTGATTGTTGTTGTTGCTGTTGCTGTTGTGCTGCAGATGGTGGCAACATTGTTGTATTATTGCCACTGTTGCTACTTTGCTGTGATGGGGGTGGACTGTTGTTGCGTTCATGTGAATTATTATAACCTATAAAGATACAAACATATAAGATACAAGACTTAATAAATTTATCTACAATATTTTGTATAATATTTTTGTGATAGAAAATAAAATGGGCGTCATTTATTGCTCTCATTTCCAGATGAACCATCCAAAAAAGGTGTCAATCTCTTAAGAGATATGGTACTCTTCATGTATCTCATTCTCTCTCCCTTTCTTTCTCAGTTTCACTCTTACAAACACTTAGACATTGAAGATTTTGATGCTGATTTGACGAATTTCGAAAACCAATCAAAAACGAAAACAACACAATCACAATAACAACGCGTAATAGACAAATACTCACACATGGAATTGTATCTTAAAGATACACAATCACAATCACACACACATGTATACAAAAACACACATGCGCAATGATTCATTCATTCATTCAACTAAATAAACCTACAGATACAAAGATACTCTCAATGCTTTCGAAAGCAGTAAACGACCTGTTTAATGGGCTGCGAATATCTAAAACAAAATACAAGTATAAAAAAAAATCAAGAAGAAACGAATGTGCGAGAAGGTAAACGAATCCCATACCATACTATTCCATCGCATCGCCGCCTCGCATCCAATAGAACAATCAACTCTTTTCAACAGACAAACAAACAAACAGACAAAGCTTTTTTTATATCTCTGAGATACAATACAATACAAAACAAAAACCGATATAATGAAAGCAAAAAACCTGTTGAAACACATCTCATCACACAAAAGTTCATTCGCTCATTGATTCATTTCATTTATTGTATCTACAATAAAATGAATGTTAGTTTCTATCTGTCCGTCACTCCATCCAACCATTTGTCCGTCCATTCATTCATTCGCTCTCTTACACAATACCAAAAAAAAGAAGACTTGGCTTGCATTGAAATGGGAAAAAAGCTTTTGCCTCCTCATTCGTTAAAAAATGCTTCTGCTTTTTGCTTTACTCAAAACCGATATTGCGCAGATACGAATACAGATACGCATACATATGCGAACAACTTGAGATACATTCATATAATGTCTGCTGTTAGAATGAGAGAATGAACAAAACGAACGAACCAAATGAAACGAAATGAAACGATAACGACGACGACTATGACGATGAAAGCAAAGCAATACGAACGAAGCTCAACGAAGCAAAGTAAGTTCGCCGCTTTAAGATACACAGATACACTCCTCCTACTTTCAATATTTCATTTTCTTTCAGTCTTTTTGTTGATTCAATGTACTCAAATGAACTAAACGAAGAAACGAACGAACAAACGAGAAGATAGTCAAGCGAATCATCAAACTAATGGAACAATGGTAATGATGATGATGCTTTAGGCTACTACAATACAATACTTCAGTGGCATCAGCATCTCTATCTATCTAACTATCGTGTATAATATTATGTACTATTTACTTGAAGTAGAAACCCCTACGCGCATTCAATTTATCATGTGTCGTTCGTTTGTCGTTTAATTACTGCTGCTAATAAAGTTACTGTAAAGCAATGTTGATAATCAGTTCTCAATTGTTGTTGCTGCTGCTGCTGCTGTTGTCAAACAAACCAAAACCACCCCCAATCTACTTAGATTGACTCAATAGACACTTGTTGAATTGACTATCTTATAGATATTTATATCTATTATATATGTACGTACTTACAAATACAAGTTTTTGTCGCTTGCTTGTTTGCCTGCCTGCGGGCACAAACCACAAACCACTAAAGTGCACGATGCTGTGCTTTAGATAAATTGCAATTTAATTATTTAAAAGTGTCAAAAGGCAGACGCCGAGAGGCAAGGGGCCAGGAACCAGGCAGTTAGTTTATATGTTTGAACTGCATTTAATTTTTCCATTTTTTTTTTACATTGAGATACAATTTACACCCTCCGCCCAATAATAATAATGAAAACACCTCCACCATTACCACTCCACCATTATTATTATAGAAGTAGCAGCAGCATCATTCTTATAGTGTTAATTATGTAATTGTTGATTTTATGTCGTTTGTCGTCGTCATTGCGTAATTAAAGTTCATGTCTATTTGTTCTTTTAAATGTTTAAAGATGAAAATGAAAGAAAATAATTAAAAAAATAAAATAGAAGAAAATCTCTTTTTGATGTCATCATTTCGAGCGACAGTCGTCTTATTTGTCATTTGAAATGCTTCAACGCCTTAAACTTCCAACAAAGTTTAATTTGCAAATATTTGCTGAGGTTACAAATCATTTTTGATGAAACACAATCATCCAACCTCAATCAAAATGGTGTGTGAGCGTCCTTCAATTTATTCTACGAGTACATAGTAGCAGATTTCCAAGAACTTAATAAATTTGAATTGTATTTTAAGTGATTTTGTGAGATTGTCTTTTAAGGCGGTTTCACATCTTTTCACCATTTTATGAATTGTTCTTTGTGGTCACTTTAAATATTTTTTCAGCATTTTTCCAGCATTTTCAGTTTTTTTCTTTTAGTTTCATAGATGTAATAAGAAATATATCTTGTATTTAAGCTTGAATAACACAAAGATTTTATATGGAAAATATATCTTTCAATAATTGAAGAACTCTTGTTCAGATATTATGATGTGTTTGAACCGAATTTCACTTCAATAGCTCAAAAACTGAAAGCAAACAATGAAAAGACTGATGGTTATATAAGTGGTAGAGAAACAGGAGGGTATATGGTGTCAAACACAGGTTCCTAAAGTGGGCGTTAGTTGCACTCTTGCGGGCGTAGGCTTCCAGAGGGGCAGTGGAAGGCTCGGAGAAAATAAGGTGACATTAAGGCAATCTAGAGGGATACGGCAGACAAATTAAATCTTCTTTAAAAAAAAGAAAGTTAAGTTATAAATTTTAAAGCTCCAAGTGGTCGGTGTTCTTAATAAGTTTGGGAACCTAAGGTGTAAGAAATCGGTATAGTGTCTCATAGCGCCCAAAAACCATTATTCAACAAAGATTGCTATCTACTTTCTCGCAACTGCGGTCTCACATATGGTTAAGTGACAAGGGGTACAACTCCAATCCAATTACCAACAATAGAAGATATCATTTGTGAGTCCATCATCAAGGCAGTGGAGGCGCCATACTCAGCAAATTATTCGTACAAAATTAACAGAAATGATGATCTAGAATTAGGAGGAAGTCAAACAAAATATTTATAAAAGGAAGGGTCCGCACATATCATAAATTTAAGAATCACTTTAATAGGAAATTTGGTTTTCTTTTCGATAAACCTTATTCTGTTTGTATAGAAATCTGTTTTGAGCAATAGAATTTGTGGTGAATTTCTTTGATTTGCTTTAAATTTTTCTTGCAAAATTTACCTTGTTGACTAAAGAAATTGACATCGGAATCAGTGTAATATGAAGAATTTGCTGATGATGATGGCGTTGTTGTTGCTGCTGTCGTTGAATGTTGCGACGGTGAATAGTCACCAGCAACAAATGATGTAATATCATTAAAGTAACCCAGGCCTAAGGATGCTGCTGTTGAGCTGCTTAAAATACCAACACTACTCAATATTGAACTTGCTGTTGTGACATTAGAAGAACTAAGGACACCACCACCTGTAGGACCACCACCACCAACACCACTACTACTGACACCACTACTAGTGGATGATGATGCAGGTGTTGATGCAGCTGATGATGAGGAATTTGAAGATATTGATGATGTTGTACTACTGCTGCCTGTGCTGCCGCCGGATAAACGATGATGTTGCTGTGGCTGTTGCTGTTGATGGTGAATTTGTTGTTGCTGCTGCTGTGGTTGCAATTGTTGTTGCAATGTCGGTGATAAGCTATTCATATTCATTTGATTATATTGCTGTTGTTGCAAATGTTGTTGCTGCTGTTGATGTTGCTGTTGCTGCTGCTGCTGCTGATTGTGTTGCTGATAATGTGACGTCGATAAATGTTGTTGTTGCTGCTGTTGCTGTTGATGCTGATGTTGTTGTTGTTGATGATGATGTTGCTGATGGTGATGAGAATGTGAATGATGATGATGAAGATGCGTTGTTGTTTGATGTGGCAAATGATAAGTTGCATAATTTTCATAACTTTGTAGTACCATGTTGCTGATGTTACTATTATTAATGGATGGTGTTGCAGCCTCTGATGTTGTTGTTATATAATTCTTATTTAATGACGTTTGACAATTGTTGTTATTATGAATATTATATTGCTGTTGTTGATGCTGTAGATTCTTATTTTTTAAAATTGAATTTTGATTGGTTAGCAGTGTTGCCTTTAAAAGTTCCAAGTTTGATTTCGTTGGTGACAATATTGGTTGTGTTGCTGCTGATGTTGCTGGTGCTGTTGGTGTCGCTGTTGCTGCGCTTATTATGCTGGAACCAACTAAAAACGCAGAGGGCGGCATTTCTTCGAGTTTTCAATTGAATTTCTCAAAATTGTTGGTGTAGTTGTTGTTGCTGTCGTTTTAATATGAAAAACGCACGTCGTCATTGACTTTTGTTTTACAATGCGTTTTTAAATTTCTTGTACTTCTTATTGTTGTTATTATTATTAAGTATTTTTTTTTTTTTGTGTTTTTGCTGTGGGTCACTCAATAGTCTCTCTAGGGGGGGCACAAGCATTCAGAATCAGCATCAACATTGGCAGCAATTGAATTCTTTAGTATTTTGAGTTTAATTAAAATGAATGCTGGTAGTTCTTGCAGTTTATTTACGTATATTAAAACTGATTTGATTTTGGGTTTTCAATTTGATTTTATTCTCTTTTTCGCACAACGAGGACACTTTAGTTATACTACTTATTGTTGTTGCTGTCGTTGATGATGTTGTTGATGATCTTGTTGTGGGCGCATTTATTGTTGCCTCTGTTGTTGTTGTAATTCACATTATGCGGGCGCGGGCACATTTCAATTGCATATAAATTAAAATATTTTCTTTTGTGATTTTTATTTGCCTCTCAGTTTTTTTCCATATATTTTAGCACTTTGACAATCACACACAAAATATTATAATATCATTAATATTTATTTTTCCTTTTTCTTAATAAATTTGCAGATAAGAAAGATATCTTTCACACATTGTTGTTTGTTGTTTTGTTATTTTATGTTGAAATACTTCTTTATCAACTTTTTATTTTATTTTTTATAAAATTCTAATTATGTATTTGTTTGTATTTATCGCAATTTCTTTACGACATAATAGTAGTTTTCATCACAATCCGTTTGTTCGTTATTTCAAAAAAAGATTCTTTTTTCTGTAATATTTCTTTCTTATTAAACACAACCGATCCGCTTGGCACCACTTACATTTTCGACATCCGCTCAAGAACTGAAGTTGTGTTGAAGTTTTTCGTTTCAATTTACTTTGAATTCGTTTGCTACGTGCGCATTTTACTCACTCGCTTGCTAGCTCTGCTTTACTCTCTCACTGACTCTATGGCGTCTCTTTGCCTTGCGCATACAACATATTTGTATGTGAGATGAATGAGCGACCGACCGAGCCACTTGTTGTTGTGTGTGTCGTGTAGTACTAACTCTGTGTGTTTTTTCTCGAGTGGTTAACGATCTTATTGAATCGTCGTCGGTAAGTGAGAGCACGACGAACTTGAACAGAGTAGTAGTAGTAGTAGTTGGTCAGAGTGAGAGCGAACAATTACAACAATAATAATATTCAAATAGAGAATTTATCCACAAATGATATTCGTATTTGCTTTGCTTTTGCCTTTGTTTTGTGTATAGTAATGTGTTTGTTATTTTTGTTATTATTGCTTTTGTTCTTGCTGCCGCGCTGCCAGTTCTACTGTTTTTGTTGGTATTATTATTGTTAGTTGTGGGTTTTTAATGTTTTTCGTTTTTTGTTATTATAAATTCATTTAATTATTTTTCTTTTATTTTGTTTCATTTGATTTATTTATATTATTTCTTATTTATGCTCTAATTTTTTTATTTTTATTTCAAAATTTATATTGCGTATCAGATATTTAAATAAAATTCAAATTCAAAATGAAAGACATTTACCAAATTAAGTAAAAAAAACTGTTAATCAATAAACAAATACAATGCAATAAAGAAATCTTCCATTTTGTTGGGTTTGAAATAGAAAAATGGCTCAACAACAAACAATCATTTTGAAATCATTCGTGGGCTTCGACATCATTAACAACATCAACAACAATAACAAAATGACCAGCAAGCCCAAGTTCAGTTCATTTTTCATCTTTCATACATAGTTTTTTCATCTTTTTCTTTCATCTTTGTTTTTTTTTTTTGCGATGGCCACCAACAACTAAAAGCATAATATAGTATATTTTTTTAGAGTGGGTTTGGCCGCTTTGTTGGCATGATCTCATGTCTCTCGGTTTGTCGTACGTGTTGTTTTTGTTGTTGTTATTATTATTGTGAGCGCCACAGCTACAATGCCATAGTCACAGAGTGAGTGAGTGAGTGAGTGCTTTGCTAACCCCAACACGAGCGCGTGGGTTGCTACGAATGAGTAGCAAATAGTAATACAAAACAACAACAACAACAACACCACATATAACTTATAATACACAAAATGGCGTTCATCATTGATATGTGTAAAAAATTGTAGTTTTAAAGTAAAACTAAAACGTGAGTTATTACATAAATTGAATCCACCAATAGCACAAGCAAAATGAAAGAATCTTTTAAAAACAAATTGCCAAGTTATATTTGTTTTTCGCAGAAAAAAAAAACCTGGAAGTGAAATAGACTTCAATTGATAATTTACAAAAAAAATAAACAACCACTGATTATTGATAGAACAGAAGAGGTTGACAAGTAGTTTTTTTTTGTTCTTGATGCACTTGATTACCGGGTCTTGTTATAATTATGTCTGCCTTGCCTGTGTTTCTTATCGTATCGTTCTTATAATCATTGATAACGAAATTGCAATAACAAATAAATTAAAAACTTATAATACTAAGTAACACCACTAATATCACGTCACTTAAATGCGATCAAATATATGAGAATTCAGTAAAATCTCTCATACTTCCAATGAAATTCACTGGCCACAAAAGTTGCCATCTCGCCGGATTGCGTTTTGTTCTATAAACATAACTTAGGACTTCGGAAATTTGTCCGAGGACAAATTGTACAGGAAAATACATATAAGCTTAATAGATCTAGCAAAAAAACACATAAATTACTGGGACTGACACGGACAAGCATCCGGATAGCCTCAGGTTTCTTGACATGACATTGCAGAGTAATAAAGTAAAGAAGAAGAGGCGTCAGCAGAACACGTACTTTGTCACTGCAAAGGCCTAATCTGAATCAAACTCCGCCACCTTGGAACTTGAACCAGAACTTGGTTCCAGTTGAAATTGCAAATTTGTCTCCGAAGAAAGTCTGATGAATACCAGAATCACAAAAGCCCCACTTGCGGCTGCAGTAACTATGTTTACTAGTTCCCACCCTTCCCCAAATTCTCTTTAAATGAAGTAGGTTATATTGAGATTTTAAAGGACACAAAAGTTTGATATTTGCCGTGACAGTAAAAAACAGACACACGTATTCTATCTTAAGATAGATTTTTGAGAGCGTATTCAGGTGTTCCCTGTTATAAATGAAGGGCTCTGAGAAACTATCACCCAAGTGAGTTTTTTTAAATTTATTGTGATATTTCTTCATTTGAATTTATTGTGATATTTATTTATTATTATTTCCTTTCCCAATTAACATAATTTCTATTATTATTATTAATGTATTGTATTAACATTAAATTTTATTCAAAAATTTAAATGAATTTAACTGTTAATTTCCCTGTCATCCGTTTGGTTGGATCAATCAAATCATTTACAATCATCCACAATCAATATGCTGCAAAGTTAAGCAGCTGCAGACCATATATGATTTTAGGTTTTTTCTTTTTAAATTTGGCCAAATGTTTAATGAACTTTGTAAAAATTATATGATTGACCATAAAAGGTCGACGAAGTAGTAGTCATCACAGGCCAGGCCGACTGGCCAACCAACTAATGGACAAAAGAACTTCTTGGACACTTGGATTGATGGATCATTGAGGTTGGTTTAGTGTTTTTGGTTTGTGAGTTGATCAATTTAAAATTCTGAATACGCCAAATTTTAAGCGCACGCGCATATTAAATCATAAAAGTTTATTTCTTTATCATTGTTAATGTTGTTGTTGTTATTATTTATTATTAGTAAGTTAAAGAGACGATAATTCATTTCATTTCAGTTTTACCACATCATAATTTTTCTTTCATATCATGTTTTGTTATAAGTATGTAAAGTGTCAAGACTAACAACAACAATTCAGCTCAACTCAGCTAAAAAACAAAAAACAACAAAGGTCTCTTCACTCTCTCTCTCTTACTCTTTCATTTTATTCCCCAAAATAAAAAAGCGGAAATATACAACAACAAACAATATCATTGAATAATCGAAGTAGGTACAACACTCGACGCGTTTCCGGTTGAAGCACGTGCGCCTCTTTCACAGAAGAACAGAAGAATTGTCAAAATATACAACAACAAAAAATGATCAGAAATGAGTGGCTCAAAAAACTGAAAACTTAAATATAATCAGAATCAGAATCAGGCGCGGCAACACTCACTATCACACAGATACACACATACACTTGTTGTTTTTTTTTTATACATATGTGATTTAAGCCAACTAACCAAAGGGAAGTGCGATCAAACTTGACGCATCCTAATAACGATGAAGATATGTGGTATAAATTATTGTACTTGCCTAAAATGTTCACGTTCAATAAATTTGACAATCTCACAATGGCAAGCGAACATTATAATTATGTATTTCTATGTCCCTTTCTCCCTTTCTCTCTTTCATTCTGTATCTTTTACTCTTTATACTAAATTTAAATGATTAAAAGGGTTCGCTTCTTCTCACTTTTGAGGGTTGTAGTAAGGGAGGAAGGGTGGAGGGATGGATGAATGGAGGTTGGAAGGTACCTACAAATGTCAGTACAAGATTTGAATATAAAATGAAGATGGTGTGTGCCAATGATGAATGAATGAATGAAGTTGTCCTCTTCAATCTATGAACTGCAACAGCAAAATGATGTTGTTGATGAATTTCAATCGAAACTTGTTCAAGAAGCTTAACAAAACAAGAAAAGAATAGTAAGAAAAAAACAAAAATCAACTCCTTCTATGATGAAATCAGAGAAGAGCGCAGGAGCATGCGCCTAAGCAACCAACAATGGCGGCGTATATCCTGCCACCACACACACATATACGAGTACATTCATTCTCCTTGCACAGATACAATCAAAGACACATATGAATCATGAATATAAAAAAGATAAAGAAACTTATACTACTTACACACAAGTGAGTGAGAAGAAGAAGGAAGAACAAAACGACATGTTTTCGGGAACAATGGGAAATCATATTTAGAGGAATTTCAGTGCTAAAAGGATTACAATTTAATGCAATAACGCGCATGCGGAAAAACTGGTTGTAATTCAATGAATGAATGGAAGATGTTTTGGAACAAATGAATGGCAGCAATTGGTTGTTGTCTGGTTATTTGGTACGAGACACAAAGTAGGAGTTACTGGAAGGAAGCGCCTACAGGCAGTCATTAAAAATGCTTTAAAAGGATTGCAAGCGGCCACAGTCACAGCTGGCGACATCATAAAGCAGAGTATGGATTGTGGGGAGAAAGACTATTTGTCTATCTGTCTGTCTGCATGATGCACAAAACAATTGCAAAGTAAAAAAACAAAGAAAAGGATTTTCTTGTTTTGTTAGCAATTGAGAAGATACGATTTTACGATTGATATCAATAAAAGAAAATGTTCAAGGAAAAGATTTAACACGTGTGCATCATCTAAATTTCCTTCTGTTTTTCTTCAATTTTTTTTATTTTCTATTCTATAAAAAAAGGAGCCGATCCAATACAAATGCAATCATCATCAATTGAACGATTCATTGAACGCGCTACGCATGCGCGCATCAAACAAACCAAGCGTAACTTCTCTCTGTTTCTCTCCGGCATTGTTCAATAGCTCTTCTCATCAATCGCTTAGGCATTGTGTTTAATATGCACTTCCGGTTGGGTTCTGTTGTTTCTTTTCACCATCACCTTCTCCTGTGCCGTTGCCTTTGTCTGCTCTAACAATCTTTCAAAACAAACCGTATATGCGTGCGTGTGGCGCATAGCCCCCGAGTATGGAAAGAACCACCTCCCGCATTCATCAACTCACAAAGAACTAACTAACTAACTAACACAAACATCGGCAGAAAGTACAGTGAAGCCGGCTAATGTAAATCGGATGTCAATGCATTTCAAAAGCCGCGCGTGACGCATATAAATTAAAAAAAAAAAAGCAAAAAATAATAATTAATAAATACAAAAAACAACAAAGAAAAATAAATAATCAAAATAAAACTACAATTTCATTAAAAAATAAAGGAAAAATAACCTGTTACATACTAAAAGCCCAAGTTAAAGTTAAAAGCTACAAAAAATAAAAAAAAAAATAATAACAGCAAAGAAGAAAAGAAACTGTTACGCTAAAAACGGAAGGAAATCATAAACAGCGACAACCGACGACGACAATGACTAACTAACGACAGTAACAATTTTCCAACCACGTTACCATGTTGTTGTTGCCAACATCTTGGAGCTGCTACTTTGGTAATTATAAATTCTACCAGTTTCATTCATTCATTCATTCCACCTTTTACTATGTTAAGAGTCTTTCTTGTCTTGAGAGGCACGCCCCGAATTCAATTCGAATCAACTTAATTCAGTCAGTGACTCCTCTACCTTGGCATTCAATCAAGTACAACAGCACTAAACAATTGTATCCCCCCAATAACAAGAACCACTCTGCCTCTCTCCTAGTGTATCTACAATAATTCTATCAACATATGGTGACCAAAGACTAATACCAGCCATTGCCATCCATTTCCATCCAATGCCATTGTTAATGGAAAATAGTATTAATTTTCTTTTAAGAACTCATGCAATTTTCATCAATGAATGAGGATGAGTATGAGGATGTTTCTTCTCATTTTGCTTTAGTTGTCTAAGAGGAAATGAAGTTGGAAAAAATAGTTTAAAAAAAAAGAGAGAGCATCTTTTTCTTTTGTTAGACTTTAATAGATAGTAAGTGCATATTCTCATATTCTCAAAATGTAAAAGAAAAAGCATCATTCTTATTAAGTTGAGTTCTTTTTCCATTGTTTTTTTTTCTGTTTTTCTTTTTATTATTAAACTATAAAACCGATTTACTACAATCAGCAGTCAAAAGAGAGAATATAACAACTTTTCTATATGTGCAAGTATTTGTATTTGATGACATTCGATTTTGATAGTCATCCATCCCATCATCCTAGTATAGTAAATGGAAAATTCAGAGCGGAAATGAAACCAGATACATACTACATGGTGGAGAGGATGGTTGAGGTAAGATCACTTGTGTGTGTGTTTGTTTGTTTATTTGTAATCAAGACCACATTTCCCGCTGACAGACAAACAGACTGACATACAGGAGTAGCGCTCATAGATACTAGATGTACAGGTAGTTTATGTAGATTAATTACCATAAAGCAGCATACGTGTAATACAGCCAAGCAGTCAATCCGTCAATAAAGAGAATTCAATATTTTACAATGAGAAATTTATATTTAAATGTTCTATTTACCCTTTAGTAAAATTTATCCCACCTAAAAGATACCATAGTATATTTTGAATTAATAACTTAAAAAATAAAACTCCCACACACAGTAGACAATTATGTACTAAGGACAATTTAATTTAGTGGTACAGGACTTTTTTTTTCGTAGAGGAAAAACATTAATACGCAATGAGGCATAACAATTTACTATACTCTCCTCTTACACTACACCTACTCTCTCTCTCTCTCTTTTGTACATAAATAAAGTATCTACAACTACAAGAATACATATGAGTGACTCCTAGTACTAGAGATACCCTTAAATGTTAAAAGTTGTTGTGTAATTTATCAAAAAAAAAAACAATAACATAAAGAAATTGCGTGGGAACATTATAAAAGTAAGTATTTATATATACTAATAAGTATCTATTTGTATCTAGACACTCACACACAGAGAGAGAGAGAGACAAGGATCATTGTTGTTAACGTTTAAAAAAAAGTAATTGGAAATGAAATTAATGAGCTATGAACAAAAAATTTCATAATTTTTTTAATTGAGAAAATTCTTCCCAATTCCCTTCAATGGTTTGAGAATCTTATAAAGAAAAAATGTTGGCAAATCATTGAAAAATATAACACTTCAAACTGCAAAAACTAGGAGGAAAAACTCATGATGAAGAGAGAAAAGAAAACTCTAAATATTTTTAGAGTTTTATTGCGAAAAAGGTTTATTGGCCCATCATGAGGCTCTCATTCATGAAATCGAAATATAAAAACACAAAAAAAATTTGTCAAGAAAAGAACAATTCATCATTCATAAGAAGCCAAGGAGAAAGAAGGACTGAGCTGCATGCAACATACTAGAAGCCGCAGGATATTTCAATACAATGTAAATCAGTGAAATGAACAAACAAAACACCAAAACAACAATCAAATGAGAAAATCACATCCGGTAATTTATTAGTTCCTTTAGTTCCGTATAGTTTTTAGAGCTCACTGTGGTTGTCCCTTCATTCATTCATTCATTCATCTGTTTTATTGTCCGTCTTGGCTTTTGTTTTCTGAAAGAGAGAGAGAGAGAGAGTAGTGGATGCAGCACCTTGCAACACAAACTTACTCACTCACTCAGTCAGTCTTAGTCTCAATATCACTTTGCCCATCCATTGCACCGATTCTTTTATGAGTTTGAAACCTTTCATTGTTTGTTTGTCTTAAGATTTTTATGAATGAAAAATGAAAACGAACCCAAAACCGAATTGATCTCATCTGATCTCATCTCATTGCATCGGATTTGTGATGTGATGTTAAAGTGAAGGACAAAACGCCTGCGCGCACAAGTAAATTAGGCAAGAAGAGACTTTGGACATTCATTCATTCAGATCAGTTATTCAAGGCAAGTAGCTAAAAAAGCAGGTAGCATATCTATTTTTTTAGATCTTCCACTTTATGTAGTATACTAGTATCTTGTATCTTAAAGTAAACAACAACAATATCACAGAGTATGAATGCCTTATGTCATGCGAAAGAATTTCTCATATTCGTAAGTATCCTGAGAGAAATTTATTCAGATTGAGTTAGTGAGTTAGTGAATGAATGAGTAGAGAAAAGAGAATAAACGAAACGGAACCAAAAATTCGGAAATATGAGCACATGATAGTATCTGAGTACACTCTGTCTGTCTTTCTGTCTTTATGTTTGTGTGTGTGAGTGTGTGTAGGTGGTTTGCCTGCGTGTTTGTTATGAAATGCATACTTAAATGGGACGGACAACCATCAAAGTGAACAATCTGGCAAATGCAGCATTTTAAGGGCACATTAAGAACTGATCAAAGCATGAACTCAGCTCAACTCAACTGAACTAAACTGAACTGAACAGTTGGTTGTGTTGTATGTTGTTGCCGCACACATGTTACCCAAAACGTCATACGAAAGCAGCAAGCAGCAATAACAAGGACAGCCGTAGTCATGGTGATAGTTGGACAGGTGCACAATCGGCAAATAACACAACAGATACCCAACACAGTACCAGAGACTAGCAGCACCAGCAGCACATCAACACAGCAACAATCAGCGTACCTCAAGTAAGGCCCTATGATGTATGTATGTTTGTAGTACTAGTAGTATGTGTAGATTTCAGGGTAAGCAGTGGCGCAGTCACATGGACAGACTTCAGCTCACTTGTCTGCCAGTCAGTTCAACGCATTCGCTCACTCATATGTCTGTTCTTTCTTTGGTAAAATATAGTATAGTGAGTCAAATAAGAAAAAACGCACTTTCCCTTGATATAACAATGATCATCATTATTATCATCATCATCATCACTATTACCCTTGTTGTTACCACCTTCTACCATACAACAAACTAAGTATGTTTAGTTAAGTTTTCTTAAATTTCTCATTGGTTTCATCATCATCATGATTTGAAGGTAACAAATGAACAAAATACTCATACGTACAATATATGGTTCACTCAAGACTTGGTTAAAATATCTAGATATAGTGTATACTTAATTTGACTACCTTCTGTTGTTTGGCCTGGTTTTCTTTTTCTGTTTTTAATACAAAATGCTAAGAATGATACACTAACAGAGTTCATTGTCTGATGGATGAATGATTAGTCAAGGACTTTAGGTCATTCATTTATAAAATAAAGATAAAATTAAATATATACTCGTATTAAAATCAAAATACAGTTTCCCATAACACAGAATTTAATTATGTCATATGCAAAGCAATTAAATTTGACCAAAACATTCAAATTTAAATTCAAAATATCTAAAGTCATTTGCGTGTTCTCAGAAAGTGTTTTCCGGTTCTGATCGCTTGGGAAAAATTCTCTGCAAATAATTGACAGACAAATAATGAAATTATATGGAATCAGGATAATATTAAGGCAAACATAACAAGCTGGTGGATTGGTTGACTGGCTGCTGCTGGTGCAAGGTGGTGAGAACTAAAAAAAAAAATCATGCAACAAATAAAAAATATTTTAAGTTGACATTGCAATACTGTGATACAAAAGTGAGGGTGCACCACCACCATCATCATCATTATCATAGCTCAACATTCTAAAAACCAGCAGAATATGTTTTTCATGTTTTTCCGACAAAAGCATTTTACAATGAAATTCTAAAGCAAAGTGCAACAACGACTGCAAGTGAGGGAGAGTAAGGTCCAAAGGGCATTAGATGGTAATCAGAAGTAAACAACAAGAAGAATGTGCAATACAATAGAATGGTAAAACAACAAGTCCTTAGCAAAGTGTCCTGTATCAACCACCATCAACACCACCACCACCACCACCATCACTATTCATTGTTTTAGCCCAAAGGACAAGTAGGCAGGCAGACAGGCACCCTTGACACTTGACTGCCTTACATTGGTAAATGGAAAAGGGCTTCTCTCTCCCTCTATCTATCTTTCTCTCCTGGTTTCGGCCAAGTTCCTTCGCATTGCTTTAATGATGCAGGTTTAGTTATAAGTTTAAATTTGTTATGTTGTGTTCCGTTGCATTGCATTGTCATTTGTTTCGTTTATCATTTGAAAGTGCCAACAATTTTATTAAAATGTTATAATTTGTTTCTCCTTTGTCTCCTGTTTTTGCTCACTGCACACTGCACACACACACCTGAAGCATATTTTTATGGACGTGGGAAAAACTTTTTGTCTATTTCATTTTACACTCTCCATACTTACTCCCTTACTACACTTGATCTTTTAGTGAAATAAAGAGTAATAGTAGTTGGCAATGCAAATGCAATTTAAGATTTTTATCTGTTTCTATCTTTCTTCCATTCCATTCTTTCATTCTTGAAATGCGACGAAGAGTTCTTAAGTTAAAATCAGCGAATGTCACATAAAAAGAAATGAAGTGGAAGAAAACATAAATTGGTTGTGGATTTTTAAATAAAGTACCAGAAGATTCTTTCAAAAAATTCACTTCTTTCTTTCATTATATTCCATTCATTTGCTTTGTTTGATTTTTTTTTATATCATATCTTCTTTTGCTCTCTTTCACTTTACATATTTTGGCATTTGCTGTTTTTTCTTTGTTTTAAAAAATGCGTCAAATTTGTGTAAATAATAAAATTGTTGAATATTTTTTTGTGAGTTTGTGTCTGCGCGGCTTTGTCAAAAAAGATAAAATATCTTGTTGTCGTTTGTCTCAGCTGTCGAAGACGATGAAGAGAGGAGCTCCAAAATTAACAACAACAATAATAATAATAATAGCAACAAAGGCGGTAATTGTCGTTTGATCTTCACCGCACTCCTAAATTCACCGCTCTACTCTTCCTTCGCTTCGTCTCATCGTTTATTGAAGAACTCACTTTACTATTCTCTGCATACGATTTGCTTAGTTGCCCAGTCAGTCGATTGATCACTCTCTCTTTGCTTTTAAGTACTATGTATTGTAGATACTTTGCATTGAGATGCAGATGAGTTTTTAGTTGTGTTTTCTTTTTTTTGACACATTATGTTTTGTTGTTGTAGTTGTTTTTATCTTTAATTTTTCTATTTGAACTTTGGGTAATTAGTGTGCGTGCGTGAGTGCAAAAGGGGCGCGGTTGTGTTTGCCTTTTTATTTACATTTGTATTTTTGTTTTTCAATTTACATAATTTTCATTCATTCTGAGATAAGAGGAGAAGCTAATAACTAGCAAACAGACACCTTCGCCGCCTCTTTCCAAATGCAACAAGGAATTGATAATTTCATTTTGTCAAAAACCAAAATTCACACAATTCAATTAAGTTGGCTTATAAAGCGGCAATTAAAATTTAGTTTGTTTTCCATTTGTTTTCTTCATATTTTCTTCCCATTTCTCTTAGTACGTTCGTTTATCATCAGACAACCGACCCCGAATTTGGTTGCAAATAGCATTTCAATTCAAAGATAATCGAACAAGATGCAAAGAAACCCTAAAGATAGTATTCCACGAGTACATTAAAAAGATAAATTCATTCACTCATTCACCAATAAGATTAAGTGTAATGAAGGCGGCTGAGTAAGCAAAACAAGTCAAGGCAAGTCATGGTAAAGTAATGCGCTAGGTAAGGTAAGGTAAGGTAAGAAGACTCTACAGGCAAAAGTCAACAATCGGAAATATAGACGGAAATTAAAAAAGCGCATAGAGTCACAACCAGCCAGCAGTCATAACAAATGCCAACAGAATCACTGACTGATATTCAAAGGACATCGTCATCATAAACATCGAAGGTATTGGGGCAAAAGTTTAACGGATATTTACGGTTTACTCAATATGGAATTTATCTTTAAATAATAAAAAAAAGGAAAGTTTATTTTGCCAATTTTTTTTATAAATGAAAAGAGCAACATTGGATGTTAAGACATCAACAGATTGTTTGGAAAATTTTAGAGATTTTTTAATGACAATTTATACACGAAAGTGTAAAACAAAAAATTTATTTAATGGAAATAATTTCATTTTTATATTCTAATAAATTTATAAAAACCTTCAACTGTTGTATAATACTTCTATCGAAAAAAAATTGTATTCAATTGTTGTTGTTGTTGAGAGCAACACAATTTCACAAACGATGTGTCCAGTCTATACAAAATTCATATACTTTGACAATATCCAAAAGAGAAACTCCACAAAGATGTTAAAATGTATTGAAATTACAGTTGAAGCACAAAGACCCCTTAGCTTACCATATGATGATGATGAACATGATGTTGATGATAATGGTTTTCATGGCTTTTGCTGGCTCGTGGTTTACCAGTAAAACAAA
Source organism: Amiota communis (assembly GCA_037043315.1). Classification (NCBI taxonomy): domain Eukaryota; kingdom Metazoa; phylum Arthropoda; class Insecta; order Diptera; family Drosophilidae; genus Amiota; species Amiota communis. Next base: position 463,561 of record JBAMAV010000582.1, read on the forward strand.
TGATATAAAAAAATGCAAAGATTCAAAAAAAAAGGAAAAAAAAACAATTTTTGCAATTTTGTGCGTGTTTTAGCATGAAACCTAATCAAATTTCAAACAAATTTTATTAAGGACAAAACAGAGTAACCTGTTTTTCTAGGTAGTCGTCGTAATATGAGCATAGCTGCAAGCAATTTTTGATATACCATATACATACGTATAAGTACCTATAGATACTTTTTTTTGTTTTTTAATTTTTTCCACTTTGATGTTAATATTTTTGCCATTTTTTATTATATTTTATTATTTTTTTTGCGAGTTAATTAAAATCAATTAAGCTATTGTTTCTTTTTTAGTTAATAAAATTACTAAAACAAAAGGTCAAAATGAAAGAAACTTTGGTATAATTTTTGATATTTTAATTAAATTAAAGTTAAAATTGAAAGCATATTCAATTTTTAAAATTTTACTGAAATAAGTTGTTTTAAGTTTGAATAAAATTTAAAAATACTCGATCGATCAACCAAAATGCTATTTATAAACATCTTCTTCAATAATTTGAATGTTTTAACTTCAAGAAATGAGAAAAAGAGAACAAAAGTTTGCATAATTATTTTTAAATATGAAAATTAAGGCTTAAGTACCCAGTTTTGGGGTCCTATTTGGTTTCATCTTGTAGTGATAATATAATAAAAATCTTTCAGGAAGACCTTGGTATACAATATCAAAATCTTCAAAACTGGGTGAATAGTTCTTCGTGACAGTTGAAGTCTCAGACAATCTGATACTTATTGTAGAAGGACATGAGTAAATTTATTCAACTCATTTCACTGTTCAAGAAGCACTATTGTTACACTTGTGTTACAAACATCATACTAAAGCCACAATATACATACATATTTCATACTAATATTGTGAAGTGTTTTATATTATATGTGTTAATATAATAAATACAAAAAAGAAAAAAACCCACTAACTCACTTCCGGCCAAAAGCATGCGAGATGCGTAAGTAACCTTTTTTGTTTTGGGTTTTTTTGATGTATGTTTTCTTAAGTTTAAACAAGTTTAACTAGAGATCCAGACTCGGCTTTTAGTTCCAGCCCAGCAAACACATCACATCATGTACACGATCTTACTAACAAATGGTGATGAATATTAATGTATAATTACATATTATTATTATATTTATTATTATTATTATTATTGTTCTTTTTGGGGGTAACAAGAAAATAATGTTGATTTGTAATTTGTTATAGGATCATTTATCTATTCAAACTGAGATCAAATTCATCAATAATAAATAATTCATTTAAAGTAGTATATCTCTATATTCCTTATATCATTCATGGTTACATTGATTTCCATTCATTGAGTCATTCATTCACTTGCTTGGTTTAGTTTAGTTAAATTTGTGTTCAGTTAAGATTCATTCATTTCCAGTGAGATAGTTGTTCAAGAGATCGACCGACCGATTGACCGGATGTTGAAGTAGTTCGTTCTTTGAGTCAATATTTTTTTTATTTTCTTTTTTCTTTTCTCACTCTTTGTCTATATATATTGCTTTGGGGGTTTAAGTAAAACTATCTTTATGTGTGTGTGTGTGTCTATATTTTTGAATTTATTTCTTGTCTCAATTTTGAAAAGATAATAATTATAAATTGGCGAATGCTTTAAATTTGATTTTGTTGTCCGGTTTTGATTCTGTTTTTTGTCGTTTGTTTCTTTGTTGGTTTGGTGAGTTTTGTCTTGTTGGTTTCTTATTATTTCGTTATTTTACTTAATTCTTAATGATGCATAAAGAGTTGAAGTAGCCAGACAAATTGATTATGCCTTGATTTGAATTTAATTGCGTTAGAAATACTAGATATAGCAACACTGGATATAACGACAACTTGATATGAATTATGCAAAACTAATGGGAGTTTTTTTTTTAAATTTATTTGAATACAAAAAAGGTAATAGAGACACAAAGTTGCTTAAGAAATTATATAGTTTTACATACATAAATTTTATATATTCAAAGATCTTTGATTCCCCAGATCTATAAAATGTTAATGTAAACACTAAATGATGATTAAATTTTAGCAATATTTAGACTTTCTTTTAATCTCTGATTTGAAGTAGGGTTTTTAACAGAAAAATATGAGGACCTGCCATAAGCACAGGATTGATGAGTGACAATCAATAGCGAATAGCTGTAAGTATTCATTAATTTTCAAGGTATTTTCTCTTACAATCGGACTCCTTTACATAGAGCTCCGACATAGCGAAGACATCGCTTTAGCGAAGCGATTGACTTCGTAATAGGGGAGTTCGACTGTATATCATTGTAGATCGGAGTTTGATGGTGCTACACTTTTTCACCAATTTCAATTTGAAATTGTTTGAGAAACACAGATAAACATGGTACAATTAGCATTCTCTTTATACCCACTTAGGTCAACATATCCATTGTGATATCAAATCATAGATTAACTATTGTAATACTAATATCTTTATAAGAGTAAAAATGTATTATTTCTTTTTATGTAATTTTTTTTTTGTATTCTCCCCATTTGAACCTCAAGAGTAATTTTGCTTTATAAGAAAAGAATGATTTATTATTTGATCGAGGTAAAAGTGTTAGATACACGTTCTATGCATGATAAAATACAATTGTTGATGGCATTATTATTGTTGTTGTTACTTGTTAGATGTTATAGTATAGTGAGTTCGCATACGATTTAATGTTTTATTGTATTTTCTCTGTATTTTTTAAAATTGTATTTTATTTTTGTTACTCTTTATTTATTTTTTCTGATCTTTTTTTGTGTATATTTTTTTCGTTTTTTTGTAAAATGCCAATGTATTTTTTGTTTGTTGTTTGTGTTGTTGCTGCTGATGTTGTTCTTTTTAGTGTTCTTTGTTTTAAATGAACTCAACCGTAACGATTTTCTATGGCGTAAATTTGTATAAAGTAATATAGTATATATACACACACACACATGAGATCTAAATGCTTGGTTAGTGAGAAGAGGGAAGGGAATATGAAATAAAACCGAACAGAACAACACCACCACCAACCACCTACAACAGCGACAACAATGAACAACAATCAGAAAGTTAAATCAAGCTTTTTTAGTATAGTATGAGTATGAGCATCTCTCCCCAATGCCAGTACAAAAAAAAGAGAGCAGCAACAACATCAAAAGTGCAATCCAAATGCAAATAGAGTGACCAGATAATCTTCAATTCTTAAGCACAACTAATCCATGTTGAGTTTATGGTATTTTTATATATATTCTGGGATAAATATCAGTCAATCATAGTAATCTTTAAAATATTCAAAATAAGTTATTGAAAAGAGTACTTTCTATTACCAGTTCTCTACTCCATGAAAGAACAGATATTTGCAGGATACGCCTAGAATAAATTTACACATACATTAGTGTTGATCTGTACTTGCCAATCTTATTCATAAGATAGCTTATGTAAGTACTGATATATGAGTTAGAGGGTTCAATAGAGAGTTTAATTGAAATGGATTGGAATATCTATTAGAACTTCAACAACAATAAAGAGGAAAACTAGTGTATACATACATATATGGCCTTAGGATTTATCTGAATCAGAATAGCAATAAAACAACAAAATAAAATTGTACTCGTATGCAAAGTTGTGAATCTCACTTTCGTCTCAGTCAAAGTTTTAAAGCGGCATCTCTAAGGCCAACATCTCTGTCCTCGTTGTCGTCATCATCGACCGTCCTCCAACAGAATCAACTCACTCATTCATTCATTCATTCAAGTCGAGGTAGTCGATGAAATGAACTAACATGTGAATAGAATAGTGGAGAATATAATAGAACCGAAACCGAATAAGAAGCTCCTCGCATCAGAATCAACTGAATATGGTAATAAATTAAAATGAAATCAACAAAAAAAGAAAAAAATAAATAATAGCATAAAAAATAAAATAGAAAATAAAATGAAAATGTCTAGAAATACAACAAAAATAACATCAGAATACAATAACAACAACAAACTAAACACAAAAAACACAATAGAGAATTACGCAAGTTTGCGGCGTTTTTTGGTTTTTAGTTGTGTTTTTTAAATTTTTTTTTCATAGGTTCTCTAGATGGAACCAACCATCATGTATCTACCAACCATCTACTACCATAACAACAACAACAACAACAGAAATGCATTTAGCCACAATTGTTGTTAGTGTTGTGTTTGTGTTATTATTATTTATTCTAGGTTGTGAGGCTTTTGAACTCAAATTTAAAATAAAACTGATTTTCACAGCTCAACACAATCTATTATAAGTACCACTGACTCAGGCTCAGATTCAGACTGACCGACCGACTGAAGGCCCCCTCCTTCCCTTTAGGCCATATTACTTACTTACTTTAAATACAACAGCTGCTGGTTGGTCTTTTTGGCCATTTCGCGGTCTATGATAATTTTTTTGGTTCTCTTTGGTTTGTTTGGTTCAGTCGTTCATTGACCAACCGAGCGCGATACACAGAATATGTGTATGGTATAATGATAATGTTGTTGATAATAATGAAGATGATGATGAAAATGGTCTCTTCTCTTGATTTTTTTTCTGTTTTTAGTCATGTATTTATGTTAATTAGTAACAGAAAAATGTGATTCCTGGCTTCATTCATCTGAGGGCGTTTGTTCAACTGTTCCACCGACCAACTTCACTAAAGTTGGCTGTCAGTCAGTCAGTCAGTTACTCATTTATTCAGTTAGTTTGTTGTATGTAGTTTCTAGTGATGTGGGTTGAATGGTGGTGTAAATGATTAATACCTCGTTCTAACTGAGTTACGTTGAGTTATAAAATAATAAAAAAATGAAACTAAAAAAACAAATTAAAAGAAAACTCCCAACTAAATGCCATAATACAATAATACCATACCATAGGCATTTCCATTCCAAGAAGTTGGAGGCGGCTGCATATTAGGAGGGCGTCCAAAAACAATGGCGTTACAAATTTAAATAAAAAAATCTATTTTCTTCTTTATGAACAAGTTTTGAACAAATTTGCAAGAAAATCTTAAGGTTTTTTTTCTTTTTACTATCAAACTATAAAATTTAAATATTTTTTTTGTTTTCAGACACTTAAAATGTGTAAATGAATTAATTTGTGGGCGGTTAATTGAAGTTTTAGACTTAATTATGGACACACTCAAACTGTTAAAAGAATATAAAATTTACATTTAAATAAATTTAGTGGGGAAACTATAAGAGAAAGTTGAATTCTTAAGTTAAGATACATTTATCTTTGATAAATTTCTATTTTTAATGCAACAATGCATGGCAAAGGCTGTCAGTCTATTGAATCAAATACTAGACACATTATATTGATTATATAAAGATATTGTAGAGATCAAAGATCACAGCAATAAGTAATTAAGGCCAGTTTAATCAAAGTGTAGTATCGTCACTGCGCTCATCATTTTGGCGTAAGTGAAACCACTTTGCCGCATATTTTGAAGGATGACTTGCGTAAAGCTGATATCACACCGACGTCTACCTTTGGCCTAGCAACGCCACTGTGCGATCCTCAATGTAAATGATCTTCAGAAAAGTAAGTACGTTATACCATACGAAGGTTGAATAACTAAAATATCTTCTTATAAGAAGAGTAAAAAAAAAATCTCTGCCTTGGGGTGTTTGCCAATATGTAAATTATAATCCATAATAGTAGGAGGTCATTGAAGATCAACTGAATTACTGAGTCTGTTAACTGGAAACTTTTTGACAATCCAAAGGACAAATTGCTAATAAAATACAATATATTCATCCATATATCATACTTGAATCTGAAGCATATCAAGGCAATCTCTCTTCTTTGATCTAAAAATTCTTCACATGAAAATTGAAAATTAAATACTTTAAATTAACAAAAGCAAATAAAAGAATAATAATAAAAAAAAAAAAAAATTAATTATGAATCACAAGGCAGAACAAAATCGGCTTAAAAAGTGAAATGACCTTAGTAGAAGTAAGAAAAGAAAAACTATAACATGAAAACAACAGCAACAACGAGAAGAACAACAATTACAGCAATAACAACAGTACGAAAACATTCCATTGTCATTTTCAAAATCAACAAAGTGTAACTAAATTCAAAAGATACAAATATGACACAATTCTTAAAGTCAACTACTCAACGAATCTTCAACATACCCACCACACATATGATAAAGATAGATATACACATGTAAGTACAATATACATATGTTGCAGTACATGAAAGAAATCATACTTACATTGTTGGTGTACTTGTAGTTTTTGTTGTTGTTGTTGTTGTCATCATAAAGTGTATTAAACGTAAGTGACACGCAATGTGAAGATCGACGGCGTTGAAGGCGCACACGAGACACAAATATTGTATAAACAAACAGACAAAAAGACAGACAGAGTAGATGGTTAAACTTAGGAATGTATTGTAGAATGGAAGGAAGGAAGGACGGTACCAGGAGGTGGGTGTAATGAACGGCTGAGGTTGACTGACTCAGTCAGTCAGTCAGTCAGTTTAGTTAGTCAAAATGTATCTACAAGTCAAATGTGCATTAAAAAGTGTCATTTGTAAAGCAACAACCTACGCGCGAGACAAATTCATATGAACAAACGGACCAATAAACAGAGTGACAGACAATGGAGATCAGAGTGAGCAAAGTGGGAAAAAGCTGGTAGTACTCTACTATAGTATAACTGCGACAGTGACAACGAATACCAGAGCAGTAGTACGTACTACTAGATGGCCAAAGCCAACACATCAACTAAGTATAACTATGACTATGACAACGATAAAGTTCGGCCTGAGGTTATATGTAAATACACATACACATGACCTACCAACAACAACTACAACAATAGTAACAGCAACAATGACTTTATATATATTTTTTTCAACTTCAAGCTTGGACAAACATTTCACGCATCATGCATTTTATATTATAATTCGAAAAAAATTAAAAAAAAAAAAGCGATTAAAGAGAAGTGGAAAATGGAATAATAACAACAACAACAGCAACACAATAAAAAAGAAAGAAACAAAATTTAATAATCATAACAATAAAAGAAAAGATACAAATTTGCACAGCGTCATAAATAACAAGAAAAAGCAACGCGCAGCAACATGAAATTTTATTATGTAGAAAAAATGATTTAGGCGAATGAAATTAAAAAATTCTTAGGAAAAGTTGACAAAAAAAAATTATTAAAAAAAAATACACGCAAATCAAACATATAATTTGTCACAGAAACTGTAAGAAGTTGAGATACTTTGGTGCAGAAATAAACTGGTTAACTGTTAAGGTTAATGATGAGCTTACAATCAACCAATCGTCCTTTGAGTAACAAAGCTTCCAATAAATAGGATAATCAAGAAATACGAGCAAATCTGATCAAGAAGTAGAAGGTTTAAAGAGTCAAAGATAACTTTAAGATTGTCATTCCTTTGGAACATGCAACATCTTTTGTGTAATAAAAAATCACTTGTAGAAGCTTTTTTCCGCTTGATGAATTGAAATATTGATTTAAACAAGAAGATTGGTCAAGCAATCAAACTAAAAGAGTTTACCTTAAAGAATGTCCCCCTTTTGCTAAAAGTAGAATGATTCAAAATATTTATTGAAGCTTCCGATGAAGTTAAAAGTTCAATAAAACCGGACGAGAAAAGTAGTAAATACCTAAAAGTCAACCTGAATTATAAGAATCTTTTGGAACTACCTTCAATCTTTGGAGACACAGAAAACACTTGTAGAAGCTGATGATAACTACCCATGAAGTGATAAGTTAATTTAAATAACACTATCGAAACTTATTCGACTAGGATATTGAAGGAATCTAACTAAGGAAGAGCAAGATTGAAATGCCAAAGATACTCTCCATAATCCGAGCGACAAAAAATACGTGAAAAATAAAAAAAATTTAAGAAAACCGTATACATATTGGGGATGCTGATAAGTTAGTGATGTGAACATAAAGTCTCTCATAATCAACCGCCAACCTCACCACCTAAGCATTGGTGCATCCTATCGATAACAAAAGACGCTCTGACGACCGAGTATGAGCGGTATAGCCCTTCGTGGCTAAAGATCTGCTTACGGGAGGTTGGACTGATAACCCAATCAGCGAAACTAATAACTGTCATGAACAACAGAGACTCAATAGCACGGAAGCAACAGGATAAAAACCCAAAACAATGACGACAACAACGGACCGGGTCTCAAAGCCCACAAAGAGCTGTAGCGTCAAAGATGAATGAAAATGGCAAATTAAAAGAAATAAAAATTATAAAGAAATAAACCAAACCAAAACAAACAAAAGAAATAATCGTTAATAATAATAAAAATACGAAAAAACCAACAACAACAAATTTTGCGTGCAAATATCTTAGATACACTAGCCTAGATACGCTCTCAACCAAAACATTTAAAGACCCTGAATGTCCAATTCATAAAGGTATCCACCAAACAAACTATAAAACAATATACAATATATCTATCTATCTATATACCATACATATGAATCTATAAGCAGCAGGCATATACTATTGTATCTGACAGTCTGTCTGCCAAACTGTCTGTCTATCTGTCTGTTTGTTCAACTTCATGTATAACAAAAGGTGATGAGTAAGCGTCGACTATCTATCTATTATATTATACGTACTATGTATCCATCTACCAATTTATCTACAATATCTATTATGTATATGAACAAAAAAAAAAAGCAAAACATAAAAAACCAATTCAATTCATTAAATTGCGAATTGAATGAAGACACAAAACCAACGAACTAACGAAACATCCAACAACAACAACAACAACAACAACTTGGATTTAGATTGTTAATGTGTATCTTTGTATCTATAGTTGTTGTTCCTATTTCATTATGATTCTTCTTCATTTTAAGTTGTTGTTGTTGTTAAAAGTCTTTAAAGGCTCTGAACTGTAGCCGAAAAACAAACAATTTTAACAATAGTAACAGCAACAGCAACATTGGTCAGTTCCATCAGTCGTCGGCATTCTTATAAGAAAACGTGTAAAAAAAAAAAACCTTTCAAAGCCACTTTATATTAACTGAGGATTGTATTGTATCTACCATAAGTATGAATGTGTGTACAAGTAAGTATATATGTAGACGAGTGAATGTGTATAGGGTTGATCATCATCACTAAGGGGGCAACAAAAGCAGTTGAGATACTTTTGTAGGTGCGACTAAGACTACATTGAAGACAACAACAACGAAACAACGACGACGCTTTTCTTGACTTTTAATTTATGTATTTCGAAAAAAAACGAGCTGCAAATGATGACGAAACATACATTTTCAGCTTTTTTGCGCTTCGTTGACTTTGAAATACATAAATAAATAAAAATATACACACACGTGTGTGTGTGTGTGTATGAGTGAAACAATAACAAAAGATACATTTAAACTTCAGAATGAATATAAAAAATCAACTTAAATTAATGTTCATGACACTGTTTTTTTTTTATTTATTTTAGATTTTGCAAGGCATCAACCTTTTTCTCTTCAAATTTCATTAAATAAGTTCTTAATCAATAAAAGGGGAAAAAGTATCTATAGCTATGCACGTGTGTTATCTTATTTTTAGTTAAATCACACAATTTGCATAAAACACAATAATACAAATTCAAAACACCTGGATAAAGTCTCGAAAGTGCAAAAGTGCAGCAATTTAATTGTTAATTTATCTATGAAATATTTTTATATCCCCAAAAGGACGAGAGAATGGATGGGAATGAAATCAAAAAGTAATAAAAGTAAGCAAGTTAAAGTATCTATGTATATGCACTTATGTATGTATGTTTGTTAGTATTAAAGAATCAAATGTATCTATAAATTATGTGCCACTATATTTTTTGTTCATTTAAATCGCTGAACTTAATGAATGACTATTGCTTTAATAAGTAGATACAACAACAACAACAACAAGAGAACTCATATATGCAAATGGACAACAACAACATCAATAATATGTAAATTCAGCAAATTAATGACTGACAAAAAGACAATCGAAACGAATTAAGAAACAACCTACAAGCAAACACTACACCACACCATGAAGAGTGTAAGAGTAAGGGGGATTTCAGAGAGACAGAGATACTTATACAAACATAAAGCAACAAGCATATACGGGCGACTACTACTACAATACAATAAATTAGTATATCTGTGTGTATGGACACTGGTGGCCAACGGTAGGCACTGCTGATGGACGAAACAGTGAGTGACTTTTTATAGATGATGGCAGCAGAGTAGTAACACAAACAATAAAAATAAATCAAATTAATAAAAAAAAAAATACAACAAAAAATCCAAATTCAGAAAGAGCGAAAGAAACAGATACTCGTAATAATGCTGACATTTATGATACGAAAAATAAGAAAAATATACAAAATTAATGTATCTATTCTATTTTATTTTTTGGTCAATTCCGTTGATTGTTTCATTAAGCAACAACAGCGACAACAACGATGATCATCTATGTGTAATCATAATGTGTCAAAGACCATAAATTCAATTAATTTATTAAGAAACCCCCACCACAAACACACACACTAGATATTCAAATGAAGTTCAATCTCACTTTGTGAGCGTTGCCTTTCTCTCCTTTATAGCTTTTAATAAATTTATATCCCAATACACACACACACACACACACACTTACTGAAAAACCATTCATATGTCATGTTAACACCATGTTGCATCTTAAAGTAATATACATACATAAGTAAGTATCTCAAAGATATACATGGGTATCGCTTAAACCAATTTGTAGCGCATTAATGGATGTTGCTGCTGTTGCTGCCGCCTTAGTTTATCTTTTTTATTTTATTATTATTAAGTTCCAGACAAGACAAGATTCACTTCATTCTCCATCTCCATCTCATCTCATCTTATTTACAATAAATTATGCATAAACATTTTAAACCAAAGCACACAACCTACACTGGCGCCACCGTCAATCTAGGTATCTATGCAGTAGTTATAGTAGTAATTTCAGTTCAGATCAGTTTAGATAGATAAATAGATACGTTGACAGCTTTTATTTGTAGAAAAAAAAACAACTATATATATTTCTATTTTAATTTCCGTTTCATTGATGAAGGAATTAAAAAAAATTAAATAAAATTATATAAAATAAAATAGAAAATAACCAAAATAAAATTCAAATTAATCGTTTTTGTCCAAACAAAGTCAATACCACAAGTCAACACACAGCAACAAATTAATGAACGCACGCGCTTCTCAGATACTTTTTGGAATTGAAAATCATTTCGATAAAATGATATTAAAATTTAAAAATTATGGAATGTTTAAATAACATTTTTGACACACGCCGGATGCACTAAAAATGTGTGCGCTCAATATAATTCCACAATTCTTTTCCTTTTCACAAAAACATAAACAAGCAGCCACCACACACACACACATATATCATAGAAAAAAAAGATACATTCACATAAATATTTTCAATTCGATTAGCAAATTTTTAAAACGCCTAAACACAAAGATTCTTATTGAGATTGAGTTTGAGAGATTTAATAAATGCGCCATTTTCTTTTAATTTTCTACTAATAAAAATGTATTTATAAGATAAGATTTGATGTATGAAAATATATTATGTAAAATAAAAAAGATTTATTTAGTACTTACCACTGTGTTGTTGTTGCTGCTGTTGTTGTTGTTGTTGTTGTTGTAAGGCAGGTGAGTGATAATTACTTTTATCACTTGATGTTTGTTGTGTTGAAACATAATCAATGATGGGCAGACGATTATTATTGCTTGGATTGTTGTTGCTGTTATTATTTGTTGTATTTGTACTATTAGTACTTCGACTACTGTGACTACTTGTATTATGATTACTACTGTTAATGTTGCTGTTGCTATTGTTGTAATTGCCTACTTGATGATCCGATGAACCACAAATGGATGCCGTTGTTGCCGACTCAAAGGAATTTGCATTTAATGTAACAACATCATCACTGCATTTTTCGCAATCTGAAATCAAAGAAAATAGAAACATTGAATGGAAATTGAATTTAAAGAATTGTTGATATATTAATTATATTGTACAAATAAAAGAGGAAAATCTGTTGCTTGATGATAGATACATTGTTGATTATTGAGTGCATCAATAATAGGTAGTTACAAAAGTAACATCAAATTCAAGATATATGTATGTTCAAAGATGCAAATGTTTTAGATATCCAGTCATGCTAACTAAGCTTCATTAACTGTTTTAAAAAAAGCCTCAGAAGGAAATGAAACCAACCATCTGGAATAGAATTATGGGAATTATTTGAAGGTAAGTACTTTGATCATCCCAAACAAATGTTAATCCCTTTTAATACAATACCTCCCACTATGTATATAAATGGCATACAAATTCCGCACTGTTAAATACTTATGGATAACTCTGGATACCAAGCTCAAGTGGAATTAACATGTCTAGAAAAATAAAGCAAAAAGTTGAACTAAAATTTAGAAACATAAAGCAAGAGACTGCGCTCTCAATCTACAACGAAATATGTAGGTACTAATGTAAAAACAAATTTTGAAACTTGTATGGAACCTATGGTATCCAGTTATGAGGCAGCTGGTGTTCCAGCAGTCTTCGAGCAGTTGGGTAGTTTGGCAGAATGTGCTTTGGGAGACCTGGCTCTGTTTGTGAAATCCTCAGGTTGGTTTAAGAGAATGGAATTAACCTTGGATAGAAGTGGATTACCCCTTACTTCTCACAATCTCCCTACCCTTTCACAATCCTAATCTAATCTAATTTAATCCAATCTATGAATGCACAATCACTCAGAGGGCCAACAAAATAATTAACATTATGCACATTAGTTGAAAGGAAAAGGAAGTCTAGGGTGCGGATTGGCCATTTGTCCGGTTAAGACTTGGGCAAATTGTAACTCACCAACTTCCTTAAGTGCTTTGACTTAAGGAACTCATCCTTCACATTCTTTCAATAGAATCTTGTGACATTTTTTTCATTTCAATAGAAAAAACACTCTGTGCCAGTATCTTTATCAATAAATTGTCATATGTGAAAGCTTTTTAATCATATAAATAAAGATAAATTGAATTTTTCATCATACAATATTATAAGCCTTTTTATTGCATATTATACTAAAATATTCTGCTTCCTTTTTGGATTCTTTTTAGTTTTTTTCTACCATGAAATAGAAAATAATAATAATGCAATCACCTGGAAAAAAATTTAATGAACCAAAGAAGAGAGCAGCAAATAGAATCTAATATAAAATTAAATATAATAAATTAGAAAGACACAAAAGATAATATCTTATTGGCAGAGAAAAAGAGGTGTTTCTGTCCTATAAACAAATTTTCAGCTGATTTGAGCATATTGTCGACTTCCTTTTTGACCGTAAATGCGCCTTGACAGGGAAATCGGAATAAAATAAAATAGAAGGGGAATCGAAAATAGAGGGAAAAAAGTGCCTTATGGCAATGAGATACACGCGACCAGCAACCAACAAACTTAGCTGGCTCAATCAACCAGTTAAGAGTACGGGCAACAGCAGCAACACATGAAAGAATGACTGAACTGAACTGAATGAATGATGATTTTTCTATTGCCGCCTGTGGCTATCTTTCGTTGTCTGTTGAGTTCTTTTCCATTTTCTATCAATGGACACATATTGACGACGATGATGTGGATGATGATGGTGATGAAGATGACGACGACCTGCGCTGATTTGGTTATCTCGAAGACATCCGTTTTTCACTCACATTTGCATGAGTTTATTTTCCGTTTGGCATTTTTTTCCTTTATTGTCTGCTGTTCACATGGACAGCAACAGTAAATTAGTTTAACTCAAAAGGATACCATACATGTTGCATGACATGTGTTACAGTGTGTGCGTGTGTGTCTGTGAGTGTATGCTTTAATACTAAATTTCTCATCAAATATGTAAGTACATGATTTTCAATTTTAACGCCTTTTAACTTTAACCTTTTCTCTTTTTCAGTAAAGAAACATAGACAAAACCACAATTTGGCGCCAAATTCTAATTAAAATTTCATTCACATTCACAATTCATGGCCTTGATTGCTTTAGGAATTTTTAATCTATATACATAAGTATCTAATAGATGCGTATGCAAGTAGTACTTACCCTTTTGTAATATATCCAAATGCTCCCAGAGTATGTCGCCTGTAAATGGCGGTGTTATTGCTAGAAATTTGTCTTTGCCTAATTCAACCATCTCACGTCCTTTCATTTTATAAAAAGGCTCCAGGTTCATTGAGACCAATGAGAATTCATTTTTTGCCCAATTTAACCAATAAATGACATGTTCTTCTGTCCATTCGCGGGGATCTATAAATATACAAAACAAAACAAAACAATAAAACATAAGAACATACATGTAAAGAGAGTAACAAGAAAGGAAATCATTAACATCATAATTAATTTAAGTATCTTATCTATCGTATTGCTCTTGTTGATTAGAATGAATAATTATTAATTCATTGAATGTTTTTAGAAGAATTTTATAGTATCTTAAATCCCAAATTTGTTCGTTTGTTGTGTGTTGTGTGGGAGAAATAAATATGTATCTCTCATCGTTCAAATTTCATTTTTTATTATTGTGGGAAACTACAATTAATATTCATTCATTTATGTTTGTTTAAGTCTGTCATTCAGTCGTTCATTGATGTTTGTCGTTGTTGTTGTTATTGTTGTTGATTTTAAATTGATAAATTATTATTTTATTAGCATATCAAATTCAAGAAATTGAAAATTAATATGGTAAATGAGCTGGAGACAGGCGCCACAGAGAAATGTTATTTATTTGGAATATTAATCAAAATAAATTTTGAGATACTTTATTATGATATTGTGCGATGGATTTAAAAACTGTTTAGGGTGAGCTACTTAATCTAGAAACAATTTATGTATGTACATATAAAGATAAGTACTACTTTTTCACGATTCTCTTTCCAGATCTTGAGAAACGAGAAACAGAAGCAGAGGACACTGCCCTATTGTAATGCGACAGCCATCCGGCTGCAAACTCAGCTCTTCTGCAAGACCAGTTGGGCCTCATGGAGCCTTGGCTGAAGAGATGGAAAATTTGGGCCAATACAGGGAGATCCATACACATAACCTTTATTAAGAACCACTTGACATGACCTTATGTTTTCATCAACAGTAATGCTATTCCAAGAAGCAGCTCAGAGAAGTAGCTTGAACCTAAATCTGGACAGGCGTCTCACCTGGCAACTTAACATTATGACAAAAGAGAGCAGTTGGACTTTAAAATTTGAAGAATAAGTTGACTCCTCAGGTCAAACTTGAAGCTAAGTTACTGTATAAGGCCATACTGAAACCAGACTTATGGTGTACAGCAGGGCTGTCCAACCCAAATGAAGTCTAAGTACGGCAAATGCTGCCCAGACGTGGCTGAATTCACAACAGGGAAGAAACAGAAATTACTATGGCGCGCTGCTCTGCGGGTTTTTTTTTTTTTTGCTCGCCACTGAAGCACCCTGGCAACCTAACTCACTGCGGATTCGACCAAAGGTTGCAGAGCCCTGATATACAGCTTTAGGGCACTGCATCCAACTCACACCTAGCAATTCTACCAAGCTATTGCAGAGGATTAGTTATCTGTTAACCACCGAGACTTGTAGATCCCAACGATAAAAGAAGAAAACGCCAAGCAATAGACTCATCATTAGCTTGGAGGACCATGTCAATCACCTGACAATCAACCTGTTGGAAAACAGCAAGCAAACTTGACGCCTGAATAAACAACACCCCCTAGATCTCCCGTTCTGTATCCCGAATGAGTGATTATCTGATTCAAACTTGCTAAAGTGACTTACAACACATGAAAAATTCTCTGATTGTCGTCCGATTACAGTAGCAATAACGAATACACTTCTTGTACAAATATTCTGTCTACTGTTAGCTACAACTTCAGGACCCTTTTACTACACAAAACATACCTCTTAAGTTTGTAAGGCCTAAAGTCAGTGCAACAGCATATATGTAAGTTATTGGATGATCTGCCATTGAGAATTGGATTGTGAGAGATCGTTTACATGAAAAGCAACAGGGAATTCCATAGGGAAGCGGAAAGTCAATAAGACTTTTAAGACAAGATATTCTCTGAATTTTTACCAGAAACTAATCTGATTCAATCTAATATCTAAGCTTGTCTCTTCTTAAAACATATAGAATTTTATCTTAAGGACATTTGAAATTTGTTTTATTATTTTTAATTAAAGAAAACTCACCTTTGGTAATATTACAATTTTGCACCTCTTTCTCCCATGAGGCAAATGAGGCCTTTAACACTTCGGCTACCTTGCGATTTGTACCAGGTGTAAGTGGTGGAATTTGTGTGGGTACATCTAAAATAAGAAGATTGTGATTGTTAGTGATTTGATTAATTAATTCATTGTTTGAATTATGAAATTTGCCACCATTTTATTTGAAAGTATTTTACCTTTAAGTCTAACATTTGTTGTTGTATGCAATTGTTGTAATTTGTGTGCCTTCAGATGAAATTTACTTGAGATACATTGATAATTGTTATTCAAGAAACTTTGATGGTTGCTAACATAACCAGAACGTAAAGGGACACGTAATCTGTTATCTTGCCAATCAATCCATTCATTTGTCATAATTTTGCTGGATATTCTTTCAGATTTTTAATTCAAGAAATTTGATATTGTTTTGTTTTACAAAAAAAAAAAGAACTTAAAACATTTTTCTTATTCTGATTAATCGTTTATTTAATGAAATTTGTTCAAGCAAATCAATTAATTAATCAATCAATTTTCTCATAAAGAAAAAGATACATAGATTTCATTCAGTTAAACTGCTATTAACATTTGATACTCTTTGCTATTGTTGTAGTTATAAGTTATTGTTATTGCTTAGAGGGGGTTAAAATTGTTTATGAAGATCACAAAGTCAAATAATTTGTTTAAACACAATTTCAATTTGATTCCAATTTGATCTTTGTGAGTTGTGAGTTATGTTTTTATTGTTGGCAATTAAAGCCAATAAATGTTTGGTTTATGGTTCTTAAAGATGGAACAAAACACCCATTCATATTGATAATAATGATGTGGATGATGATTTTCATAAAGTAATGGATGTCTTTGGTAATGTGAAACAATTCAATTCATTTAGATTAGCGTGAAAATCAAACCAACAGCAAGCAAACAAGAACAACCCATTTGACCCCATCATGTCAACGAAAGTCATGACCCTTTCACGCAAGTTACTTGTTTGCTTGCTTTCTTTCTTCTTGCATTTCTTTCTTGCTTTGTTAACTGCTTTAGATTGCATTGCATTGCCTTACATTGGATGCATTGAATTAAATTGCTTTTAGGGTGCTGCATTGAGTTTTGACTTCTGAGTTTATGCAGTATTTATGAGCAAGCGCGTGCTCATACATAGTACTATGCTTAGATATTTTGTTCTTGGTTGTTGTTGTTATATGTAAGAGCAACTTGTGGCTGCTTGTAAAAAATGGGAATTGTGTACATAAATGCAAGTGTGTGTATGTGTGTATTCAAGGTTAAAGAATGTTAAAGTGAGCAGCAGTGCACTTAAGAAGATTATGAAAGTCAGAACGGCAAACAGCAAACAAAACATAAACAAATGTTTAGGATTTCTTATTTTTGTCATTTGAAAATGAGGAATTAAATAAATTTTCTCTCTATAAACACTAACACCATCACTAGAGAAATAACAATAACAACAACAGTAACAATTACAACAACACATCATTTGTAGACATGATAATTGGTAACAAGTGAATTTTAATTTGAGTTAATTAAAACTGTAAATTATACTTTTTAGCTTTTTAGTGTTTAACAACGCAAGCGCAAAATTGTTGCTTATTTACAAAAAAATAAAAAACAAGTTAATCTTTTCTCTCTTCTCTTGTCTTCTCCACTTCTTTTTCTTCTCTTTCCCAATTAATTGTTATTATTTTCATTAATTTTTTTTTTGTTTTTTATTTCTTTCTTTTCTTTTGTTTTTTTTTTTTAAATCCAAAAAACACACGAATTTAACAATGACGACGACGAGCACTAAATAAAAATCCACACAAAAAAATAATATGTTTAAACAATATACAAAATCTACAACACACACGACAACGACGACGACGACGACGACAACGTTTGAGGTTCGTTCGTTCTGTATCTATTGGATTCGTAAAGCCAAACTGAAACGAAACAATTGTCGATCGTTTCGTTTGTCGTTTAAAATATCCTAAGCAAAGATACCGAAAAATCAAGTCACTCACTCACATATCATATACACAACGCAACTACTAAAGAGCACAGTGTTATCTCTGAGCGAGAGAGTGAGAGAGAGTGCTGAGCAATAGTGTGAGAGATTCATGTTGATCAGCTGTGAAACGAACTGGTAATGAAACAAAAGCAACAATTGTTGCATGAGTGTGAGAGAGTCACAATAAGAGAGATGCATAAGAACAAAATGGTAATGTGAAACAAAATGAAAATGGAATTGGAATTCATTCATGAAATCTGCATGCATTTGTTTGTGACGCTTGAGTGTTTGAGTGTGTGTTGTCTATAGAAGAAATCTAGAAGTTCGTGAGAGCGGAACAAGTGATGATGATGATGTTGTTGACGATGATGATGTTGGGTGTACAAGTGTGCAGGCATGGAACGGAAACGGCCATCATCATCAGCAATAACAACAACACGAACAACAGCAAGAATAACAAAAACTACATCAACAACAAGAACAACACACGAACAACTAAAAGCAAGTGCATGTTGTTTATTTAACATAAAAAACCGAAACGAAGACAAAATCAAATGCAAACAGAAACACAAACAACATCAACAACAAGAACAATAATGACAAAAATAGCAAATGAAAAGAAAAAGAAAAGATAAAAAATAGGCAAAAATTGTTAAACAAATAAATATACGCAATATTATGATGATGATTATTTCTTTAGAGAAACAAAAGCACAGATGATAGAGTGAGTGGAGAGTCCATGGGGTTTAACAGGTGCTTGTTCAATGATACCGGAAAAAACAAAAGCAAAATGAAACCAATAAAAATTTAATAAGAAAACACAAAAAATTTTTAATGTTAGAAAATTTGGCATCGATCGATTGATTGTTGAAACAAAAAATGTGTCACATAAACAAACTAAAGAAATGAAGAAGAAGATATGTACTGATTATGATGATGATGATGATTTTTTGTTTGTGAATGAATAAGAAACAAAAAACTTCAAAAAACAAATAAGGAGAAGAACATTTATGTGTTTATGTCGACGACGACAATGACAACGTCGACATATGTAAGCTCAAATTACGCAAAATCATAAAACAAAAAACAAATTGTATCTACAAGTTGCAAAGAACAGCAGAATGCAACCGACAGACAGACAGACAGACCGACTGAGAGACAAACGATGGACAAGCAAAGAATGCAAGAATTCATAAGAGAAGAGAAGGGAAAAGAAGAGTAATGCAAGCAGAAGAAAAAAACAGTTCTGTACTGTGATATGCAAGTGCCTCTCACTTTGATTGTCTGTCCGTCGGTCACTTTGTCTATCAGTCAGTCTGTCCATCTATCCGTCCGATGTCTGTCCTTCCTTTCATGTACCTATTGCTGTTGCCTTTGCTATCGTCATTGTCTGTAGCCTCGTAGTAATAAACACAAAATTTATGAATGAATTTCTCATGTTGCCTTACACGCGTTCGTTCGTTCGCTCATTCGCTTGCTCGTATACTTGTTGGCATTCATTCAAAAGATACAAATACATACAAACAACTACACACAGATACAAAACAATGAATAACAATAACAACAAATACAGCAATAGTCGAATCCAAAAGGAAACAGCAACAACAACAATAAGAAGAAAATACTTGTTTCGTCAAGTAAATGGAGAACCACAGAGAAGGTGCCAGAAAGCGGAGAAACTTCCAACTTGGACCCAAGCGAGGAGAGTAGTGACGAGGTTTCCGTTGCTTCCGTTTCTTCGAACAATAACAACAACAAAAATAACAAATCGAACTATAACCAAAGCATAGCCAAAGGCATGAATGGATGATGATAAGCAAAAGAAGCAGAGAACAATCGATTGAACATCATAATGATGATGATGATGATGATGACGATGATGATGATGTAGCAAAAGAAAGACAGTAAAAGAATTTGTGGAATAAGTAAACTATAAGATAAAAAGATATAAAATGAGTAAGAGTAACACAAGATAAACTGAGGTTCAAATTTATGAATGAACGATGAGGTACTACATCGTCAGTCATTAACAACAACAACAATCACAAAAGCAGTAAGAACATAAAGCAAAAAGATACAAAAAAAAAACAATCAATAAATGAATTGAAATTACGTGCGGAGCCGTTCAAATGATGACCAGAATTGCTTTAACAGGAACAGACACCAATAGTCAACAATAATAAACTCAAGTCAAGTCCAACTTACAAACAATTCTGTCCATACATATTCAGATACAAGTTTCTTTATACCGATGTACCATAATATCAAACCTACATGTATCTGTGTGTGAGTGTGCATTTAAGATCATTTGGTCATTATCAAAAAAACCGCATAATTGGCGACAAACAACATAACATCACATCGCATCACTTCACATCACATGTGAGAAAACCCTTCTAGTTGCCTGTTGCAGCAACGTGTGTGGGGCTTTACAATAAACATATTGTATCTACAAGATACTCATTCACTTGCATGTAATATCTTAACATGCAATAAACAACAAGCTTTGTTTTACAGTACAACAAATTATTATACACATTCGTTTTTTTTTTTTCATTTTTCCTCCTTTATTACATATTATCATTATTATGCGAGAGTCTACAACTTAAATTGTTCAGGTTTGTTCCATGAATGAATGAATGAATGACTGAACGAATACATATATGAATGAATGGATAAAGGAATGAATGACTGAGTGTATGAATGATTGAATGAATGAAGGTAACATAAAGCCTAAAGATATAAGATATACTATACCATACATGAATGAAAGAATAAATGAATGAATATACAATAATTTTCAAGTTGAATTTTTACAAAATGTTCGTGCGTGTTTAAAATACATTATCAGGTCTATTTGAACTTCATTAATGTTGTTCGGTTTCGGTTTATTTGTTTGGCAGATATTCAGGAACAACTGAAGCTAATAACTACAACAACAACATGAAATTAACCGAAATTAAGGTTAACAAAGACAGGAGAAGATGAGATGAGTATACTTATGTATTTGGTTTAATATTGTAGCAAATTTTTATAGAAATTTCACTTATTTTATGGGTTAGTCAAAGAGATATGAACACTTTCTATTTGTTTCTGTTTGAAGAAATAACAGAAAATATTGAATGATTGAAAACAAAGAGCTATAGATAAGAATTTCGTATGTATCAGGAGTGCTTGATACTAAAAGCAAAAGAAAAGGATGAATACTCATTCCTAGCAAGAAATGGTGAAATCGGTATTGGCATCTCTGATTATTTACTACATTAAATTTAATCGGTATTGTATCGGCAATCGTTACATCATTAATCAATACATTTGTCAAGGGCAAGGATATATGGAAGTCTTGTCTCTTTTCCAACAAGTTTCTCCCATTGATCTAAAGTCTTCAATGAATTCAGTTTCTTGACGTGCCACAGACCATCAACTAACCTTTGCAGGAATTTCGATTGGAATATCTGCAGGTTTCCTATGGTAAAGTGCGAAACAAAGACACAAAGCAGTTTCAAAATAGACATGCTTCTTGGGCAAGGTAAGCCTTCAATTTGTGTCGAATAAAATAAATTGATAGCTGGTGCTTCTGTTTAAAGAACCCTGCATGGTTAGCCACAAATAATTCGCAGTAATATCCAATGGAATAACCTCACAATTCAATATGTTAGATGTCAGCATTTGTCAACCATATTCCTATGCTTCAGCTATTGTCCATGTTTAATAGATAAGCTTTCTAATTCTTCCATAACCAAATGGTCTCATCATGGAAACATACTCCATTGAGTATGTCTATTCCATATAGAACTTTCCATGCCTCAGTTTATCTACAGATGTAAATACTCGTCGTAACTAGTGTGAATAGCAGCAGACTATCAATAAATCATGATTAAGTTTCTTGCCAATAATTAAGTGTGTACAAGTAAATCGGATGATGTATTGATTTTGCAAACTTTTGAAAGAATTTTTTGTTAATTCATTGTTGTGTTTTAGATTCTGAACTTTGTTTTATTGATGCACGTTACCTACTATATACTAATGTATTTGGTTATCAGTCATAAATCATTATCATTATCACCTAATAAATTAATATAAAAATATAATTTTAATTTAGAACAGGAAGAAAGGTATTCATTAATAAATGAAGAAATGA
This sequence comes from Amiota communis, assembly GCA_037043315.1. NCBI lineage: Eukaryota > Metazoa > Arthropoda > Insecta > Diptera > Drosophilidae > Amiota > Amiota communis. Next base: position 486,003 of record JBAMAV010000582.1, read on the forward strand.
ATGAATGAATAAATAAATATAAGTGTGTGAGTGAATGAATGAGTTTACTTAAAGTGAGCACAAATAAAACTTGAGACTATCTAACAATTTCTGAACTGAGCTGGTCAATTACAATTGATTGTCCTCTGATAATAAAACTAGTATATAATACCAAAAAAATTCCTCATTCATAACTTAAATGAAAAAGCTTTTGTGTTTTTTCATTAATAAAAAATGTATTTAAACTTTTTAATGGGTTTCATTTATCATTTGGGTGAAGGAGAGGTGTCATTTACAGCAGTTAGTATGTAGTAGTTAGTATTTAGTTTAAGTGCACTCAAATACCTAAAAAAGTTTCAATAACTTTTTAAATGAATAATTGAATGATAGAATGAATGATCGAAGGATAAAACGAACTCATAAACTACTAAATGGCAATTGTTTCACACATTTTTAATTGGTGCACTTTTTGCCACTTATTCATGCAATGCAACACACTATACTACTTATTAAAAAAAAATTATTGCCAACAATAAGAACAAAAAACATGAAAAAGCAAAAAAGATACAAAAACTACATAGCTGCATAGGCAACAAAATGCAGGCCTCAGCATCAGCAAACACACACAGATACTGACTGACTGACTCACAACACATATACATATACCTATACCTATACAAAGTAACAACATTATTATTTGCTATTGACTTCCGGTCGTTAGATATTTCATTACCAACTCCAAGTGGCAGTTTTGTTTTTTTCTCTTTTTCTTTTTCTTTATATTTATTTTGTCTTGTTTTATTTTACAAAGAGAAATAGAGAAAGCAATAGAATTTATGCATCTATTTTCAATATGAAAATATATTTTCCACAACTTGATTTAAGTTGACTTCCTTGCATTGAAGAGCACACAAGCACCAGCAGCAGCAGCACATTGAACTGGCTGAGTAGCGGCAGCTGCCACTAACTAACTACACTGACTGCAACTGATGTATATTCAACCACTCCCCTTCCTCCTCTCTAGGATCCATGTTTATGCTCCTTTTATGCTCATTGAATTGTTTCTCCAACTTTTGCATTTTGAAAAAGTAGAGGAAAAAAAAAATATGTTCTAATAAACAAAAGTATCTTTGTATATCTATGCGTTGTTTAAAGATGCACACAGTGCGCACATTTCATTTCATAGGCTCATGCTCGTCGTTGTACTTGATTTCATTTGCTTATTTTATTTAATTTATTTATTTTCTTTGGTTCTCTCTTTGTCAGAGTACTTGTTATAATACCTTTGAGTTAAAGATACTATAAAAGATTATGGACAACTAATGAAGACTGTGTTACTGTCCTTTGATTTTCATTTCATTAAATTAGCATTTATGCGCCCGCCCAAAGCTACAAAAGAAGACACCACGAGTGTGAGAAAGAAGAAATTGATGAGAATCATTTGAACTTTTGTCAATAACCTAAGGCCTTCGACTATGAGATTAAATGTTGTATTATATATGTACTTTGATTCTCAAAAGAATAATAAAAAATCTTCACATGATTTCTTCAATTGCGAGGTCAAAATTGAATGAAGTCGAGGGAGGACACAATTTAAACAAAAAACAAAATAATACAAAACAATGAAAAAAATATCCCCAAAACAGCAATAAACAGACAAAAGTGCACTTGAATTTTTAGTTTGCAATGCAGATACGAGCAAACCAGATCAGCCGAGAAATTAATACAAAAAAAACTAAAATATTCCCCCGACCACAAGATGATTTTGTTTAAAAAAAAATTAAGCAGCCTTGGCCAAGCCATTGAAATTATACCAAAAATCCATGTTGCTGCTGGACAAGCGAATCTTAATTCATCGTCGTTATCTCTACCGACGATGCGGGGGATTTTATTCTTGTTTTCTTTAGTTTAATGTTTTCTTTTCTTTTTATTTTGGTAATTTTGTGCGGGGCTTTTCATAATAAATAATAAACTTGATATAATTTTGCTGCTAAGCGAAATTAAAATTTACTCTTCTTGATCATGATTATTTATACTAATGATGAAGATGAACATGATGATTGTTATAAAGATGATTCGTGTTGTAGGAGGAGGCGACAGTGACGGCGACGCAATTAAATACTTTAAAAGTTCAGTAGCAGGTATCTGAAGCATAAATACATGGGTAGTAAGAAAAGTTTAGAGGGCTTTATATAACTTAATACTAAATGGATCTGAGTAAATGAATATTTTTAAGATATTTGAATTAACCAATAAACCAAGTATCAGTGTGGCTCAAGGCAAGTATCAGTGCGACCCAATGCGGCCCACATGCGACTCAAGTAGGGGCATGTAGACTCCCGGCAAGAGTCAAGGGCCTGACGATTCCGCCTACCCCAAATCATGGAGCATACCGAAAAATGCGGTAACCATAGACATAAGTGAATAGATGATTGACTTCTAAGGGCAATGGATAAGTGCTTTTAAACTTAATATTAAAGGGATGCCTACTCTGAAGTAATACATTAAACAATTTCAGAGGACGAGGAGGGAGACATCACATACGTAGTCTCGACGGTGGCGTAAGGTCGTAGGAATTCCATCATACCTCACAAAAAAAAAAGCGATCAAGTGACAAACAGAGATCAGAAAAGAGAACAGAAATCTCGTTCGTTCCTTGTGTATCATATATCATATACTTGCGGCCCAAATAATCACGTCTTCTTCCAATGTGGCGCAGAGCAGCAAACAGGTTGAACACCCCTAACATAAGTAAAATGAGTTTCATATTTGAAATGTAAGATGATTTCTTTACTTTGCACCAACATGTCTACAAATAAAGAAACTTTGGATACACCGAGATGCTTCCGAGACTAAGCAATAGTTGAAAGACTCAGTTTTTTTTTCTATTTTATTGGGTGAGGGTATCCTTGGGAGGTATGGGTGGATCACTTGTTCGGAAAATGAAATGAGAGATCCAGAGAATGATGACTTTTCAGGCTGCCCGTGTGTCTGAATTGACTTGGAAAAATGTAAAAAATGAAGTAATATGAGCAACTATCTCAACTGGCTTTCATCATCACTGAACTACTGAATTTCTCTTAAAGACTAACACCATTTTCATGCATATTTTAGGCTCAGAACTTATCAAACAATCCACCTATGCCCATGTACAACCATAAACCAAGACCAAAAGTAATGAAATGAAATGAATTGAGTGTTTGGTAATCTGAGTCGCTTTTTCATTCTTGATCCTTATTGCAATTATTTTTAGCTTAAAATACTTAAAAACGAAGGATTTTTTAAGGATTTTTTTTGTGAATGCGTTAAAATTTTTATTATGAAAAAAAAAAGAAAAAAAACGCGTGGGAATTTTATATTCTGCGAATTTATCATATGATCATCATTCTCATCATCACGATATATTATGATCATCATCATACTGTCTTTATGTTTATAAAGAGTGAATATGCAGCATTGTGCTTAAATATGTATGTACGAAAAAATATCTACAGTAAAGTACAATAAGTATCTGCATGTCTTATGAAATGGTTTGTTTTATCTTTAAGTAAGTAGTAGTATAACAATAAAAATGACAACAAAGAATCGTGTTAATTTGAATTTAATATAAAACAAAAAATATAGAAAAATTTGTTAATCTGCGTGCAAAATTAATTATAATTTTTTTTTTATTCTTTGTTATTAATATTTTCGCTTGTCTTTTGTTTTTGTTGTACATATAATATACTTACTGTAAGTTTTGTTTTTTATGTTCATTACTTTAAAATAATTTTTACATTTTATTGTCATTTTGTTATTGTTTTGTTTTGAATTTAAAGTTTTCTAATAGCGCACGTTCTTGAACGGAAGTTTGTTCATATAGGTATGTATATGTGTACAATAAAATGTACAATGGTAGGTGCATGGCTACGTGTTTTTGCCACCAGGTTTTCAATTCTGTCTAAGCAACAATTTAGCCAATGACTACATGAAACTCTATGTGGGTGGTCATCGAAATACCAATCAACCAATGAACGAACACACATCAATGACAAATAATAAGAAAGATATTTCTTTTTAAGTAAGTATTTTTAATTCAACAAAAGGATCGCTTAGTTGCTTGCTGCAGGTGTCAACCTTTGCACACAAATTAAAAATCAATTAACAAAATTGAAAAAATCTTCATAAATTACTATTATTATTATTATTAATTGAGTGTTACACACTCACACACATTTTCATTCATTCATTCATTCAGTTATTCCCTCAGTTTATTCTCTTTTTAATCTTAAGATTACATACCATATATGATTTTTTATGTGGTTGTTTGCTTGAATGTGGCATGGCATGTGAATATGCCTGCCAAGTGCAGCAGTAGCAGCAGCAGCATGCAACATGTGAGCGTTAAATAGTACAAAAGATACACACGCACTTCCCCATCCCCATTACAGCTGATGCAGTACCAGCAACAACAACAACAACAAGAACAAGTACAGCAACAACTAACTACTATATACACAATTCAAGTGTTGAGTGTGTAATTTTATATTTCCGGTGTAGTAAAGTTTGCTTCTGTCTTCGTTCGTTCAGTCGCCTGTTTGTCTTCTCGTTGTTGTAGTTCATGGATACGACGACGTTTGTTCATTCCTTCAATGCCTTCTTTATGTTCTTTCTTTTATTTTATTTTATTTTATTTGGATTTTTCTTTTTTGTTGTTTTTCATTTCTTCAAGTTGCCACTTTTGCTGTTTCAGCTGCAAAATACCAACAACAAGAATGACAAGAACATGAAGAACAACAACAATCACATCACTAAACACCATCAATAATAATAACAACAGCAGCAACAACAACAACAACAACAACTATCATGTACCATGAACGACAACGACAACTACTTGAAGTAGTATCTACTACACTACACAACAATATAACTTCTATAAGAAGAAAAAGTACATGTATGCCTCATCGTCTGGCAATCAACAATCATAAGTATAAATACACACACTTGATTCCTTCTGCAATTATTTTTATATAAAAATATTAAAGAAATAAAAATATATGGAATTGTTCTTCCCTTTCTCCTTCCTTCTTTTCTGTTACATGATTTATTTGCATTCAATAAATAAATGCATTCAATTGTTTATATTTAAAAATTATACGGAATTCGATATTCAGATATTTTATTATAATCATTTTCTGTATTTAATTTTCCTTGGTCTTATGCAATTTCTAAGAAAATTGTGTACATTTCAAGAAAAACGACAAAAGAAAAAATGCTACTACAAAAAAAAAAAACATCATAAAAAGTCAATGCCTTATAAAATTTATATTATAAAATATACTTATATTTAGCCAAAAGCTTTTGTTGTTATGGAGGTTTGTTTTTTTTTTCTTTTTGTCTTACTTTTCCACAATTTATTTCCAAGAATTTGTATCGTTTCTTATCGGAAGTTAAATTATATGATTAGGCTTTTTATGTTCATTGGTACTACACGTATGTATAAGTACATACAACAATAGTTAAGCTATTATATAATTGAAAGTCTATTAAAGCAACAGCAAGCAGTCAGAAAGTGCCAATTGAGTGCAAAGTACTCAGGTACTAGTAATTGTTATTAATAGAAAGGATCTGTATATAAACTTATACATTAGTCATTTGATTGTAGCTCAAGGCTTAGTTGCTTCAGCTTATATTGTAATTAGAATTAAGTCTTCTAGGCTGGAATAAATAAATAAATAAATTTTATTGAATCTATAACATCCACTCAATTATCTTTTAATTTTTAATCATACACTGCACTGTGTTCTCTTAAAACAAAATACTTTTTACCTTTACCTTTCATATCCTATCCTTAGATTTAGATATCAAATACTGTGTAAATGTTAATGATCTTTGACAATTTTTCTCCTTTTCCCGAATTAATAATCCCAGTTATGCAATAATTATCTGATTTTTCATAAAAAAAAAGCTCTAGTGCAACTACAATTTTATAAAAAAACTATTTCCATATAGATCAGAGTTCCCTGGGCCGCATTGAAAGAATCCGTAATAAGTTAGATAGGAGCAAAAAAACCATTTTAATTTTTCTCCTCTTCGACGAACAAAAACAAAAGGTTTCCCCATTGCACTTTAGCGCTGAGCACCGGGCCAAAGAAATTTCTGTTTGCCATTTTGCCTGGGCCACATTGAGCCGAATTCTCTTGGGCGTGTGTTGGACAACCCTGATCTAGAGTTTTCATTGCGATTCATAAGACTATCATTTCCCAGTGTATCATTTTCAAATTATCTATTGATGCATTTCTTTTGCATATTCCTTTGGGTACTTGAAATCCTTTACATTACAACAACTAAAATTTATAATGACATATATTTTGATATAATTTCTATTTAAACAGGTCAGAAGAGAAGATATTTGGAAACATCCATTTACTATGACTTTTGATTGGAAGAAGATCACAATAAATTTGTTTCTCTTTATAGATTTTACCTAGAAAGTCCATATTTTCAATTCAATGCAATTTGATAAAAGTAAAGTCTTGAGTAAAAAATGTGATCCTTTAATTCATTTAAAAAAGAAACAAGCAGTTAATTATTGAAATTACTTTAAGTAAATTCCTGATTATTTTTTCTTATTTACAAGTAGTTTTTGTGGTCTAATAGCCAATAATAGTTTGTTGCTTCTGTGTGTATCTTTATTCTTAGGTTATGTCAAACGTAAATAAATATAATGACGACGCGATTTTATGTTGACGTCTAGACAGACGCAACATTGAATTAGTGAGTGAAGTCAGTCGGTCCGATCCCTTAAAGGCAGCACTCACTGAATATAGGAGATACTACTTCTTAATGTAAAAAAGGCAAATGCAAAATAACAAAACAAAAACTCCCTCTCTCTCTCTTTCACTTACTCTGTCTATTTCTTTTTTCTTCTGATAATTCTTGACTTTCTTAAAATGGCAAAAAAAGAAACCACTTTTCCAAAGAAATCAAATAAAGAAGATAAGGCAATTAAATAAAGTCATCGTCATTCGTTGTCGTTGCTGTTGTCAATGTTCATGTCGCGACGTTGTTGTGTTCGACGTCTTTAGTCTTTGCTTTACTAGAATGTGCGTATGTTGTATTGTTGCTATTGTTACTTGTATTGTAGATACTTTTAAGCAAAGATAATGATTTTGATGAATTGACAACGTCAAGCAGTCTCTCATCGCATTTAATTTAGACAAATTTAAACAAACAACAACAGCAATAATAATAATAGCAACAAAATGAACAACATAATGTGACATCTTTTATTTAAACTGGGAAAACTGGTGGTCAGGATTCTAAATGAACCAAAACAAAACAAACTAAACCAAACCAAACTAAAATGAATTAAATGAAAGGCAACAAAAAGATATCCAGACTTGTGCCCTCGGTTATTTTAATTGTTCAGTCTTTATACGTTGTTGAAAATGCAATAAATTTGCAAATTTATGCGAAGCGTGCGAGCGTTTAATTGTGCGTGGGCTGGAAACGGCAATGAATGGTTGGTTACGTTTACATAATTGTACAACAAACACAACAATAACACAACATTAATAATTAAGACAACAATAAGAATAAGTACAACTACAACAACAAGAAAAAGCCATATGTGATTGCCATATGAACAAGACTTTTTTTTTTCTTAATTGAAGTTTGATTTGTGTCGTGGCGTAGTGTCACTTCACTTACAAGTCAATCTACTGATCGGCATCAAAGGCAGGATGACCTTAGAGAGATACTTCTTAAAGATAAGCAGTGAGGATAAAGAAGAGTTGCAAATCATCCAAATCCTCATAGTGAAAGCCCTGTACTTACAAGAAGACTGGGCAGAATCGCAAAGTTACCACTAAGGACTTTGATTTTATTGTCGATTCTACGAGTTGTTTTCAAAGGTACCCAACTAAGGATGTCCTACCACCAACCACCCTTTCTCTCAGGCATCAGCATCAGGCATGTGCCTTAAGGTTTCTGACAATCTCCTATATTATTGTATTTACCAATAATCACACTTTATTTAACAAACTTCATGTTTTCATCAAAAGAAATACAAACAGATACTCATCCACATACACTCCCATATATTTGTACTTCCCCTACTTTGCTTCAACTTTATGTTTGTTGCATAAACAAATCTTACAATTTTCATGTGATTATGATTGCACTTCAAACAGTTGCCAATGAGTCTGTTTGATATCAGACTTTTTGTTGTTATTTTTGTTGTAATATATCGACTAATAACAACAACAACAAATGTATATGTACTTATATCAAAAGTCGATTGAAGAACTCTTTGATCCATTGGCGGCGGCATTTACAATTGCAACGTTTTACAATATTTTATTGCTATTCATTCATTATCTAAAGACTACTTAAGATGAGCAGGCGGAGAAGGAGGAGAAAAAAGGGGGAGTGTGTTATATCTAGTGAGGGCGTCAATTATGCTTCCTTCCTTTTGATTTTTGTTATATTTTTATCTTTCATTCTTTCTAATGAAAAATTATGAATTGTAATTGTTAGAAATTTTTTTTTAATTGCGGGATTTCCCGCTTCATAAAATTTACTAAAATGAAAAACATTTTAATTTGTTCACAAAAAAAAACCATACAAAAAAAGATATAAAAACAAAATTTATTTTAAAAAATTTAAGAAAAAAATAAATATCAAAAACAAAAAATGAAATGAGTTAAGTGAAAATCAAAAGCATAAATAAAAATGTTTTCTTTATGTTTTCGTTTTTCTGATGTTTGTTTGGTTGTGTCGTTTGATGTTTTTCTTTTTTGTTGTTAGTTTTATGAAAATACTAAGAAAAAAAAAAATTATTAAAACAAGAAAATGGAAAACATTAGTTTTAGTTTCATTACCGATTTAAAGATCGATTAAGATCCAGTTCAAAAAAATGTTAATTTACATTAAATGTAAAAAAATGCGTAATGAAAAGAAACAATTTAAAAAAAAAACTCTAAAATATACGCGATTCAAAGAAAAACTTAAATGAAATGATTGATTATCTGGAAACCTGACATTCTATTGACTGAGCCATCTAAAAAAAAGCCAAGATGGGACCGTAGGATAGGTTAGAATGTAAGGACCCTGATGCAGATTCCTTAAAATGAAATAAAGAAAGTAATTAACATCCAAGCGTTTTGGAGTTACGTGAGCAAGGTAATGGAAGTACAATGATAATGTTCATAGAAAGGTCGAGCTGTCTTGTAAACGATTGTGTTGCTTGTTTAAAAAGCATGCAGGTTGCTTGCTACAGAGGTCAAGTTTACACAGAAGCCGTTTTTGATGTCTAAAAGTAAGGAGCGTCAGTGACTATTGGGTATTCTTATTTAGTCCCAAATGTTACCCTACATTTTTGTAACCAACCTGCAGAATCGACATAGAGAATGAAACTCAATCTATGGAACAAATATTAGTATTCAATATTTTAAATTTTATAACAAATTCTGTAAGTTTATTAGAAATTTAGACGAGCATATTTAAGAATTTTGTACGAGTATGTTCTAGAATTCCATTTTTGGGTGTGCTAGAAACCGCTTTTGGTTAAATTCTCCCTTATCTGCAGTTATTAAAGGAAAAAAAAGTACCAAGATTTGTAGCTTATTATTTTTCTCGCTAAACTGCATTTAAAGAATATAACAATTTACAAAAAATTCTCATAAGTCATATATGTGTAAATTTGACAAAATGAATCAAAATACTTATTGGAATTATAGAAGATGTTTTTAGTCTTTCTTTTCTAAACTAAGAACTGCATTTTTAATAGTAAAAGTTCTTACATATTATGGTGATTTGTGTTGTTGTGGTTGTTATTTTTGTTTATAAACTTTTTCTAATTCACTAATTCAAATGAAAAATACTTCACTACGCCGCCCAGTCTGTTCTAAATATTCTATTCAAAACAATTTCAATATCAAACATTTGAAAAACGAGGTAATGAGGTAGTTGTTGTTATTATTGTATATTATTGTTTATATCTTTGATGCATAAAATATTAAAAATTAATTTATTAACTCTTAATAAAATAGAAAAACAAAATGCATTTAAAAGTAGAAAAGCATCCTCCCCCTAACCCCGCTGAAATATTGTAGTTCGGTATTCCGATTGTTTATTTGTTCTTTCATAAAATTTGTGTAAATTTTCTTTTGATCAAGAAATTTTATGATGTTTTCATCTATTCGAATTAAATTTTTACAAAATGCTGTGATTCCTGGAAAATACATATTTTTTTCTTTGTTTTTCCCTCGATAAACAATTTTTTCAATGTTTATGAGTGATAAAAACGTACACATTTTTTTCTCACTCACATCATTCGCGTAGCATTCTTTTTTTTTTATTTATTTTTATTATTATTATTTTCCTCCTAAATAATTATCAACACCTGAATTGATTCTTTAAGTTCTATATACAAGGAGATTCATCAACTACTTTGCTAGATCATCAATCAATCAATCAATTACTCTTCTCATTCATTGATTTTTGAATGAATTTAAATTTAATGTTGAAAGAAATCTATGAATGAAAGATATAAAATTAAAATAGAAATCTGCTCAAAACAAAAAACGCAATAAAATGCTAACAGAAAAATGTATACAATAAAATCAACAAATAATTCTCTGAATCTGAATGAAAGCAACAAAAATTTTAATCAACACTCATTAACTCTACAAGATCGTCGATCGTCGTAGTCGTCGGGCAACATAATTAAGTGAAATTATGTTTCCACTGGCGCTATAACAACAAACACACTCAACTATAGATACAAATGTATCTACATTCATTCATTCATTCGTCTCCTGTCATCATCATCACCTTCATTATCACAATCATCATCGTCATCATCATCATAATAAGTTTGCTTTTCTATATTCACTCCTCACTTTGTTGTTTAATATAATTTCGCAATTCATCTGTCGATCATTTCATTCATAAAATGCGCACAAACACACACGCGAACAAACTATAAATCTACAGCATTTCACTATGAATGTATGTGTGTGTGTGAATGAATGAATTGTGTTGTTGTTAAACACATTTGAATGGCAAAAACCTGCCATTCACACGCGAAGCCAGCCAGCCAAGCCAACGAGTCAATCATTCACTAAAGCACAGTGATATTTTATTTAACACATAGATACAATCACTCACATACTACATTTGTATGCTGATGCTGCTGCCCTGAATGTCACCCGTTGCCGCCCTCCTTCAAAAATAATACAATATATACACATGCCTATAGCAGCGGTTCCTAAACTGTGGTCCAATGAAGACAGTGGTTTCCCTCTTTCTGGGCTACAAGATTGTTTAACCTGAAATTGGGGTCCGCATACTGTTGTTGAACCACTGGCCTTTACTTTGATTTTTTTGTTGTTACTGTGGCAGATGTGTGTGTGTTGTTGCTGTTGTGGTCCAGCGCGTGATTAATTCATGTGGCAGAGTTTATATGAAAACTTAACAAGAAAATCAACGAGGGAGATCGGGAAGAAGTAGCAGCAGGCAAAGGTAAGAAGCTTCAGAAGGAGTGAAAGGGGAAAGATATACTAGTACAATGAAAACAAAACAAAATAACACACAATACACGGGGGAACTCAACACAACAAAATTTTCTTTTCTTATTTTTTCTCAATGAAACTGGTTTCATGTGTTTGCGGCGCTTGTTGTAATTGTTACTTGGCTTTAAACCGTTGTAGAGCACACGAGGCTGGCGCTGACCGTTGTTTATCCACCGTCCTCACCCCTTGTCCCTCTTATCTAACTGACTATGATGGGGCGCCTGCCATATTAATACTAGTAAAAAGATGGAGATAGGTCGGGAGGTGGAGCTAGAGCGAGAGAGATTTGTTTTTTTTATTATATTCATCCTCACCTGATCTCCAGCAGCTGCTCATCCGGTCAATGTGAGAAAAATGAAGCACAACAATAACAACAACAAATAACACTAAGAGTTAGTAAACAACAGCAACAACAACAACAACAAATACTAAAACAGCGGCACACACAAACAGTTAACAGAAAGCGGCGTTCAATGAATGAGATTCGTCGCTTGCTTTCCTTTTTGGCTTCTTTTTTTTTTCCCATTTTATTCATTTTATAAGTTCGATTTGCAAACTGCGTTTATAGTATATGTATAGTTGTTGTTGTTGTTGTTATTGTAGCTGATCAACTTGCCAGATACAAAATAAACAACAACAAGTAAATGATGTGAAAATAAAACTTTGCAAAAACAAAAATAACAATATTAAACACATTTTAAGCGCTTTGAAATCGCATTTGATAACATGTGCAACAGCACAATAACAGCAGCAGGAGCAACAACAATTCATTTGACTTGGCTCTATCTGCCATTCAAATCTTAGACAGAATCCAATAGCAACAAGTGTTGCCAGCCATAAGCAAAATCAAAGCAACTTGAAGACTTCGTCTACCACTTCCACAGGTTTCTTGGACCCCAACTTAACTAAAAAATCAACTGAGCTCAACTCAAATAAACTAAACCAAACTAAACTCAACCCAGTTCACAGCATCCGCTGTCCACTATTCACACATATGTATGCGATAGTGGATAGTTGGTGAGTACAGACCGGCAGACACAGGACGTTAAAGCTACCTAGGAAAACAAAACACATCACATAATGAAAACCTTTTGCAAAAAAAAACTTCTTTTCACAAAGATTTTTTTGCTGCGGAAGTTGGCAACAAACATGTAAAACAGTTAAAGCGCGCAGGATATGTTTCCGGTCTCAAGTAGTGGTGTATAGTGTAGTAAGTAAGTAGAGTAGTCAAGTCAAGTCAAGTACAATAGTAGTAGGAAAAATAAAGACAAAATATAAAGAAAATCTAAAAAAAGAAAAAACTGGTAACAAACACAATCTGAACAAGTGAGTGAGTGAGTGTGTGAGATCTGGATCTGGTCTCAAATGGAATTAGTGTTTAATTTGTAGTTGTTGTGCTAATGAATATACTTAGTTTCGAGACCACGAACGAAGAACATATGATATTCATTATTAACATCAGCATCATCAAGTGATACGAGGATTGATCAATAAGTATTCGTGTCTGAAAACAGGTGGGCAGAAAACTAATGCCTTAGATTTTAGAATTCACGCGGTCTATCGATTTCTTTGCATCGAACAAATGATCTATTGCATTTTCTACGCATCCTTTTAAGACCATTTCAATAATAAGTATTTTAAATGAAAATCTTTCCCATTTAGTGAAGAAGAAAGTGCCCTTGTATCCATGAACTTCACTAAGAATTACTTCTCTACTCAGCATTTCTCAGATTTAACCCCACCTGCGACCATTTCCTATTACAAAACTCAAAGAATTGCTTGGGAATGAGCACAGAGAGGACCTTGACAAATATTTAGTGAAGAGTAATTTTTTGTTGTGTACTTTTTCAGAGCAGCATTGTTGGCAGCTGACGCATGATTCGTTACAAGTGTCAAAGTCCAACATGCTCAATTTGCATTACCATTTTATCATAGAAAGACATACACCCGAAGAACGCTTATAAATTAATGAATTTTAGTATCAAAATTCGTGGTCTGGACAAACGCTTTTTATCGAAAAATTGTGTTCAGACACTAAGCTCATTTCTGGTTGAATGGATATGTCAATAACAATACTGCCAAATTTGGTCCAATTAGCAGCCTCAGGCAATACAAGAGCTGACAATTCAACCAAAAAATGCACTGTTTGGTACGGTAGAATCAATGGCAGTATTTCTTCAAGGATGACAGTGGGAACAACGTTACCTTCAATGGCAACTTAGTTTAAGAATCTTGGAATGCATGTGTCATCACCATTAGGATGGGATCAAAAAGTTGAAGAAGTATTGAACTAAGTGTACATTGTCTTCATTCCTAACAAGTATATTATTTCTTGATAGACCCTCGTACATAATGATGATGATGATGACGATGATAAAGATTGTATCGCGCACTAACATGAAGAGAGATTTGTTGTTAAAGCTTCTCTTCCTTTACTTTTTTGGTTTCCTTTTTTTTTTTTTTTTGCATTGAACTTGTTCACGCATTAATTACCGTTGAAAATCGATTTTTAAGTTGTAATTTTGCATAAACAAGTCACTTATTCTTCGTCACCTTTTTCTTCTCCAGCTTCTACTGTTATTCTAGGTGGTTTTTTTTGTTAGAAAAATTATCTTAAAGATTGTGCATCTTATTTTGCAATCTTTTTACTTCCTTTTTCATATGTGTTCATTCAAATTCTGTTTTTTTAATAATTAATTAATAACAGGAAGTTTGCTTAAATATCTCACTCTCTCTCTGTTTTAATGTTTACTTTGTTTCCATTCTTTTTTCTTCTTCATAATTTATGCAAAAATAATAATCATAATAATCAATGAATTCATTCATTTTAATGTGTTGCTTTGCTTCCTTTTAAAAAGAGTATCTTCTATCTATCTATTGAATGATATTCAGCTATTAATTTCTTTATTGATTTTTATTAAAGTTCATCGAACTGAATAATTTTAGTTGGATTCACAGTTGATCTTCAGTTCAGAGACTTACTTCATTGCAATTTCTTTTGAATCGTGAATCTTATGGTTAATCTTATTAAATCTAGATCAACATGAGAAGCCTCTTATTAAGTTTTAGATATACATACACAAATATATATTATAATATGTACATATAGAATGTATAATCTATCTATCTAGATACATTCATAATTCATATTAATCATTTGGACAAGCGTAAAACCACCAAAGATGATTGCTTAGGCTGTGATGCTGAAACGGACGATGCCGGCAACTGTTTTCAAGTCAATGAAGTTGCTTAAATGATCATTAACATGAACATAATTACTCCCCACAACTGAAGAAGAATGAATGATCAGATGAAGTAAGCACAGACGTAAAGAAACAACAAGCAATCGAGCGAACGATGGTGCGATTCAAATAAAGAAGCGCAATACAGTAGCAGCTACCAGTAGCAGCAATAACAACAACAACAAACAAATAACACACATCAACAACATTGGACTGGGAGGCTATAACAACAACAACAACAACAACAACAGCTCCAACAATAGCAACATCAACAGCATCAGTAGAAGCTGAAGCTACAGTAGCATCATTGTCATTATCTCCTATGCTGACTATTTTTTTCTTTTCTTTATTTTTTTTTTTTATATTTATTATCCAGACGAACGAATTGTATCTATAAGAGAACGTCGTCAGATATACACACACACACACACATACAGTAGATAGATAGCAAGCGAATATAACGCATGGTTTTTCGGTTAGTAAACCGGATGTTCCTAATCATTGCTAGTTTGCTTCAAATTAAATATGTTCGCTCGTTCGTTCGTCGTTCGTTGGTTGGTTTATTCATCGTTGTCGTTGTAGTCATTTCATTGTTATATTGCATCTGTGTAGTGTGTAGATGAGAATGTATCCATGCATAAGATAGAAGTACATATTGGCATTTTGATATCTCTAGCTGTTGATCATTCCTAAGTTTCACACTTGGAATATACAATAATAAAGAAGAATCACATAAAATATTGTATTGTAGATGACCGCAAGTACTACAACAAAAGCTTGTGAATGCCTAAGCGAAATTATGAATGAATCTTTAAGTTGTACATACAAAAATATCTACCTATCTATCTGTCTACAGAAAGCACACTATGTATTTTCCTTTGTGTTTGATTTGCATATTTTTGCAATGAAACTAGTGAGTGCGACACATTCAGGGTTAAATGTATGTATTTACAATATTTGTACACATTTAATCATTCATTTATTTACTTTAAACAAAATACCATGGATCAACGATTTTAATTGCCAATGTAGATACATCATATAGTATTTATTACTATTTATTGTTGATTTGCAATGCAACGCAACGCAACGCAGCGACAGACACATCTGCATAATGTAAATGTCAAAGCCTTGCTACAATGTATTTCAATATAAATTTATTGGATGTGTATGTTGTATCTGTGTGTCTTCTGTGTTGTAGTATTTCGCAATAAATATTGTTCAAAACCAACCTAATAAATGCATTTTTATCGACAATAATTAGCAATAATTATTCATTAGCAACAATAATAACAAACAACAACAAGAAATGATGATGATGATGAGATGAGATCGGTCGAATGAGTTTTTACATATGTATGTATATGAACACAACAACACACAAAACAAAACCAATGATCAAATGATCATCGAAAGGCATCAGACCAACAGCCATCAAAAATGAATGAATGAACAAAAATACAATACAATACAATAAATATTGATAAAACTTTTCAACATGTTCCTCGACAATCAATTAAGAAAGCGAACTCACACATGCTCACGAATAAAATAATTTATTAAGAATTGATAGAAAAAATTTAAATAAAATTTAAAAAAATAAGATGAAAAACCCATGAATCAACAACATCAGACAAATCTCTTTGATCACCTATAATCTATCTGTTGATGATGATGATGATTTTTCCCAACAAAAAAGAGAAAAGGTGTTTGTTGCATAAAATTATATTATAATATGATAAATTCTTATTCAAAATTCATTTAATTGATAAAATGAAATTTAAGAAAATCACAACCTACAGAGAAGAAAAATTAATAAATAAATAAAAATATTCCCACCAACCAAAAATATCAAAGTGTGAGACAAATCATCATTTAAAAAGATACATATGTAATTTTAAGAGATAAAAACCAATAGTAAACAGTCTGATGAAGGAAAACAAGACATTAAAATAAAAAAAATAAATAAATAAAGTAGGAAAATATAAAAAAGATCAAATGAAATCGGAAACGAAATTAAAATATTTAATTATTTAATTGCTTTTTATGGTTTATTTGTACAAAAAACTTATTCACTCATACACCTCACTCAGCTCACTCAATTTACAATCTCAAAAACACACAAATAATAATAACAAACCCAGCAGTCGATGGCGCCAAACCCATAAAGAAAACCCACATGAAAAAATTCAAAATAATTATGAGGTCTATAACTTTTTTCCTCCTTCCATGTTGTGTTATATTCTTATAACAAAAAACTCAGCAGTAAGCAATTATATGCTGATCTATCTATCAATCTGTTGGATCTTTTCTTACTTATCTATTTATCTAACTAACTATCTTATGTACTCGGCGTCGTTGTCGATAATTTGTTTTTTTATATAAACAACTTTAGGCAATGGAGATTTTTATTACTTAAAATTATTAAATTTTTTAGTGTCATAAAATATCTATATAGTGCCTCCTCAGTAGCTAAGCCATTAAGTCTTAAGTATTGTATATCACATTGAAGAAAATTGTATCTCCATAAAAAACTTTAGTTTCACTGAATTGTTTTGGCTTTCATACATTTTTGCAATAATTGGTTACATAACTGTTAATGTGTTAAAGAGGCTTGACCATAAAAGATCATAAATTATTAACGAAGTATCTGGCCGATCCGAATCTTAAATTGAAGACAAAATTTATTATTGCTACCGAAATTTCTTCCTGTTACTACACATAAAATTACAAGTGTAGTAGCTACTAGGGTCTACGACTCTACGATGAGATGCATTAATGATGTTTAGAAAGGTGATTTAAATTATAATGAAGAAGGAAATTAAAAACTATTGTAAGTCAATATTATATGAAGAGCATTCTTTTAAAAGATCTGATAGGGTAATGTTTTTAAAAAATATAGCCCTAGCTCTCCTCAACCGTGGAAGGACAACTAGAAAGTGTTCGACGGAGGTAATGGGATCGCAGGAACAGAGTTGCAGCAATGCGCTGTTGAGAAGGTGTTGATGTGTGAGCTGAGTATGTCTGATACGTAGGTGGACAAACATAGACCACCGGTGTTTTGAGGTTTTTGATGGAAAACTGGAAAGTTCATTTACTGTTGTTGAAATCTTGCCCAGTTTGCCAATGTCTTTGTGTGGATAACTTTCGTGTATATCTTTTTGGGACTTTGTCATCGATGGGAAGTAAGCCTCGCGACCTAATTAGATTATTGTCTTCAACAACTACAAAGGCAGTATTGGTGCTACATATGGAGCCGTCTATATAAATCCATTTTCATTCAGATAGTTATGCATATTTTGCCAGGAAAAGTTCCTATTCAAATAATTAGTTCATTTAATATGAAAGCCATGTGGCATGCACTATGAATGTCAGTCAGATCAATCCAATTTTGCAAACAGAATATGTAAGGATTCTTCAAACAAATTTATAGTCAAATTTATTGGTCCATAAAGCTGGGATTCCAAATGTATTAAATTCGATAATGCCAATTTTGAATAATCAATTTCATTGAGGGTTATATACTTTAGTGATTTATGTCTGATAGATCCGATTTTGCACATAGTAATTCGCACTCTATTAGTTTTCTACAACTTACTCATTTCAACACATTTGGTGCGATATTTGATCTTAAAACCTTAACAAGCAATTAAGCTAGATAGATTGATATCTGCATGCTGATCAAGACTACAAATGCAATTTGTAGGGATTTTTGATGACTTTTTGCCAATGTCTGTACGCCATTGTTATTTATTACTGCCCAAGTGATTCTATTCTCTATTATTAAATCTAAGTATTCCTTCTTTCTGTATGTCACAAGGATTTAAAATCTGCTATAAAAACACTTGCAAATACTTCAAAACAACCACTATTTTAAACCATTTTTATTTAACAAAGGATACTTTTAATTATCCTCTTTGCAAACAACAAGTTTCATTTCATAGGTAATCTATGGTGTTATGAATGATGCATATTAAACTAACTTTAACTTGTTCAAATTTCATGTAATTGTGATGTTTGTTGTTGGGTTCATAAAGATTTGCCAACAACAATTAAATCATATAGTAAAAATCATGAAAAAATATACAAAAAACACAAATACAGTAGATAATAAATCTCAATATATGTGTATGTAATAGTATCTCGAACTAATCTTTTTAAAGACTTTATTACTCTCATTAACAGCGACAATAGTAACAACATTTCATAATAACTTATTTAAGTCAAACTCGACTTGAAAGGAACTTAATCCCCAATAGGAAAGAAAAGAAAACCACACAACTAAAAAGTCAAGTGGATTTGTTCTTTCGTGTTTGAAATGTCATCATTATTTTCTTGAATAGAAAAACGTTGGCAAAGAAAATATGTATAGAAGAAAAAAAAGTGGTGTAAAAGCAAAGTGCTTAAGAGCAGGCAAAATGATCATAATAATAATAATAACGATTATAACAAGAACAACAACAACAATTCATATGTGACCGTCGATTGACCATTCAAACTAAGATGACCATAATAGAAATAATTGCATCATGAAAAAGCGTAAAATGTGAATGGCTTGCAAAATGCAGAAAGCAGATTAATCTTCTTCTTCTCCTATTAGAAGATGCAACAGCAGCAGCAGAAGCAGAAGCAGCAACTTTACCCATCAAAGTGGGTGCAGCAGTCAAGGAAGCAAAGTTGGTAAGGAAAAAGCGTGCATAAAGTAGAGCAAAGCATAACCAACTAAAAAGAGTCATTCACGCAACTTGAAGCATCATCCACACAGCATCATTATCATCATCATCATCAATAGCAGAAGCAGCAGCATTTTCATTCTATTCATGACCATGATGATCATCATCATGGCGTGGCTGGTTGCAACTAACACCTGGCGTAAAGTTCTGTTGCTGCATCTTCTTTTTTTTATCTATTTTTTCTTGTTGTTATAGCTGCTGGTGCTTCCACTTCATTGATGGTGCAGTTGTGATTAGAAATGAAACAAACGAAGCAAGCAGGAACCTGAACCCTAACTACCTACATGGCGCATGGCTTTATTCATTCACTGACTGACGGACTAACTCACTTAGTCACTCACTCTCCTTATTCACTCTACTACTTATGTGCATGTGTGTTGTGATGATGTTGAACCCCATCCCAATCCCATTGACTTAGACTTAACAAACTCTCTCTGATGATGACGACGGGCAGACGACAGATTACATTGCGCAGGCGCATTTAAGCATTTGCTTGACTGCTTGACTGCTTTACTTTGCTTGCTTGGGTGCTCGATGGCTTGGTTAGTTGCTCGGTTACTTGGTTATTTACTTGTTTGCCTGCTTACTTAGCTTGGCGCGCTTCAAAGCTCATTGCGCTCTCGATTGCCGCCCCAAGTTGCGTTTTTGTGTGCAACTAACAACTATTGATTGAACCAACGAACGAACGATTGGAAATCATTTGACTGCGTGTTGGTTGACCAATTCACAATTCAACTTATGTATGTGATACATACTTCTCCCCATTTCTTCTCCATCTTCATCTCCATCATCATCGTCATCCTCATCTCTATTCATTCCAATTTCAATTGAAATCAAAACCTGCCATTAGCATTTGTGCAAAATAAAAAAAAAATGAATACAGCAAAATAAAATGCAATGATGCAAATGCTTAAAGAGATAAAGGAGCAAGCAAATGTTTTTTTAGGGAAGAAACATAAGAAGAGGGAACTTAAGTAGGGGGTAGGCAAATGGAGAAGGAGCAGGAAAAACATAGTTAAAGGAACGGGAAAGCAGTTATAAGTGGAGTGAAGCCTAGAGCAGAGCAGTGGAAGCTGCGAAAGGAGCTCGTTCATTCATCCACTGCTTCATCATCATCATCATCCACTGTTGCATTTGCTTGGATCATTAGACTATTTTTATAACGTTAAACAAACAAGACACTAGTAAAAGAACAATAACAACAACAACAACATCATGAAATGGATGAGGTTGCGCGAAAAACGCAATGCAACGCGTTACAATGCAAAAGATACAAAAGTATCTCAACTCAAATCACCAGTAACAACAAGAAAAAGTGGTTTGGTCAGCTGTTCCACAGTTTCAATCCTAAAGTTTCACCTGCTCGTGTTGTATTTAAAGTTATTGCAGTTGTTGTTGTTGTTGTTGTTGTTGCAGTTGTTGCTATTTTTGTTAATGCAATTATTTTTATTATAACTTTAGTTGTTGTTTTATGCTATTTTTACTACTGCAAATGAAACCCAATCGACCTAGCGTCTGTGCAGCCATCCATCCATCCAAATAAATCGTTCAAATAAACCAAACTGTGATAATTATTATTTTCTTATTGATCTTTGTTAAAAGGCCCATATATGTACATATGTACAAGACTATATCCTAGTACATGGCTCTTTATGCAGTAAAATCGTTCGTAAGTGAAATTGAAAAGCTATGGTGAAAACAAAAGGAAGAAAATAGTGTTTGTAGAGTAGAGATCTGCATGCATCATATACCGTTTTTTAGGCAAAACACGAGTAATTTCTTACAGATGAATGCATTCAAAACGACATGAACGTATTCATGCAGACCTCTAGAAGCTTTGCTTGAGCAGCTTCTCATAGGATAAATAGCAGTGATATTAGAACCAAGTACCTAAACATATGGTAATACAGGTGAGGCAGTGCAGAACCATGGATGATGCACGAGCTCATTCCATGTGTTGCAAACTGGCTTAAGTGTCGATCCGGGGACGTAGGGTTCGAGTTTCCCCAATTCGCAACTGGCAATTCCGGCACACTGTGGAATCATTCTGTAGCCTCTGCCAAGACGGTGCGGAATGCCCGGAGATCACCTTTTTCATGAGTGTCCTCGTTTTGAGGAACCTCGAAGTGAAATATATGCTCGCCCGTGATCTCCTTCCATTTCACAGAAGATTGTAAGGCGAATGATAACTTCAACAGAGGACTGCTGAAAATGCGT
The DNA here is from genome assembly GCA_037043315.1 of Amiota communis. Classification (NCBI taxonomy): domain Eukaryota; kingdom Metazoa; phylum Arthropoda; class Insecta; order Diptera; family Drosophilidae; genus Amiota; species Amiota communis. The sequence continues at coordinate 507,735 of JBAMAV010000582.1, forward strand.
GGGGGTTGTATGTACAAGCGAACAATGGCGCCTAATTACGTACTTATTGATATTATCTCTACCTACGACGGAATGCTTTGGCGGTATCTTAGGAAATCAACGGAATTCAAGACGATAGGGGGCTTATTAGTCGGTAGGCGAACTATTATTTATGTCATAAATACCCAAGAAATTAATAAATTTGTGCAATAATTTCATAAAATCCTAACAAAAAAGAAGGCATGCACACAGTGTGATTCTCAACTTTAGCATTGCCATGTTTTCAAAAATGAAAAAAAGGAATAGAAAAGCTTAGGATTACAAAAGTAGTCATCACTGTGATGACACTTATAGTGATGAAAGGACAGTGGAGACTAGCAGGAAATGATTACGAAAGGTTTTTTTAAAATGAAGTATAAAAATTGAATGAAATGAAATCAAAACAAAACAAAATAAAAATATCTTAATTTGAATTTTAAGCAAATAAAATAAGAACAAATTTCGAACAAAACACAATAAAAGAAAATAATTGTTTTCGACAATTCAATGACAAATGAATTTATGTGCAAAGCAACAAATCTTATGCAAACATATAAACAAAATAAAATAAAACCAAAGCAGAACTATGAAAAAAAAAAACACCTTAAACAGATGAATGAGAGAAGGTGTAGAATGAATTTAGTTTTAGTTGTAGTAGATGAAAATACCAAAATTTCAATACAAATAACAACAATAAATATTGTACAATAGATTTGTGCACATAAATTAAACTACAAACCACAAATGAAACATAAAATAAGATAAAATAGAGCATAAGGTTCGATTACACCGAAACTTAGGCATCTCACAAACACATATCCTAATTGAGGAAATAAAGAACTTGATCTAAAAGAAATTCTCATTTTTAAACTCATGAAAAGCTGTTCTGTATCAAACTTCAATCGAAAAAGCTTTATGTTTCTATGTCAACACATAACATCATTAATTTCTCTAAAAAGTTTCGTTTATGTTACTAAGATTTAGATTAGATTAGGGTAAGAGTAGGATCTACAACTCCCTAATTTACAGTTCCTCCGAGATTCTGATATTCATCAAGAATTCAAAAGATTTCCTTTAAGGTAAATCTGCAATTTCATTTGGTTCCATGTACTGGCTACCCAGATAGCTGAGTCTGGTCCAAAAGATGCCTTCACAGTAGCATAAGTAAAGGCTCTACTGTCTCCTATTCTTCATTACACAGTCTAAACATTGGTCGTCTCGATGAACCGCATATTATGTAGATGTTTCAGACTTCTACAATGCCCTGTTAAGAACCCTGAGACTACATGAATACTATTCCGTGTTGGTCCCAGTATATCATGTATTCCTTTGCGATATCTAGAAGGCATGAACCAATATTGGAGCTATTTATCACCATTGTTTAAATTTTATTTTAATGGAACTCAAAGGCAAGCAGCAGTATGATTCTTGTCCAATGAAGGCGCTTGCAGCTCCTTTTCAGGCTAGTTCATCTGCATCTATAGTTTCTCTCCAGAATTTCAACTCAAAAGCTACATTGATATGAATGCAAGAAAATAACTATTTCAATCCTTATTTTCTCCGGCTTCTTGTGTTGTCCTTATCTCCTTCAAAGCGTTACAAACATCACATCAAAGTCTTCATAACCAACTACACCTGTGTAAGATCTTTAAAAAATATTCTCTTATGCTAAAGTTGGGGGGCGCATATAAATTTAAATATCTCAAAAGATCCGAACTCATATGAGCGTACGTGAAAAATTGTATCTATGGCTGATGATGGTGTTATGGTCAGCATCAATGAAAGAAATATGTAAAATGAAACGAAGAAAAAAAAAATTGTAAATCGAAAACAAATTAACAATTAAAATGCAAGTAATTCAAAGGAAAAAGAAGGAAAGCACACACGCACTACCCTCACACAATATACATACTCAGATATGTACATACATTTTGTTAAATCAAAGCGCGCTCAATAAAAATCATTGATAAATTGCACAACAACAACAACAAATTGTTAAATGCTACACAAAAATCAAAATAATAACAAAAAAACAACAAAAGATTCCACTTAAAAATTGAAGAATGGAGAAGAAAGAGGGGGAGACTTGCATCCATGAATTGCATCTTCAAAGGCGCAACTTTTATGATGAGAAGGTAATCCATAGTGTGTATCTGTGGTGGCGCTTGAAAAACATCACCAACAACAACAGCAATTGTTGTTTAAAAGGAGAAGGAGGAAGGTATGAATCCACCATCAAGTGAAAGGCGGAGATGAGATGAAGAGTTGAGAGAAGTTGAGTTGCCACTTCTGCTGCAGTCAAAATGAATATTTATCAATTGTTTTTGTTTGATTTTTCTATCTTGTATCTCTTGTATCTTTTGACTACCATGGTATAATCAAAGGTGTTTGTTGTTATTGTTGGTATTATTTGTGTGTGGCGTCAGCGTTGGCGGCACAGACACAAAAGCGCCACATGAGTTTTTCACGGCAGCCAAAGTGGCACAACAAAAAATATAATAACAAAAACAGAAAATTCAATAGGAACAAAAAAAAAAAGGAAGAAAACTTAATGAAGATGAAACAAACAAGTGGAAAATTTACAATAACAACAACAAAAAAAAAAAAGAAGGCGAAGAGGGATTAGAGATTATTGAATTGATTCAAACACATTTGGCACATTATAAAAACGTCACAACATTCAAATGAAATGTGTGAGGACAGAAAGACAGATGGACGACGAATAAATACACATAAATGAATGGATGGATGAATGAATCAAAGAGTCAATGAATGGAAATACTAATCTCTAATGTATGTATCACATGTATCTATAAGATACATCCGCACGCGTGCTTTCTTATATCTTTACAAATACACATAATAAATGTTGATATTATTTTAAGTTGCCTTCACAACATCATGTTTATTTTGTAGTTTTTCTTTGAATTTCTTTTTGTTATTATTTCTGTTTTTCACCAAAATTTAATGTATGTTTTTCTTCTGTAGTTGTTGTTATTGTTTTTTTTTACTCTACAAGACAAATATATAACAACTAAATTACACCAAAAATAAAAGAAAACATTAAAATAGATTTAGAAAGAAAAAAAGAAAACTAAAATTTAACAAAATCTAAATAAATAAACAAGAAAATGCAAAGAAAAAAATATTACAAAATAAAAACGCATAAAATAATAAAGACATTGCAAAAAGAAGAAACAAATATAAAATATTGTATCTACAAAAAAAAAACTTCGGTTTACCAAAGTATTCATACTATTCACACATCCCATCGGACGAACTTTAAATAACAGATACTATTATTTTTGTATTAATTTAGATGACGTCTATATTTGCAGGATCTGTTTACCTCGTCACTGCGGCCACGAATGGATCTATTGTGACTACCTTCCTAATTACAGTTCCTCCGAGATTCTGCAATTTCAGTTGGTTCTAAGAAATGGTTACATAGATATCATAGTCCGTCCCAAATTAAGCCCTCACATTGGCATTGCAAATGCTCTGCTATCTCCTTCTCTTCTCTTCATTTCAAAATTCTTTGTAACAGCCAGAGACTACACGAATACTTTTCTGTATAAGGTTTTGGGCACTTTAACATTTTTTGTGTCTAACCAATATTGTTGCGATTTACTTTCAAGAAGTAAAAGGTAATATTTTCCTATTTTATCAAGTTTTAATGCTCTAATTTAGAACCATAGTTTGTTTTGGATTTTATATGACTAATCGGGAATTGGGGAACTCTTGTTCTGAAATTATTATCTTTGTACAACACTAAGAAGTTTCTATAGAGAACAGATGAACGGACAAACATAGCGAAAATTGATCTTTTTCAACATGCTGATCAATTGCATTTTCTTTTAAGGAAATCACGGAAGTCCAATGGTTTGTCCGCCACACTACTCTGCATAGAGATCTCAAGTTACCTGCAGTCTTTGATGAAATAAATTTGAACAGCAGCCGGTACAATCAACAGATTCAAAAGACTCCTAATGTTCTTGCGAAAGCACTCAACCAAAACGCATCACGAGGCAGATTAAAGAGGCTGCATCCAAACTATCTTCACCAAGGAAGTAAGTCGATTTAATAATAAAAAAAAAGTCTTTATGGGATTTCCAATTCCTTCTAAACATCATGAAATATTTGTTTGAAATGTATTACAAGAAATAAAGTTAAGGCAACACAAATTTAAAGTGTTAATTAATTGGAAAAGGTAAGATATTGAAAAGGTCCATCTTAATGAAGGATTAACTGATTCATAAAACAATGTTAGATGTGGAGGACATGATCTCAAAATGGCATCAAAAATGTACAGAAACCAACTACAATACAAACGCATAGTTACTTTGACTAAACACGATCCTTTCAAAGGGTCAAAGGCAATAGTAAGCAAAATTGGAAATTCCAAGTAGAATAGCCCGCAAAGTTCCATTGATTAGTATTAAACAGTTAAGAAAGAGAAAAATGTGCCCTTGAACCTGATATTTATAATGTAACATTACTGGCTTTAAAAACATATGATTTTAATTAATCACGAGTTCAAATAATAGATTTATATGATGACTATGTTCATAATAATAATAAACATCATGCTCGTATAAGAACAAGTTCAAAACTCCATCTGCATTCATATAATATTATAGACGACTTTATTCATACTTTTACAAAATATACAAATGTATTTAAAGGTGAGTCCAACATCTATTGTACGAGTATAACAGAAAATTCTATTGAAAAATAGTTTAGGATGTATGTGTATCTTCTATAAATACAAATATTGTTGCATCTACAGAAAAAAGTACCTCTCTATACCATACCACTAAATATATTCTTGGCCTTAATAGACCAAATAACACACACACACACACACTCGCACACAATTTTCATTTCAAAATTAATGACGCATATAAAGAAGTCAAGGTAAATTGAGTCAAGGATGCAATCGCACCGGCATAAATTCTCAAAACATCAATGGGGGATCTTCCGTGCTTTAAATTGTGAAAATTTTGTAATCAAAAAATATGCAAAAAAAAAAAAAATAATTGTATCTCAAAACAAATAAAGGCGCAAAAAATTATTGCAAACACATATGTACATGTGTAACAAGTTTCTTATTTTGTTTCAATTGAATTTCATTAATTTTTACTTTTTTTGCAAAACAATTTGTTAATAAACTGTTATTAATTTCTATATGGCAAATTCAAAGATACAAAGAAAAAAACAAAAAAATGGTTATGACATTTGTTAAAAAAACAAATATGAATCAATTAGCAACAACAAGAAATTGACAACACAACAACAACATCAACAACAAGAGCAACAAATGAAGTTGCGCTTAATAAATTAAGCAACGTCAATTTTGTACAAATCAAGAGACAAAGACTAGTTTAAAACAAATTTAATAACCATGTTGAGATACAATTTTTTTATTGTACATATATGTATGTTTTTGTATTGTATCTTTTTTTGTATCATTTTTTTTTAAGCAAGAAATTGTTAATGCAATCGAACAACAACAAATGGACTGCAACTGCAGTTTTATATCAATCAAAACAAACATTTTTATATGTGCAACACAAAAGTTCTCCATTTGCAATGTACTACTACACGTATGTTGTAAGTTGTTGTTTGTTTTATTGTTGCAAGTTGTTGTCATTGTTAGCAATCATCAATAGTTTTTGAGATACAAACAAAATGAACTGAACACGAATGGAATTGAATATCATCATCATCATCATTGGATGGCGGGTGAATATCATCATATATATGTACATTAATCGATTTTAACTATAAAAGATACATACTAGATACATTCATGCGAGTATCTGCTGCTGTTGTTATTATTATTGTTGCACACCTGCGCGACATTCATGGTAAAGTAACTTTGAATAAGTCAAAAGGAGTGAGTTGGCAAGTGAATTGGTGAGTGGAGTGAGTTAGTGACTCTCTTCATCATCAGTTTAGTTTAGTTTAGTTTAGTTCAGTTCAGTGCAGTTCATTTAAAAATGAAATTTTCACAGTTGCTTGGCTGATGAGTTGGTTGGACTGCAATAACAAATGAAGCGTGCAACATAAGAGTAGTATTTGTTGCAAGTTATAACAACTTAACTCAACTCAACTCATATTACATTTTGATAAAATTATGAAGTTTCTTTTTGTGTGTGTGTGTGTGTGTGTTACCAATTTTATCATTAATTCATTCACATTCGTTGTCGTCTAAGCCAAATTGGCAATTTAACGCTTCATTCATTTTTTGTTTTGCTTATTACTATTGTTCTTCTTTTTCTTTTTACACATTAATTTCTTTATTTGCTTAAAAAATAAACGTTACAGATATTTGCTGTTGTTGTTATAGTTACTGATAATGTTTGTTGCATTTTCTCAATTTAATTTTAAAATGCTTTATCATCTTTTTCAAATGTTGCACATTTTTCTCCTAATGCATTTTTTTGTTCATTGATCATTTCTTGATCACTTGTCGCTCACTTGCTTCCTTCCTGTTTCATGTGTTAGTTTTCTTAATTTTTACTACATACTGCTTTCTTTCTTTATTGTTATTTTATTACTTTTTAGCTTTGTCATTTTAATTAAAAGGTCGTGTGTGTGTGAGTCACTTTACATGAAGTTTGAAGTGTGTAACTAATTTCTAAACTAAAATCATCATCAACATCATCAACCATTTGTTACAATTAGTTGAGTTTAAGAAGAAACATGCAATTTTAAATAAATAAAACTTCTTATGACGAAGTGATTAAGCAGTCCCCTAGATTTCGCTTCATAGAAGTCCTATGGAATTAACTTATTTTAATGAAAATCATAAGAAATATTGTATTCTTTGTATATTGACTGATGTTATTAACTTTTCATATGAAACATAAAGCAATTGAATATTATTGTATAAACATAAAACCATTTTCTATCCCCCACTAGGTGGCGCTTTCAATACAGAAGCTGTTCATTTCCGGTCATGGGCTCATAAAAACTCATTCTTATTTTCCAACTTTAACTGATTAAAAAATAACAACGAGTAAAGCTAAATGCGCATTTTTCTCTGATCGGCATATATATGTGTATTAATAAGTATCATTATTATAATTAAAATTAGTAAATTAAATTACTTACGCTACGTTGTTTAATGTAATGAATGCTCAAAATATGAGCGCCACCTATTGTTAGTCGATTGTTATTTTTGGTCATGTCCATGGGCAAATTCATTTTTCAAGGGTACATGCTGCCATTGTGGCCAACTATATCAAATTTTCAAGTGTGTTAGCGATGTGCGTGATTGCTTGTCTAATACCACTGTGACTAAAGTTTAAATTTAAAAATACTCACAAACAACAAATATTAAAAGAAATTTTTTCTTATTATTGATTAACTAAAATTGATAAGAAACAATTTACTTTATCACTCACTCGCTCATTTTTTTTTGTTATCTTGAGAATAAATAAGAATAATAAATAAAAATCTAAGCAAAAAAAAAAACTTAGAAAAGAATTTCATAAAGAACAACAAAGAATACAATTTCTTTAAGTGGAATTTATGAGTATGTGTATTTATTTTGAAGGCCAAATGCGTGTAATCACCTCAATTACCTTCTCCTCCTCATCAACATCATCATATACATAAGTACAATAAAAGCTTTTACAAAGAACAACAACTATAATAGAAGGGAAGAAATTTTGAAGAGAGCTAAAGAAAGAGAAAAAGAGTAAGGGAGAAAGGCTGAGTAATAGAAAGAATGATGGACAGACAATGAGAAAGAATAGCCGCATGTGTAGTACGCACTTTCATTCAATCAATGAATAATGGAATGACTGAATGAAATTATGTTTGTTTTTGCATGATAATCACCACTTGAGATCATCATCATTATTATTATCATTATTACATAGTTTGTTGTGTATTTATCTGTCTGTGTTATGCTTGGTCAGTTCTACTATATAATTTCCTATGGTTTTTATCTTGGCAAATATTCGAGTGAAGTAAAGTATCTAATACTGCCTCCTCATACTATACTTACTACACAAAATTAATGACATCCGTTGTTCCTAAACACTTAAGATCTCTTTCTGTGCTAGCCAATGAATCAAATTCACAATTTTTTGTTGATTAGATAAAAAATTAGCAAAAAATTAAGTTGGCGTTTGTTTGATAAGATTAACAAGAAACAACATGCAACCCAACTAACTATTACTACCAACAACTTAAGAGGCAAAAATTTGTTGAAATACATTAAATTGAAAATGATTTTTTTTTTTTTTCCCAAATGCATTTTTTAATTATTTATGAATAATTTTTTATTGATAAAAAAAAAAAACATGAATACTTAATAGCAACAACAAGCAATAGAATTTGTTTTAGTATGCAGAGAGAGAAGTTAACGAAGCGTTAAATAATTTCATTCAATGAAATTGCAACAAAATGGCAACAACAACAAAATCAACAATAAGAACAACAATAAGACCAACAAAAATATAAAGAATAAAAACATTAAGACCAAAAACAATTTCATGAATGAACGAACGTACGAATGCATGAAGGCGTAACTGGATACATGGACAACAAACAAGTTGAATGAATGAGTAAATACATAAGTGAGTGAGTGAGTGAATGAATGAATGAGTAAATGAATGTGTGGAGCAATGAATAAGTATATAAGTAAATAATAAGTGCATGAGAAGGGGAATATTGTAAATGAATGAGTAAGTGATTGAGTAAATAAATAAAAGAATTAGTGAATTAGGGAATGAATGAGTGATTGAGTGAATGAATGAGTGAGTAAATGAATGAGTGGAGCTATGAACTAGTGAGTAACTAAGTGCATGACAGGGGAATGTGATGAATGGGGAATGAGTGAGTGAGTAAGTGATTGAGTAAATAAATAAAATTAATAATGAATCATTAAATGAGGGATTGAACGAATGAATGAATTCGTGAATGAATGAATGAGTGAGTGATGAATGGAGTGAGTCAATGAATAGAGTGAGTCAATTAATGAGTGGAGTAATGAATAAGTGAGTAAATAAGTGCATGACAGGGGAAATGGATGAGTGGGGAAAAACCATAGATGAATGAGTAAATAAAAAACTTAATAAATGATTAAATGAGGTATTGAATGAGTGAATTAATTCATGAATGAATGAATGAATGAGTTGAAGAGGGATAGATAAATAAGTAAGTAAATAAGTGGATGAGGGATTTAATGATTTGTATAAAAGTGTGAATGAAAGAATGAACGAAAGATTGGTATGAATGAGTGATTGAGTGAATGACTCAGGTAATAAGCAAAAAAGTATAAGAATGAATAAAATGTTAATCTTAACTTGGTCATAATAACAAACAAGAAAAATTTAACACTAAACAAAAACATATAATAAATTATACTTATTTGTTTTTTCCTTCTTTTATGAATGAAAAATTGTAAAAATTATAACAAAAAAAAAAAAAAATAATGTTAACGCAGCAATTCCAAGGAAAAACAAAACATATACCAACAGCAACAACAACAATAACAAAACAGAAAGAGTTAAATTACAATAAAATAAAATACTCGTACATACAATGAAAAATACGAGCAAGTGCCACTGTTAAAGCAACAAAAAACAAAGAAAAAAAGTATCTTAAAGATAGACAAAGTCAACGAAAAACAATAACAACGAAAACGACGTGGTTGATATGGCTGATGATGATGGCAAAGACGAAGACGAACCAGTTTTGGGATCTTACGCATTATAAACACGAATGAGCAATGAAACAGGGCCCCCAAAAGAGGGGCGCCACAACATTAACAACAACAACAGCAGCAGAAGAAGAAGAAGTAGAAGCAGAAGAAATGTAGCAGAAAGATACAAAGATGCGACCGCAGAATGGAGTACTTTAGTAAGAAATATGGACAGACAGACAGTCATATAAACGAATGGATGAATGGATAAATGGATAGGCAGACAGACATGGGGAGACAGTCTGATGAATGAATGAATGAATGGATGGTTGGATAAGTGGACAGACAGACAAACAGACAGGGAGACATACAGAGATTAGAGGCATGCACAGCAGCTGCGTACAAATTTCTATTTAAAAAAACATAAACTTGAAAAGCAAAAAAATGAGAAATTAAAAATAAAATAAAATCAAAATAAATATAAGAATGAAAATGTTGCCACAAAAAAGAGTTTTTTGTTCGTTTTTTGGGAATATTTTTGTATATAAAACATGATTCGGATTTCTGATCTCTTGGCGCGTGGAGTTTTTATTTTAATTTTTGACTCTGCGACATAACACAAAATGTTAGGAATACCATAGAAGAGAGAAACAGAAGAACGAACGAAGCTGGGCTTGTCTGCAAGTAGCAACAACAACATAAAAAAGCTTTAAAGAACATAAATGATGAATATGTGATCCCCTCTCCGATTTCTTCCCCTTAAGTACTCCTCGTCATCAAACCAACAACACAGACACGATACAAAATAAAAGATTGAGCGCTGCAACAAGAAGCGCCCACGGTCAAAAACAAAGTGTATAACCAGTAAAGAAACACACATAAAACATAAAAAAAGAGTATGAAAACCAAAAGAGGAATGAAAGGAGAACTAAAATAAGAACACCGGGCTCCCCTACATGCAAGCTCAGGTTAAAACAAATCAAGCTGAATGAAATGAGAAAGAGTGATAGAGAGAAAGGGGGCAGAAGGCAGAGCTTAAGCTAAAGTTAAATTGAATAAAACCCAATCAAAGATAAACAAGACAAACAAAAATAAAAGGAAGGAATGGAAAAGATAGTGGAGCCAAGGACGAGGTAAAGCAGCAGAGGAAGCAACAAACAAAAAATAAGGCAAGTCTTAACAACAACAAACTTTGCTTTTTTGTTGTATTTTTTGTTTTGGAGCCGCTCCCGCTTTTAACGCATAAAAAAGCCGGTTTACAGGAAGGAACTCATTCAGTTCACCGATCATTGCGAGTCTCTCTTTCTCTTTAATAGAAGAAAAAATAACAACAAAATATAATAAAAACTAAAATTCGCCATTGTGCAATGGGAAATACAACAAAAACAGAAAAGAAAGAGCCCAAAAACAACAAAACATTAAAAGAAAATGTCCCCCCAATAATTCATTTATTCATTCATTTATTGTTTTAATCATTCACTCATTTATTACTTTATTCATTCATCATTCACTCTTGTGTTGCATAGTTCGTTCATTCATTCATTCATTCATTCATTCATTCATTCCTATCTTCATTCATCAATTGCACTTCAACGCCAAAAAAAAAAAAAAGACAAAAGATCAAGCAGCAAAAGTTGGCAACGCGACACGAGTGTGGGCATTGACAACAACAACAACAACAGCAGCATTAAAGCTTTAAAACAAATCCAAACTAATAGAAGGGCGGTGGGGGAATGACTAAAGGAAGAAACAGAAAGGCGACAGCAACAAAAAATCAATGAATGAATGAAAAATACAACAGCAACAGCAACAACAACTTGATCAACTATAAAAAACAAGTCTTATTTTTTCTAACTGCAACGAAGAAGGTAGAGGAGAAAGATCCAAAACATAAGAAGCAGAAGAGCATGATGGTGTAGCCCCAACCAAAAAGGTAAGCAAGTAAGTAAGCAAGCAACCAACAACATGAAGCAGAAATAAAATTACGCTAGTCAGAAAGAACAACAAGCAGCATTTTGTATGAATGAAAACGAACGTGTTTGGGGCGCACGCACACTAACACACACTCACATATACACAACATACTACACTCCATCTCTGCCAATGCTTAAGCCAACAGCTAAAGTGTCAGTCACAGTAGAAGAAGAGAACAAGCCCCAAAGAGAGTGACTGACTTCTACTAGGTGAGTGAGAGCTCAATGAGTGGATCATTTACCTATTCTAAACTGACACTAGCAGCGCAGCGCAACAGCAGCAGCAACAAACGACACAGCCTACGTAGGATTGCCCCCAACTAAATACAAGAAAAGTATGAATGAATGTGGAGAGATCTCTTTAAATCTCCACTCTCTCTCTCTCTTAAAGATTGAATGAATGAATTGGTAGCGAGAGTTTCCATGCATGCCATGTATATATGTATATTGTACACTCATTATGCTTATTACAAAAAATACACTTCTATTAATCTCTCTCGCTCTCACGTTGCTGTGACTCTTTTAGATTTAATGTTTTTTTTTTTACAAAATAATAGCAAATTAAATTGCTAAGGAAAAAAATTGAAAAAAAAAAAAATTAATCAAAATATAAAGAAGCATGCTCTTGTTATTTTTGCTCTTGTTGTTGTCGCTAATTTTTCTTATTTTCTTTCTTTCATTCGTTCCTTCTTTGTGTTTTTTCAGTTGTATTTTGCACTAATTAAAATTGGAAAAGAAAATTTAAAAAAAAAGTATATGTTTGGAAAACGTGAAAAAAGGGTGAATTTTATTTTATTTTAATTTTTTTTTTTTTGTATCTAGATACATTTTTATTCATGTATGTATGGTATATAAATTGTGCCTTTGCTTCTGCTTCTGTAACGATTTCTTATTCTGCTACTGCCGCTGCTGCTTGATGTTGATGATGTTTTTATTTATATTTTTCACATTTTATTTCATTTTCATGAGTTTCAATGAGTTTTCCCCATTCTTCTTACTCTTCCTTTTTTTCCTTCATTTTATTTTAGTATTTTTATTGTTGTTGCTGCTGCTGTTTGTTTTTGTTTTTGTCGATCTTTGAATGAGTCGCTCGCGCTATTTTTTGCACAATTTTCTACTTTTGTTGTTGATTTTATTTCATGCGTTCCATTCGTTAGTTCGTTTATTCGTTGTCGTATTATTTTTTAGTGCAAAAGATACTCGCATTTATTCTTTTTTCTATTTATTTATTTATTTATTTTGATCGACTGACAGAGAACTTTAAAATAACAACAAAAGGGCAACAAACAACACCTTCTGTAAGAAATAGAGAGAGCGTGTGCGAGTGCGAGGGATGGAGAAAGATACAATGGGCAACTTAAAGATACAAACAACAATGGCTGCTGTTGCTGCTGTCGCCTAGGTTGACATTGAAATTTGTATTTTGTAGCTGTTGTTGTTGTTGTTGTTACTTTGACTTTGAATATTTTTTTGTTGATTTATAAAGATAACAAACAAACAAATCTTATTGCTTTGCAATACAATTTTAGATACAAGAATATCTTAATTTTCTTAGATGAGAATTGTTTCAAATTTTATTAGGTACATAAAATAAATTAAAATATTAATAAAATTATATATTCTGAATAGAAAAAGATACAAAATTAGCATGAGATAAAAGTTTTAATATTGAAAAAGATACATAACATTTATAAAAAGGCGCAACAGGCATCAACAGAATGACGATGATGATGACAATGTCACAAAATTATTATTGTCATTATTCATTGTTGAGACTGACTGACGGACTGACATATTGTTGATGTTGTTGTTGTTGCTGGTTCTGATTGACAGTAGCAACGGTAAGGAAGAAGTACCCATCGAATGTGAGAGAGCTAAAATCCACATTGGATCGCATCGGGACATAGTATGTAGTACATATAGTATAAAGGGGGGACGACACGCAAACATCGCATTATTGAGTATCAACAACTTGGATTCAAAAAATAAAAAAAAATAACTGAATTATTGTACTTTTCATCGTCATCGTTCTTTATTTGTTTTGTAGAAATGCAAATGCGGTTCTAGCGTTTCAATGGGGATTGTTGCTGGTTCCCTGCCATACTCTGCCCTCCCTACCTGAATGAATGAATGAATGACTGACTGCCTGTTAGTCTGACAATCTGTGCTTGCTGCTGCTTAGGTTGCTACGATGTGATTGTTATATTGTGTTGAATGGTTTTGGGTCCGCGTTGATGGTTGGTTGGGTTGGTTGGCTGAATGGACGCCGGAAATAAACGACGTGACTTTTTACAGAAAATTATTGACAAAACTATAAATACACGCATGCATACGACGAGTCTACTCAATGTTAAGTTGCCTGCCTGCCTGCCTGATCATCTCCATCTCTCTCTTTCTCTCGCTGCATCTCATCATCATCATCACCTACCTAATGCTCTCTCTTCAAGATACACAATACATAATTAAAAGATGCATTCATTCATTATTCATGTTATAAAGATACAATTTCTAATGCATTTTGTTTTAAATTATTTAATTTTCTTTAATTACAATGTATTTTATTGTATTTTTTGCATAAAATTCATACATTTTTGTTGATAAAGATTGTAGCGGCGCGTTTCGCTTATCTTATCGTCCCACAAATAGACGGACAGACAGCCAGTTATACAGACGGAAAGGCATTCGGACTTCTCTTTCTCTTCCACTCTCTATTATTGGTTTAAAAAAAAAAAGGAAATTTTTTGTTTGCAAAAAAAGAACAAAAAATAATCATAATAAAATAAAAATACACCACAAAACAACATTTTGTTCTTTTTGTAATTTTATTTCTAAGAACTTTACGCTTATCAGTCAACCGAAAGGGAAGAGAGAGAGAGAAGAAATTGGAAAATACATATAGCAAAATAAAAGATTATTTTTCTTACCACTAAAATGGCAAAATATAACAAAAATTGTAATATTTTGTTGTTTTTTGGTTAAATAAAATTTGTTGGCAAATTTCTTAATAAAATTTTGTTTTTAAAAAATACAGAAATGATTTGACTTACCCAATGATGCCTCATGATCTGATATATCGGATAAATTGCATATGGGCGGTGTAAAATCCTTGCAACCATCGATCGGTTCCTCTTTAATGAAGATGTTTTTAGACTGCAAAGAATTTAAGAGGACTTTTTAATTACATTTTTATAAAAATTGCATTAAAATGTAGTACTTTTAAGTAAGTGTAGTAGATTTTATATTGATTAAATAATCAGTTTTATATAAAGATTATATTCTAAAAATATCCTATCAATTGAATTTGTGGTTATAGTACTTTATTTGTGAAAATTGAGTAAAGCTTATAAAGTAGAAATGATTAAACTAGGTAGGTGAGGTTAGGTTACACAAGCTGCCTTACGACCCATTGTGATCATTATTATAGTAAAAAGGGGGGTAATCAAATGGTGTGATATAGTTGGTTTAGAGGTCTCCCTCAGCTTCTGATACCAGTCTAAAGAATCCACGAACAGAATTTTTGCCAAACTATCCAAATTATCCCGAGAAGACGGAATCGTCTGCCAAGAAGAGCAGGAATGTGTTGAAACCTTCCGATTCTTCCTTATCTTCACAGCTACGATATACATTTTGACTTGGAACATGCATCCATTGGGCCATCAGCCTAACTGTATATAAAACTTGCCAGACCGCATAAATCTCTGCCTGAAAATATTGCAGAAGTCTGGCAGGCGTTACCCTACTTTCATTTAACCCTCCTTGGGAATCTTGAATTAAAGTTGTCATTCCATTTCAGTTCCGGCAATTCAAAATTCGCTGGCGCCTTCAGAATACTACTACTACAAGCTACTTATATTCTTGATCAGCAGCATGATGAAATGAATCAATCTATGAGGTTATGGGTTTTAATATTTTTCTTTTTATATCTTAAAATAAATTCAAATTTTGGAAGTCATAAGAGTTCAATCTAAACTGTTTGTTTATTTGAAAAGAAGAACATTTTGCAAGTCAATATTTTAAAGACTGAGGGAAAGATCGATCAATCATTCAATCGTAATGCTGTGTGTAGTACTTCTCTGCAAATGGGGCATTATGATGGATATATTTGCATATTCTTTAAAAAAAACATCAAGTTTTTAGGTAAATTTTTGAACTCTTAAGCAAGTTGGTTGAGGATGATCTATCATTCTGCCAGACATATGTATATTCAAGAGATCCTATCCAATTTGTGAGCTTTCTATTTTATTATTTATGGGATAAGTTTCCAAAAGGCTTTTGTTTTTAGACCGTTGCAAGATTAAGCCTTTTCTAAGAGATAAGAAAGATCCTTTCTATAAACCAATTCAAGCAATTCTTTTTATATGCACCTTCCTCCCTCTCATCTTTTTTACAATATTTCTAGGCATTTTTATATTTATTTATTTGTCTATTCAATTTTGATTTATTTTTACTAAATTACCCATTTGAATATCACAAATACTCATCAATATTCATCATGAGAATTTACTAATCAAGTAATAAATAATTTTTTATTTATTTAAAAAGTAACATAAATAAACACATGCAACCGCACAGATACAGATACAGAGATATATAGATACAGATACAAATACTCTCATT
Organism: Amiota communis; assembly: GCA_037043315.1. NCBI lineage: Eukaryota > Metazoa > Arthropoda > Insecta > Diptera > Drosophilidae > Amiota > Amiota communis. The sequence continues at coordinate 524,004 of JBAMAV010000582.1, forward strand.
TAGAGATACAGGAGCACGTAAGCAAAAGAACAAACTTATCTTAATGAGTTTGTAAATTGCCACGGTCTATTTATAAAACAAGCCACTTTTTTCCCAATTACCCACAGGCATAGCACCCCATCACCATCATCATCATCATTAGCAAACATCACCAACATCATGATGATCATGATGAGTATAAACATTATCATAAATATCATCATTATTATTATGATTATTATTATAAATATCATAGACATGCTGCTATATATCAGTCAGTCAACATGCCCTGGCCTAGTCAAAGTTGTAAAAGTTTGGTTTGGTTTGGCCCCAGGGCATGAGAATAGATCAATCCCAACAAACCCTAAAGAAACATACAACATAAAAGCATCATGCGTATTACTTAGTTATGTTTGTTGTGTATTTGTTAAGTGGAGAGGATGATGACGCTGATGATGATGATGAACGCGTTCTAATAAATTGAATTGTACATTTGACTCGGACTACATATTCATATTCGTTTGTATTGCAGTAGTATGTTAAAGTATCTCAGTATCTCTGAGTGTGTGATCTTTTGAATTGAATTTGAATTGAGCAATGAACTATAGAGAGACACAGTGTGGCAAGCAGTCAATTGTTACTATTACTTTTGTTGCTGCTGTTGTTGCTGTTACTGTTTGCTCACTTATGATAATGGAGGTCAAAATAGTCAAATAAAATGTTTCATAAATATCACAATCAATTTAATAAATGACTAACAACAAACACAAGCAACAACAGCAGCAACAATGAAATTCAATTTTGATTTGTTTTAAGAGAAGATTATGAGTATTTTAATTTTGTCAAGTGATTATGATAGAGAAGAAGATGAGATATGTACATATGCACATACTTTGATCACATGTCTAAAGATACTTTTTATATTGATTAAGTATTCTTTCTCTTTGTCTTGTAATTTAATAGTTAATTATTGTTGTATTTTTTTTTTCAGTCTTGTGAAAGCGTTTCTTTAAGTATTAAATTACAATATTGAGTAAATTTTCCAAACGAATGCGTTTGAGCAAAGGTTCAGTGTCCTTCTTTTTTTGACCAAGTACCAAGACATCAACAGACTGATCAGATCAATGTTCAGCAAACAAAATGATGAGGAACCATAAGTGAGAAAGTACATTATCCTTTGAAAGTGACTTCTGCTGCTTCTGTTATTAAAGTGACTACCATATATCGGAATTCATGTTCTTAACTTGACCGGATGAACGTGGTTACTGGTTACTGGTTTCTGGTTAATGCGGATACAATTACACATAAAATTTTCGGTTGAAAGGCAAATGTCAACAGAAAACTGTTATTCATCCATACCATCCCAATCCATTCCATCTCATCCATCCATTGTCGATCCTTTCTTTTATTCACTGTTTCCTTCCTTTTTTCTTCTTTCCTCTTCTATGTGTCTGTCTGTTTTTTTATTTAATTGAAGCCTTAGAACTTACATATATAAAAAATAAAACTCTCTCTCTATATATTTATTCATGAATTCCAATTGACTTTAACGATCTTCATCTCTATGCAATTGAAGTCTTGATAAATTTTTGACTATTTTATTCTGAAATATCATTGAACAGAATTGGCAATGCTTTTTTTTTCAAATCAACGAAACAGAAATCGATGAAATAATTGCTTGATTGTAATTTGTTTCTTTGTTTTTAAGTTGCAGATAAATTTAGTCTTTGTCTACGTGCTTCGCATGCGATTTTTGCAAAAGGAACTTAACTTATAGATACAAATATATACACATATGCAAGCATACACATATGTATGTATGGTATAGTATATTAATCCCACCTATCTACAATACTTGTATTATATTTATTTAAAGATACTTTGAAGTTCTGATTCATATTGTTCATAAACAATTATGATGGATCGATGAGTTTGTGTTGTTAATTTAATTTGTATTTTTACTGATAAGGAATTGAATAATGAAAATTACAAACAAAAAAAAAAAATATATAAAAATACAAAACACAACACACAAAACGTGAGTCAATTTCAAATTGATTTTTTATGTTCTTCAGATATTTCTATATGTTTTTAGCTATTACAATAATACAAAGTATCATAATTACATTAAGTACTATTATTTAATTAATTTTATCATACTATAAGATGAGAATAAGAAGAACTTGTGAGAAAAAGAGTAAAAAGAAAAGTCGAATACATTATTCAAAAGAAGTACCTTTTTGAAGTAAGATAAACTTATAAGTAACACAAGTACTTAACTATCAAATGCTTAAAACATACTTTTGTTGTTTAATTGAAACATTAATAGAAGAGTACTATTGGGTAATTGGACAAAAAGAATCTCATTCAGGTGTCACAAGTACCTAAGAAACACCACAAGTACTTAATGCTTGTATCGTTATAATGCTATAAAATACTCATGCTGTTTTGTTGTAAATTTGGTACTTACAAGTTCAATCCAAGATAATTATGGAGCAACTACATGTATGGTATGTGAAAATGAGATATACTTGAGGTAATAAGGTGAAGTGAAGTACTTATGAAGTACTATTTAGGATACTATCAGTATTTAGAGAATATCAAATGGATAGAAATAAAATCTAAAGACCATATAAAAATATTACTAAATAAAGTAAATTAATAAGCTTTGAAAATAATTTTTCTACTTTTCTATAATTGAGAATAAGTTTAAGTTAAATCCTTTCCATTTTCTTTAGTTTTAGTGAAAGTTATATATAATTTAAAATGCAGCTGCACCTTTAACTTAATGTTATCTCTTCCCATTCAATACTATCCCATCCCGTTCCATTCACTTCACTTTATATTGTACATATATTAAATAATAGCTGACAATGACAAAGCCATATTTACGCCAAAGTAAAGTACTCTATTCACACATTCGAATAAGTCAAATTCAACTACTGACTGACTGACTGACGTCGGTGGTAGTCAGTCAACAGCATTCATTCAACATTCAAACGTCTTCGATGACGTCTTGTCCATCAAAACATATGGCAAAGAAATGCTTCTGGCAACAAGTGTTGCATATAAATTGCATGTGATACCCAAGTGGTTGGTAATCAACACAAAAACTAACAAAAAGTAACGAAAACTATAATACTTATAATACAATAATAAATGTAAAGCCAAGAGTTCTCTCACAAATACTAATGATTCATTTTTATGTACCATAAGTACATATGTGTGTGGGTATATAAAACCCCAAAGAGATACACATTCTCATACAGAGAAGGAGCGTACAGAAATAAGATATTCTAAGAAAAAACTCGGTATCATTTTGTGGAAAATTACAAAATTATTAAATAAATCATTTTTATTTTATATATAATATAATATATTATAACGACAATAAACGTCACTAGACCTTAACTATTTCAGTAAAGTAAACATAGAAAATCATACAAAATAACTGAAAAATAAATTAAAATAAAAACATATGGTAATAAATATATAAATCAAAATTTCAAAATAAATTGGTATAATAAAGTATCATAAAATGTTTCAAGTTTATCTTGCTCCAAAAATAACATGTGTTGTTCTTTTGAAAAAGTAAAAAAATGTATCTTCAAAGTACTAAAGGTGTTGTCAAAACTAATTTTATTTTATTTAAAAATATCAAGATTTCAACAAATTTCTTTCAGACTTACTAATTCATGATTTCAAAATAGGAATTGGAATATGTTCTATTTTACCATTATTTTAAAATCTTTTCTTTTTTAGTCCTTTTGATCTTATGATTTCGATTTTTATTGTGGAGCACTTGCTGTTCCGCAACAACCGAACTAGTCGTTAAAAAAATATACTTTAAATCAGAAAAATACCTACTCGCTTGATAGGATTCACAAGGTTATGCATACTCGTGTTTTAAGAAGCCCGATGGTCGAATTTAGGACATTAAAGGAAATTGTGAACATGTGAATTCCCGATTTTAAGCGCGCAAATGTGCCAAACAGGACACTACTTCTTTCCATAGGATAAGCCCTAGCTATACTTTGCTCCTGTGTGCCCTTTGGCGGTGGCGTTTCACGTGTTTTATGCTTTCTACTCGATTCAACGGAACAAGCTCCACAACACGCGTTAGGATCATCATCTTCTTACATTTTGTAATCAGAAAACAGAAATTACTCGCATTCAACAGCTGTTTGCCATGGAAACGCCAGAGAAAAGTTGAAAATAACTCAATTTTTAATGGCAGACTATGGAGTTTGCTTCATATGACTTTTATACCCGATATCGCCAAAAAGCCTGAAACGTGTGGTATGGAGGACTTTGGCTTTAAGCTGTTTAAGTGCAGATAGTACATACATATCTTTGTATGTATTTTTAAGTACGTTTATATCGATGTATAAGATGTGTACTGGCTTGACTTCATCTCTCCGATAATTCATGGCATTTAACAAAATAAATTTCCTAAGGATTAGCATTAGTAAATCTCTTTAACAGCTTTTGTTCCTGTTTACCCCTCTTATTATTACCCAAAGCTATGATTTTAAATGCAGATACATGCACACATATGTCTGAAATACTCATAAAATATGTGTACATATCTGTTTGAAAACAATTAGCAACACTTGCATTTTCAAAACTTTTGCTGACTGGTTACACCTACACCTACTTGATCATTGTTGTTGCTTGTTTTTGGAGTTCAAATTCAGATAGCAATAATAGTAGTAAGAATAACATAAAGCAAACTAACATATGTTCATAGATACTACATAGTTGTTGTTCACAGTTTAACACTCAAATATTTTGTTATTGTTTTTGTTATTGTTTTTCGGAACTTACCTCAACTAAATTGGTAAGAAATGTAACTCGACGATTCTTTTTCAGTCGCATGTTGTTGTTGTTATTGCCACTGCCACCAGTTCCACCAACTCCTCCACCACCAGCACCACTACCACCACTGGTATTGTTATTGTTACTGCTACTACTATTACTGCTCAATATTGAAATTGTTGGTGTTGTTGAATTGTTATTATTATTATTACTATGATTATGATTCTGATTGTTGTTGTTGTTGTTATTAGTAGTAGTGGTGGTGCTGGTGGTTGTATTTGATTTAAAATAAAAATCCGTATTAAAATTGAGTATCTCGTTAAAGTGTGATTTATCTAGAAATGAGGCCGTTGTATCTTTGACTGTTGTTGCAGTTGGTAGCATAAATTTTGTTGTGGGTAGCTCCGTTTTACAAATGGCAAGTTCCATATTGCGTAGGCATCTGTGCAGAAAAATAGAACAAACGATAATAAAAAATTAATCAAATTGAATCGAATAAGAAAAAACAAAAACCTGAATTAAAGTAGTATTGTAAATAAAAAAGATACAAAATGTAAATCAAACAAATTCAATCAATTCACTCATTACTATGTAATTATTAAGTTGTTAGCATGTTCTTTTATCCTTCTCCTCTTCTTCTCATTTTGCACATCATCCACCATTCACACCTTTTTGGATCAAACAAACAAACACAATATAAGTAGATACAGCAATGTATCTATCTATGGATCTTTTAACACCTTTTGCGGTATTCATCAATTTAACATTTTAAACAATTTTATGCTTAATTTGTTATTGTTGTTTGTTCTCTTGTTGTTGTTGCTGTTTTGGTTGGGGAATATTGCTCACATTTCATGTGCAAATAATAAATTTATTATTGACTTAAAGAATTATGACATTCTTATTGTTGTTGTTGTTGTGTTTGTATCTTATTCTTCTTCAGTTGTTATTTGCTCACCTCTTTCATTGAGTTGTCGTTAACACTTTAAACTTTTGGTTGTAATAAATTTACAATTTATGGAGCTCGACAACAACAATAGTTATCGGTACTTTTTAAACAATTCCTCACCCCCTCCTCTTCCCCTTAGTTTTGTTTAACATTGAAACCAACATCAACAAACATGAACAATTAGTTTTTTAGCAAATATTGATTTAAGACACTAACGAGACTCCAACCAACTCAATTTTGTCATTCATCTGTAAATCTGTATAATCATCCATTCATCCAATCCATTCATTCATTCATTCATCTCTCCTCGGTCTGATCTGATCTGGTCTGTAATGTCTGTCTGTCTGTCTTTATGTGTGCTTTGCTATCCATTTAAACTAAGTTAAAATCACGCGGACGCGGATTTTATCAAAGCAATTGACGGAAAAACTTTAAAGAGCAAAAGAGACATCAAAGATTACCGGGTCGGGTCCCTTCTACTTACTTAGATACTTTACTCTACTTGTGTGTGTATGTGTTTATATGCAAATGCATTCTCTCATACACACACACTTTTTCAATCTCTTTAGTTTTTATTTATTTTTTTTTTTTTGAAGATCTTACAATCTTTGGCCACAACAAAGCATTTTGCCGACAAATCTTTTAATTTGTTTGCACTCTGCTTTTTTTTTGGGTTCTTTTTCTTCATTTTTGAGAATCTACAATACAAATTTGAAGAAACACAAAGTCTTTAAAATGGATTTATTATTATTGTGAACTGATTTAGTTAAGAAATTTACTGATTTACTTTTTAGCGTTAAAATAAAGAAATAGGAAATGCAGAACGAAAACGGAAACTTTTAGAAAGAATCTAATGAAATATAATTGCATTGAAGGTAAACTTATGGATAAAATTTTATGGGAATCAGAATTGACTGATTTGGAAAACATTACAACTGCTTACATCCTGCTAATGTAATAGGAATAGTTACAATCCTCATAGAGAATAACAAATGAATGTGTTTTGTAGCAATGGCATTAAAATTCAACTCTACAATCTAATGGAACCTGTGTGGTGGTCAGTAGTAGTCAGTACCCACTAACTCAATGTCAATTGTGTGAACCTCATGGCGTACCCCACAGAGGAGCCCACCGACTGTATCTCATATATCTATACAGGTTTCATCAGTATTGTTTACTTAAGCAGAGTTTTGTCACGTAGACTCAGCTTCCAATTGTCTATGTCTGTCCATCTCATTGTGATTGAATCTGGACGATTCCAATTTGGATGACATATCTACTGTAGTCTACCCAAGATTAGTCTCTGTCCACACATTGGCTGTGAGTAGGGGCATAACTAGCTTACGCATATAAAGTTCCCCCAATTGGTCAGTTATTGGAGTAATAATCTATATATATAAAATTGGATGTATGTATGTATCTACCTAAGTGGCTTATGAATTCCGAAACTGCTAAACCGATTTTGAAGAAATTTTAAGTGCATCTCTAGCATAATCTTAAGATTATTTCAGTAAAGTTTGGTGCGACTTGCTGTTGTCGAGAAATTCATGGATAATAGTGTGCAAAAAAAACTTAAGAGGCATATTTTAAAATCAATCAAATCGCCTTTATCGAATATTGTATATCAGATTATAATGTCAGTATTAATAATTGATTCGTTTCAATTGCTGCGCAATGTACTACAATTACAAAAAGAACAGCATGACATCACGACGGGAGCGTTGCAAAGCACGCCGGGTACGCTAGTTAATAATACTTAACATGTTTTAAGTTAGTAATTATCTACTGTAATATATTAAATAAATTAAGCATTTTATAGATAAATCAATGGAAAAGTTTCATGATTTTTAAGAAGATAGTATTAAAAGTTATATGAAGATTTAAAATCTTTTTCCTGTTTTTCTATTTTGTTTTGATTGCAACCTCAAAAACACAATAAAAATGATACTCGTACTAATGTGAGACAATATCTTTTGATTCAATAAAAAACAACAACAAAACTATATCAACAACCCAAAAAAAGGAACAATAACAACAAGAAGAGGAGTATTAAACTCTGCGGGCATTTTTTTTATTATCACCGGAAGTTGCAGAAAGGGGCTAACTGAAGAAGATGTCGACGACGAGATGATGCTTAGCTGAAACTTGAATGCGCATAATAAGTACTATATAATATAATAAAATAAGGAATGCTGCCCCCTATTGAGCAATCGGACCGTTCCATTCCCCAGTCTTTACAAGAATCTTTCTTAATCTTTACTCGCAAGCATAAATTCTAGAAAATATTATGAAAATTACGCATTTTTTGTGTAAAAAGAATAGTATGTAATAATAAAATATAATAAAAAAAAAAAAGATTTATAAAAAAAAACGCAATGAGAACGCAAACTGATAAAACAAAAACAGAAACAGAACAACACACACCAAAAGAACTCTTAAGAGTGTAAAGACCGCCGATAAGAGGCGTGAAAAAAGTGAAACTGTAAAACATAATGAATTATGAATTTATAATTTACAACGCAATTATATCTATGCATATAAACTTATATGGATGTATGTACACACAAAATGTTATGTTGTTTTTCTTATAGAAAAACAAATAGAACTATAACTACATGTGATTCACCGAATCTTATATACCATGCACATCTCCCACCCACCCAAGCTAATGAATTTTGCTGAAACAGAAACTATAGTTAAGACATTAGCTTAAGAAAGGACGGGATCTAATTACCTCGTCACTGTGATCTCAATTGGCCTCATCTATTGTAACAAACAGCTCCTCTTTCTTTGAAGATACGACTGAAATTTCTATTGTTTCTAGGCAATGATTACCTAGATATCCAAGTCTGGTCTAAATCATACCATCACAAGGGCATAGCAAAAGCTCTGTTGTTTCATCTAATTCATTACAAACAAATATTTGTCCAATCATTTGAAATTATCATTTAAAAAAATTTTGTATAGGTTTGACGTTTATTTTGTTTTCATATGGAAACTTCTTCTTCCAGTAATCGAGGAACTTTGCTTTCATCATCTGTGTTATCTCTGTAAGACAATATCTTTTGTCTGAAACAAGTTTCAACTGGATTGCGCAATAGAAACAGATGGGCGAACTAAGCCCAAACAAATTTCCCTAGTCAAGGTGCATGTTTATGGGGTCGTCTCCGACATATGATTTATATGGGTTACAAACGTCACAACAAAATGATAATCCCCAATCGGACTAGTGTAAGATTACTACATCTTGTATGGGTATGTATGCATACAAATTATTGTAACTTTTAAAATCACATTTAAGTGCCTCCATATATTTATTTTTTTTTTTCTTCTCTTTGCATTTCGCAATCTTTGAACAATTTGCAACTGAAAATTATTGTATTCTGATGACAATAGTGGTGATGGTGATGATGATGATGATGTTGATGACGCACAAAGTAACTTTTACTAAGCTCAAACAGCCTAGCACCTCTTTTAACGATGTTTATACACAGATAAGCTTCGTAATCTTCAATTTGAATCTGTGATAAATATAAATAACTTTAAGATAAAGAAAAAGAAAGAAAAGAAATCGCTTAACAAATTCTACTCGCTACTGTTTGTAACTCACCCATACCAATACCAATACCAATCCCCACTCCTATACAAGATAAACTTGAAGTAAATGTAGCGAGTACAAGAACAAACAGAATAAATGAACGAAAGAACTTATGAACGAATGATCGATATTGGGTAAAGGAACAATACCAGAATACGCAACTCACATTATCATGAAAGCACAATCGAAACAGATAAAAAAGACACTTTAACAGATTGACAGACAGGGGACACACAGTTGCTTTAAATTAGATACAATATGCAAAATAAAAATTTCTCAGATACAAAAACAGAAAAAAAACCAGCAATATATAGTATCTTAATCTGTAGTAAACAGTTAACTGTGCCCTCAAAAAACAAAACACAAGCAAACATACAAATAAATGAATAACTGAAAATCAGTACGAGGATGTTGTATATATAATTTTTTGTATCTACTGCTTGCAAAATTAATAAATTGAAATAATTTGATTTGCTAATTTACCAAAAACGATACGCAATCTTTAGAACAGAACACAACAGAACGGAACAGAAAGATACAAATATACATACTATTTGTATGTAGTTATCTAGTATTCGTATAGTATTCAAAATCTTGGTACTTATGTATATGGTATAGTGTGTAAAGTGCATTTAAAGCAGGTTGTCCATGAAGCTTATAACAAATACAAACACAAACACAATAGTTGAAATACACTCAGATACGAATGAGTACATCTAGAATGCGTAAAATCCCATTCATACATGAATATACCTACACAATAATAGTTTTTAATATCTTTTCTTAATACCACACTCACACACTAAATATTAATGGTATTATTTATTTTCTGTGATGCTTGTAACGTCTTTTTTTCAAATATAACATGTTACTCACACATAAGGAAAATCTCACATAGAACTTCAATCTTCAAAATATATCATCGGTATCAGTTGATGACAGTCTGAGCTTTAGTTTACAAATTATAATGATTTTTTAGACAATACTTTTGATTAACAGACTGTTTTTTGATGACATTTGGTAAATGTTATGAGGACTCTGCACAATCGGAAGCAAACATCACAGAACACTCTTCACACCACAAAATCAGCAGTTATTCCAAAAACTATTATAAAAGAAGTTCACCAAAACATTTTCAAAGACCTTAAAGATCGTTCTATTGTCCAAAAAATGAATCAATTTGTTAAAGAAAACAAAGCAATTGGATCTGAAACTCAATCCGAAATGAAAGCTAAATCTATGTAACTAGGTGTTGCTGTATAAGACCAAAGCCAATTAATTAGTTAATTCCGGAGACTGCACTATGTGCATGGATTTATTTGTAATTTAACTAATAAAGTCTGAATCTATAGCAATACATAAGAGCCTTCAGACTGGGGGAATCTGACAATTTCAGCAATTTGCCTCCAGATTGCTGCACTATGTGCATTTCATTCCTGAGATATTGCCAATTAGCGAAATTAGAGGGCCAAAGATTGTCGTACTTCCTTCAGCATTCAATTCAGACTAACAGGTGGATGATATTGACCCACAGTATACAGCTTTTGGGCATTATTTCCAACACAAAACTGCAAATTCTTTAGAGGTTCTAATCCAAACTACTGTGAAGGTTTGTCTGTACGCCGTGGTATGTCAGAATCTTGGTCATTGACGGAGATTCCAATGATCAGAAAGTTGATCGTAAGGCACAGCAACAGACACATCTCACAGTTGGAGGACCATGGTAATCAAATGTCAATCAACCTGCTGGACAACAGCAGACACACGAGCCACCTGATGAAGCAAAACTTTCTGGATCTCCCGATTTGCTTCCCAAACCCAGTAATGATCCACCGATAAATTACAATTATATTGTAATAAAATGTGATTTTTCATTTTTCATTCAAAATTTGATTGACAGATTGCAAATATCAGGAAGAAGAGGATGAAAAGCCAATGTACTGAAAACTGCTACTCCTCCTGCTTCTGTAAAATTTAACACAGCGGCTTTAGAGAAGCGTTGAACTGAATGTATTATTCTTGAAGACAGTGTCTCTGCCTCTATGTTTTAAGTAGTAAATCACAAGATTTATTACATAAATCAAATGGCAAGAAAAACAAACTGAACTAGACAAACTTACTATTGTACATATATCCATAAGAATATCATTTGTCTCATTTCTAATTAGTATTTCCGCAGGCAACTTCTTCCCATGTTTTAGAATTCATAGAAGACACTATGTCAGATTACTTCTATAGTTCCCGATTTATTATCAAAAACAAATTTCTGTTATTTCATTTCTTTTCTATTTAGCAGGGTTTCCATATTTCGGCTAGACCAATATTGATTTAAATTTTGTTTCCTTGTATTTAGTAAGTATTTCATTCATATAAATTCGGAAATTGCAAAAGCTGTTGAAAAATTATGGGCAATTGGATTTAAGAACACTTGCATGATCTTATAAAAAAAATATACGCTAGCTAAACTTAAGCAAAATATACTTAAAATATTGTATAATTTTATGTATCTACTATGGGTTTATATGTACCATATATTGTACATAGTACTTAGGCAATATACAACAAATGTCAAATGTTGTGTATTTGCATAGTGAAGAAGAGATATCTATCTATTTATGTATGTATGTATGTATGATATATTTAAATAGTGCATGTAGATAGAATATACAGATGCTATACAGTTTCTTATACTTAGTATAAACTTTGATCTTTATGTGATTTGGCAAAGTATTTTCAAATTGATTTGAAAATATAAATAACATAAACAACATAAATAAAGTGACAAAATCTACAATAAAATAAGGATAAGAATTTAAAGAAAATGATTAATATTTTCTTTATGAGAAACTGTTATAGTATGGCAACACTGATTTAGAGAATAAGTTCAATGATCATTAAAAAGAGGTCAATTCTTAACGACATGTGGACATCTGTATGATGTATGGTATGTATGCCTTTATATACAATGTATGTGTGTACTCGTATGGTTGTAGATTGGTGGGAATTGGTTGGTCCCCTTTGCAACGAATCGATTTAAGTTGAGTTTTAAAATTTGAGGCATGCCTCACACAACTCAGAGACTCGGTTCATAGCACAACAAAAGTTAACCTGCTGCTGCTGTTGCACACCAAACAAAACCAAACCAAACCAAACTAAACTAAACCAAAATGATCATCATCATTATTATGTATGTTCATGAGCAAAAATATTATACTACACAAAAGGGCAAACTCACAGATACCTACATACATATTTTACTCACAGATAGAAGATATACAAAATACAGTCACTTGCCACTTGTTTGCTGGAACCTTTTTTCCTTTCCTTTCCTTTCCATTTTTTTTTTGATTTTTTGTTTAAAAATTATTCTACCGTTACGTACACAAAAACACATAAAACAAAACCAACAAAAATCACCCCTATTTCAAAGTATCTGAGGAGCTGCTTTGCTTTCCATGTTCATTGTCGGCGTCTGATCGTCGCGTTGGTGGCTCAATTCTTGTTGGTTCCTTCTGTCTGTCTGCATGACTGTTTGTCTGTTAGTCTGGTTGCAACTTGTTCGCATATTGCTGCTTTGCTTATTGTGAGACAGGAGGAGTGTGTGCACAACACATGTATATATGGCACACATACTGAAAGATACTAAAAGATATATAGATACTATCTCTTAAATACCAATACAACTTATCCATCCATCCATCGATCGAACAACTGACTGACTGACTGACTATCGAAAGGGAGACGCAATGCCGAAATATCATATTCACCATATTCAATCTGTTCTTATAATAAACCCCAGCTGTCCTGTCCTGTCCTGTATAGTCAACTCCTGTCTGTCCACCACTTGGTTTACTGTCTGTTTGCGTGACGACGATCTTTCTGTGTCTTGAAGTTCCCATTTATACATATAGTTTGTATTTGTATTTGATATTCCACATATTCGTGGAAGGAAAGAAAAAGTATCTTTATTTTTTATGTTTTTAGGTAAAATTGATGATCATTTCTCATTTCTATAGGAAACATGTATGTTTTTTTTTCCTATTTTGTGTTGTAGTGGAATACGTTTTATCTACTTGTTGAAGATAAGTTGAAGTTCTTGTTCAAGATATTAGGAATAATTTCAAATTTATTCCAATTGGTTTGTGTTGTATTGATAAAATATTGTATAATGATAATTGTTTCAAAGACATGAACTTCAAATTTAAAGGTAAATAAAAAGTGCTTATGCATAATATAACCTTGAGATACATTGTACCTCATGTAAGTGAAGTTGTTTTAACGAAATTGAAATCTTTAGAATCCCCAAAGCAATCTTTAAACCACAAGATCTTCTCCTATCAAAGACCAACAACCCCCTTCCCCAAAATGACAGAAAGAAACATATCAATTGATTCCAGACATCATTATCATTATATTTTTTGTTCTCTTTGTGGATGTGTGTGTGTAACACCGGAAACTGAACCCTTACAAGAGAAAATACAAAAATATACATAAAAGACCCAAAAAACAAAGGAAAAACAATCTACAAAAAAAAGAGATACAAAAATCTCATTCACATCAACGAGACCAGACCACAATACATAAAGCTCTTGTCGTCAATCAACCATGGATCCTGGTGCCTGCTGCATATTGGACATTGGACAAAACTATGGTAAATCTGAGTATCATCATCAAGTGTAAATCTTAATGAAATCTAAACCTAAAAACCTGTTTTTTTTTTATTATTTTGGTCTTTTCTTTAATTTAATTCATTCAGAAAAAATATACCTTTATATAGATTAAAGTCAAGGAAAGATTGTAGATTTCAAGGGTGGGGGGAAGAGAACTAGGCCCATGTAAGCATGCACGCACGTACGGAAACACGCAACACAATGAAGAAGAAGATCACAAGAAGAAGGTGGCAGCAGATGAGCACAAAGAGATATTGTATTTAACTTTTAACTTGTAGATAAATTTAACCCTTTTTTTAGATTTGATTTGGTAGTAAGTAATACGAGGAGTTTCTAGGGTATTGTAGTAGTAGTGTAATGACTACTGTTGGCTAAGATTAACGATAACAACAACCACAACAATACTTACTGGGCAGGCAATAAAAATACTCGTAGTAGAGTCTCCGTTGTCGTCTCCTCAATCTCTCCTCTTTATGGCTTTTATAGTTTTTAGAGTTTAAGAATCACTTTAGTTTTTAGGTATCTATTCTTCTTCTCTCCACCGCCTATCTTTCCACACTTGTTTGTTATTGTTATATTTAGGTATTCTAGGTTTTTTTTATTGGTAACCAAATTAATTACAGCTTCTTCAAATTAGTTAAGTTGATTTTGATCTTGATCAAAGATGGATGAAATTATTTTTTATACTCGCGAGACTCAGCACACAGCACACACATATAATAATAATAATGGAGATCAAGCGTAATTAAGGCAAATCACACAGATGCATACATAGTTTAGGATACATATCCACACAGATACACAGTGGAAGTAAGTGGTAAGTAAATATGAGCGACGTGTTTAAAACAAAAGAAGCCCAAATGGCTTAAACACAAGCCACAAACAAAGTACAATATGATAGTAGTAGTAACACGAAGAACGAAGCGAGTTTTAAGCAACAAAAAGAACTTCAATCATAAGAACAAGAAGCAGTAGAAGGAGAAGGAGACTGAGACGATGATAAATATAATAAGCAACACACAAATACACACACACACATACACTAATCTCTGGTGTTAGTAGTATTTCTTCCTTCTTATTTGGGATACTTTGGATTATCTGTGTTGTTGTGTTGTTTGAGTGAGTATTTACGAATATTTTGCAGGATTTTTTTGTTTTTGTATGTAGATTTTGTTAAAAGAAACCTGAAACTTTTTCTATATTTGGTTGGCTGGTTGTGTGTGTTTTTTTTTTTGGTTTAAATAAAATTTTATTTAGAAAATTATTTAGATTAAAAACATTTTGAGTTATTTTCTTTATTATTTTTAGGCTTGTTTTTCTCTGTTGTTATTCTTATTAACTGATTATTGTACAATAGTAGCTGCGACTGCGCATTTGTTGTTGTTGCTAATTTGAATCCAAAAACTTGTAGCGACGAAGAAAAAATCTATCTAATTATGTATTGAACTGAAATGAACTGCACACACGTTGTGCGCATGTGCGTGGTCGTTACTTTACTTTAAGATGCATATGCTGCAGCAGTCACAACACTTGGTTATGGTTATGGTTATTTCTTGTTGTTAATTTTTTTTTTTTGATTTTGGATATTTTTTCTTCTTATAGAAGTAAAATAGAAGTTACCACAGATTTTTATATTCCGTAGGTTGTTTTATTTAACAACAAACACAAAATTATTTATCACACTTTATATATCTTTTTTGTAGTTATTTTTGTATTTAAGTATATATTTTTATTTATTTTCTTTTTTGAATTTTATTTTATTTCTTTTTATAAATTGCATTAAATTTTCTTAGCACTGATGATTTGTTTTTTTTCTATCTAAAAATCAATTTCACGCGACATTTGAACGACGACAATCAAGAAAATTTTAAATAAGAATTGCACACTAAAAAGACATTCGTCTAGAATAAATAAGTAGAAGTAGAAATTTATCGTTTTTCTTGTTGTGATTATTTGAAAATTTTTTCGAAAATCGAAATCATCCGTACTTCTTAACGAAACGTATTCAGATACGTCGGTTTTCAAACTGATTGACGCAGGCGAACTAAAAAAAAGAGTGTGTGTGCGAGTAGAGTAAGCACTTGGTAGTTTGGCAGCGGCGGCGGTAACAGCAGGTCGTCATCAGCACAACCAACAGCAGCAGCAGGCAGATATGAATACGAGAGTCAATAGAAAAAGTACTGACTCAAATAAGAAAATATATTCTTTCTTAAGGAATAATTACATTTTATTTTTAAAAAATATTGTTTACGCGGTTTTTGCCTAATTCCGAATTCCGCCCTTGATTAATTTTTGGTGTCTTGTTGTGGTGTGTTATAGTAGTTTTACAGCTGTGTTAGCACGAGGCAGCGTCCTACATACGACAAAGCAAAAATTACATTCACATCTGACACGAAAGCTGACAAGTCATCCCGACTACTGATACCCTTGATACACTTACTAAAATCGTAATTTACTTTCTCATTTTCCTACTTGAGACTTATATATGTATATGTACTTACGACCATGATTATCGAAACCATAGGCTAATAGACTACCTCCAAATTGGACGTTGGTTTCATAGCAAGCGCTCCTAGCTCCCACTGACGCTATAGGATGTTTCTCCTAGTTGCTACTGACTACCTCTAAGTAGTACATTATATGCTGTTTCACTCATAGCAAGCGTTCCCAGCTCCTGGCATACTGACTCATTACTTGACAAACTTATAAATTGGATGATGTAGAACATATCTCTCATATCAAGAGCTCCTTTTCTCCTTCTTATCTTCTAAAATCGCCAAGCTCTTGTTTCTTAAGAACCGTGTAAATCTTGACATCTGTGATTTGGTCTGGAATGTACTTATTGCTTTTGCATCATATCATACAATCAGCCCTCGCAAGGGAAATAAGAGAGTGAGCGCATTGAAGCATTTCATTTTATGACACACACAGAAAGAGTGTAGAGTAGAGACTCTAGATTAGAGCAAAGAGAGTGATCAGTTCAGAGCCAACAGAGCTCCAACAAATGGCGCAAAAGGCTCCAAAAGTGTGCATGCGTTGCGTTGTGCTCTTTGTTCTGTTGTTTGCTTCTGTTTTTGCTTCTTTCATTTTGTTTTACACTTTTCTTTTTATTATTAATTTTGCGGTTACTTTTGCTGATAACGCTGAAAAAGTGAGAGTAGAAGAAAGACGAAGAAATAACAAATTGGAACGCATTTTTTATATTTTTATCATCAATTTCTGTTTAAATTTTTATTACTGCATAAATTGAGAATGCGAGAGAGGATCTCATTTCCATATCAAATAAGACAAAAAGGAATCATAATACGCTCTCATTTAAATAATCGCCCACGCACTTGGAGAAAATGTCTCTTTTATTTCTCTGAATCTCTGAAATTTTAGAAACCCCCATAAACATCATATGTACTAAGTAAACTAAAAATCATATTTACTTCTTATTGTTAGGAGGATATTAACTTCTCAATAAGTCAAAAACATTATAAAACCCTCATCTTAGTTTCTTATGTTGTGGAGTTAAGGAGTTTCAAAGCAAACAGGTTATTTTCGTTTTCTTTGCACGCATAAATTATAAATCAACTGCAAACAACTACAGCGAAACTATGAGTGGAAGGAAAAGTATCTGAATCTGAGGTCTGTGGACAATAAGATTCACTTTGAATAAAGATGAAAGACAAACACAACACAGAGATGGGGAAAGAAAGTGAGAGGAAAAGAGATTCATTGCATAACAAACACGTGCGGCAAATATGTTATCAATTTAGTGGGGACAATGACGGCAACTTCGTTGATGATGCTGCTGCTGATGGGATACACAGATAGACACGCAAAGTAGTATCTTGTACAAGGTAATATGATGAAGAATCGCAGCAACAAACACTAGCAGCTGCCTGTCTGCCTCCACGTTAATTTAATTGCGGTAACGACAGCAGCAATGATCACTGCACATAGCACATATGTATATGGAGTGAAGTGGAGTTTTCAGAGTCCAGGGCTAAGCATAGTAATTATGAGCACAAGTGCCACCACCAACTGGGAAATGTGACAACGTTGCAATGATTGATCCTTCCTTCCTTCCTCTGATTGGCGACAAGTGGAGTGAACAAACACAAAATACTTATATTAAAATATACAACATGTATGGATGGAAGAGAGCCAAATTGCAAGAGAGTTTAAAAGTGAGCACAAGAGAAAAAGATACTCAACTATGTAACTAGTTATATTGGTGTGTTGGTGTCAGTAAGTATCTGTGTGACTGCATTTTACTACGCCATGTAGGTGTGCTGAAATTTATGAATGAACTTCGTTGTGTGCGTGTGTTAAGGTATTTTTTCTTTGAATTTCAATTGTTCAACAAAAACTCGCCTGTAGAGTAATTGTAGTATGAAATCCATTGAACAAACAACATATGGCGTGAGAAGTTAATCCACTCCTGCCTCTTTTTGTAATCAATGATTAATTACAGATTTAAAAAGAATAAAAGCAAAAATTATAAAGAGAAATAGTAGAAAGAAATGAAGTGAAGAAAGAATGATCAACTATTTCTTTTTTATTAAATTGTTTTTGTTGAAAATTCATTTCAGAATATATAAGTTTCCTTTATATTTTATTTAAATAAAAATATGTAACATAAAACGACAATTTAATTTGAATTTATTGTCATTCACCATAATATATCAAATACTTTTGCCATTCACATCGTGATCAGCTGTTTATGTTTCTCAGCCGCAGCCAACTTCACGTCGTTGAGTGACAGCTGAACATTTGCAACTTTTCTATTGGAAACACAGTTTCTTGCTATTGCATATTAATTCGGTAAATTAATACAGTTAATTGCAAAATAAACAAGGTAAAACAATTGTTGGACTTTCAAAAAATATCATAGAGTTGAATTGTGTTGAATTAAATTCATTAAAAGTGTTAAATTTGTCATTCTCAACAAGAACAACAAATCACATTACATAACCTTTTTAAGGTTACGAAGCGCAAAAATAAAAAAAAAATTGAATATTAATTTCTTATTGTAATTTTTCTTATTAGATGCTGTCACAATCCATACTATCTGGTGTTCGTGTATTGCGCACTGAAGTACGTCGTAATATTGGCATCATGGCGCCAGTACTGAGCAAGGCTGCTGATCCCATTCAGCAATTGTTCCTTGACAAAGTACGCGAGTATAAGCAAAAGAGCGCGTAAGTGTAAATAAAGACCACAGACACAAGGCAAGGCAACAATATATCATATTTACATTTCATTCTACTTATTACAGTGGCGGCAAATTGGTCGATTCCAACCCAGAAATTGAACGTGAGCTCAAGAACGAATTGGAGCGTGTTGCCAAACAATACGGTGGTGATGGCAAAACCGACATGACTAAATTCCCAGAATTCAAATTCCCTGAAGTGAAAATCGATCCCATTTCGCAACCTTCTGCATAATTTTCTTCTTCTCATTGAAGTAGATGCCTGCGCTTTTCATATTTAAGTTTGTAAGTGTTCCATATAAGAGGAAACAACAATAACAACAACAATATGTTGAAAAATACCGTGAAAATGCACTTGTTTTGTTTTTAACAGTAGTTTGTGTTCAACAATTAAAATAAAATTCCATCATCGAAGTGCTTAACTCTAATATAACATGCCAACAACAACGACAATTGTGTTTTTTATATTTGTAAAATGTAATATACGTATAAAGTAATTCTTATTTAATACTTACTACCTGGAGAACAGTTTCCTGCAACAATGGCATTTTATGATACTCTGCTACTTTGCGGAACGTATGCAGTAGTGATTCTATTTCCTGAGCACTGATTAGTGGTGCAAAACTACCAGCACAAGGACAGAACTCGGCTAAGTTCTCACGTTTTATTTCATTACAACGAGTGCAACGTAAATCCTGTAAAACAAAGGACATCATCTTGCGCTGTATCACATCAATTATACGCATTTCAATCTCTTCATTATCATATGCAACATAACACTGACCACATAGCCAAACAGGTCTGAAATGAATGGAGGAACAAAATATAGATCTTGCTCCAAAAAAAAGTCCTCAATTCTTATACTTACATGCCATCCTTCATGGCCCGGTGTTTATCCTTGCACAAATCCAAGTCTCTGCAGTGATTGCAAGCTTTACAAATAACTTCAGATATAAGAAAACTATCACACGGATCTGTCCATTCAGCTATATCAGAGAATTCGCCAACACCCACCAAGCGCAGCATATTGCGTCTCAATTCATTTATATCTTCTGCTAAACCTTTATCGACGCTCAACACTTTGACTAGTGTCCGGATAAATTCTAGCCCAGGGCTTGATTTACCCTTACCATAATTCTTGTGCAACTTTAAAACAAAATCAAATGCATAATGTGATATATCCTTAACAGCTTGTGCTGTTGTCTTTCGTTCGGCTAGTGATTGCATGAATAGTGTAAGCAAGGCTTCAAATTTTTCCCGACATTCATTTTCTTCTGGCAAATGTTCTGATATTGTCCAATTCAGCTCCAATGAAAGTTCTTCTTCATGTTCATCTATTGTTGTACCCTCAGTTTCATGCACCACTTCCAAGACATCATCATCAACAGGATCACGCTGATCATCTTCGTCATCATCACTACTATCATGTATTTCTTCACTCGCTTGCTCTATAGCACGCGTTGTATTCACAATTGATGCAGTCTCATCAATACCCTTTGGCAGGCGTCCACGTATTCCAGAAAAGTTTGCATTGTCCAACCATAACATAAAGTCCCAACATTGTTCAAAGGACAGTTGTATGGAATGGAACATTTCCTTGTTGCGTAAACTCTGCACAACATAATCGGCATAGCCCAAAGCATCAGTCACCGTCTTTTTACTGGAATTTATAATGATTCGGTTGAAATCCGCATATATGATAGTCGCTCCCAGCCGCTTGAATTCTGCAATAATCCTTAAGAACATTTTACGCATTAAATTGTTAAGCGATCGACGCAGTGCAGGATCATATAACAGAGAATTACTGGATCGTACCCAACGATAAAAATGCACTATTTGGAAGTCTGAGAAAATGTTCTGATTGATAGAAACTTCACGCAACCAACCGTTGACCATCGAACGCATAACTCTAAAGGCTGCAGAGCATAGAGCGGTTTCATCATAACTAGGTAAAGTAGCTGCTGGCACAGTGCCAATCATTTCCTCTAAAGATGCTTGTGGCATTACATCAAAGGTTATAGCTGATGAAGCACCTTCCATTTCTTGAATTTTAGTCGATTGTAGTAAAGCACTCACAGCCAAACTGTCGAGAGCCAGTTCAACACAAACATCTGGATAAAAACCAGGACGATTTTGTATTACTGTTATGCTATCTTCAAACTCTGCCAACAAACGACTGTCATCAGCTTCGCGGCCACCCAAATCAGGTCTTGTAGAGGCGGACCACCAAAGCACAAAATTATGCTTCTGCAAAAGTCTTGCAAAGAAAAGATCAGCTCCAAAAAGTACCGTATCTGGTGGCATATTGCCTATTGGCACATGGAAGTAACGACACTGATCCAACATTAAATCGACAACATTGTTCAGATTCAAAAAATGACGCACCAAGGCACGTGTCCCCTGCCTCTGCCAATCCAAACCGGAAAGCAATGAGGCATCATCGGAAATGTGTATTTGTGCCTGTGGATAATCCAGAAGTATGGGAACAGCTACACTTAGTTTCCTTGCTTCAATTGCAGTCTGCATGCATATAATAGTTGGACCACGTTGCTCTTGTTTATATGTTGACAATGCACGTTGTATATGCCGATAAATTTGCTTGACATCCACTTCAATGAGTATCTCAAATACAATATCTTCTGCTGGTATTTTCTCTATATCTGCTGTATGTTGAATATTCTTTATCAAAGCCATACGTTCCGATGTGTATAGATGTTTCATGTTAGGCATTTGATTGGTACGCACAGTGTCCAAAGCAAAGATATAAGCCTTCTTGCTTGAAAGCAAAAACAAACCCCAAATTTCCTTCTTTGCCGTTGGTATGTTGTGCTGATAGAGAAAGATCTTACGAAGCTTTGCATTCGCATTTGCTAGATATTTAACATGTGATTGGGGTCTTTGTTCCAATTGTTCAATTGAGAAATTTTCCAAATCTTTGGTTGAAAGCGCGGCCAAACGTCGAGCCTCATCACGTTGAACTGCACATATGCATCCCATGTCCATGAGTGCACGAAATTCCAGTGTCATTTGTGTTTCATAAATGCCTTCAATATCAGGCGTAGCCAAATCGGCTAACATGCCTAGGCAGTTATCCTTAAACACCTGTTCCGGCACACTATAACGATAGAGATTAAAGACAGGACGCGAACGTGGCAGAACACGATTAACTTTTTTCCACAATTGTCCTTCTTCAGGTGGTGTTGTACTACGTTGATTTACATAAAATATACGTGGAACTGTCAATTTGATGCGATGTAATTCATCACCGATTAGTGCCCATACTGTAAAGTGACCCAAATCGTCGACTGGTACAATTTGCAGAATCTGCCAGTGTTGTTCAATGAGAGTACGTTGGGTGCGACGCAAAAACCCGCCTAAGGTAGCTGCAGATGTTGAGCCACGGGAACTTGTTGGCATATTGGCAGCAGTAGAAATCCCTTCATGACGCGCCCGTTTATTCAATTGTTTAAAGCGCTTACGACGTTCTAACTGCCAAGCCCACTTGCGTTTTTGGAAACTCACCCAGGCAGCAATTTCTTCTCGTGAATCACCCAGGGCGGGTGGTGGTCCAAGAGCCTCGCGCCAAGTAGCTGCTTCTGATTTTTCTGTCTGTTCATCATCATCGTCATCATCAATTTCAAAACGTTTTCGTTTCGTCACCGTTGGGCGGCCAGAAGTACCAGGGACTGCATCCTCATCTTTACCAGCTAAATCCTCCATATCGACTAAATCCAAATCTTTGTTTTCATCACTCATTGCTGGCTTTGGTTTTGGTCGCGTTGTAAACATTTCATTGATGCGCCGCTGCTTTAGTATATCATTCTTTTCCAGCATTTTCTTATGTAACCATTCTGGATGCTGTACACGTGGTACAGGATTGGCAAGACCTTGCAAAGCTGCTGGTATGGTAATAATTTTCTGTATTGTCCCACCCAATCGTTCAATGTAGTAATTCCAATCAAGGACATCACGTATATCTGCATCACCCATGCTGTTATCCTTAAGCCAACGACGTAAATGATGACGTCGCACACTTGGCTCCGATTGAAAGATGGCCAACGGTATTGCACGTTCAGTGACAGGTGCACCATCGGGCTTACGTGAGATAATATATTTACATGCCAAACCGGCATCCTTAATCATTTGTTCACCCAGAAATTCTGCCAAACGTTTAGCTGTCGATATAGAAGTACTTTTTTGATCTCCATATTCTTCCAATTTCTTTGACATTGACTTATTCTCAGCAATGAGTTCAAATAGCTCTGAGTCCGGAAGATTAGAACCACGACTGTAGAGCACATCCAACCAGTAATCAGCTACTTTAGCTACAGATGCATAACATTCTTCCAATGTGTTGCCACCTAAGAAAGCTTCAAAGACTGAACTCTGAAAGTTTTTTATAAGCTGCAGTTCTCCACGCCGTTTAACTTCGAAACCCTTTAATTCCGCCAAGGAACCATCAAAATTGAAAACCGCATAACGTTTCTTTAGCTTTTTACCCTCCTCTTTAGATGCCGGCAACACCATAGCCAAATAAGGACCATCGACTTCAAAGAATATAGAATTCTCATCACGTATCTCATAGACTGGTGGTTCACCATTTTCCACACGTTTTACCAGCTCATGATACTGATCATTGGTGAAATGATCTTTCACCATGGTATTCAGTACGGCATTCGGATATGAAATGTTGATCTTTTTCTTCTTTTCATGTGTGGTATGCACTGTGAATTCCTGTGGAAATGAACCTGGTAATATACACCAAATACCATCAGTGTCCAACTCAAGAGGCCGGCCAACACGTTCTATAATCTCACGAGCTTTGGTAATAATATTTGAACCAGTCAAACAAACAATGCCAGCCATAGGCATCGAGTGCCAACGTGCTCCGCGACGCATAACATAGCCATAGAAGGAATTCAAAATACATTTGTGGGCCAACTGTAAAGAATCATACAACACCTCTCGACCTTTGGCAGCCTTTATTTCTGCAGCATCACCTGAAGCCACAGCAGCGGTAACAGATGCTTTGGCAACTTTTGTCAGACCCTTATATTCATAGCGACGATCACGAAAGGCACGTACAGTGTCCACATAAAAGCTGTTCTCCTTCTGACAAATGGTTGAGGTGCGTGTTTCTAGTTTTGTGATTTTAGTTTTCTTGTAAGCCTTACGACAATAGTCCGATAGACGTTTCTTTTCGTAGGCCGCTTGATCTTCTTTGGAGAGTTCGTGAAATGCCCTTATAGGTCCACCCGGATAGAGTGATGGAAACTTTTCTGTTTCCAATTGTTGTTGTATACGCTGGAATTCATTACGGGAAGCTGGCAACATTTCACCTCGCCACAACCAATCCATTGAACGTTTGCAGCGCACCCCAGGCTTATTGAAGTCACATGCAGCACAGTCAGTATCACTAACCATTGCAGATGGTTGCAAACGATTTGTTAGAATGATATTAGGGTACATAGCTCCCACATCCAAATGATAAATAACTGGTTGCTCCAAACGATTGGGTATATCGTGTAAGCCTGCACAGGAATTACTCATTAGTTAAGACATGCAATAATGTATACAATACAGAACAACTTACCCTGCATTGTTTGTTTTATCTCGTTCATAACAGCATCCAAATTTGTAACCTTTTCCAGTGGTATGCCTTCTTCAACTTCAATTGCATGTTTAAGGACTTTATCAACATTATCCATTAGTTGTTTGATCATAGTGGGATCCAAACGAAAACGACATGGTATATCTGCACGAAATACTCCCGATTCCAAAGCTTCTACATGACCACCAACATATGTCTCAGAGTCCAGCACATGACCTTCATTTGACAATTTGTTTAACTCACTTTGTTGTTTGTTGGGATACACAATATTGGCATGATATGCTTCTACCATCAGAAGAGTTTCACACAATGTTCCCGAACCTTTTCTTAAGATCTCATCTGGTTCCATTGGAATAATCGTATTCAAAGCAAATATAAATGGATGCACATATTTCATGTACAAATAATATGTGGCCACAGCATCGGAAACAGAATAATTGGACAGCACTTGAGGCTGTTCTACAGCCATTCTGCACATATCCTCTGGATCTAATTCAACGGGATCATAACGTAATTTTGCTTTCGCAACTGCTTTAAGACCTTGTGAGCCAACAGGGAGATAGGAATCTCGTTTAACCCAACACAAACAATCCATGTGTATAGAAGGGCGACACAAATAGTTGCCATCACGTGATTTTGAGTAGCCAATTTCCATTTTCATGTCCATGTCATAAACTGCAGCTCGCGTCTCTACAAAAGGCCAATCGAAAAAATCACCATTATAAGTGACCACAATATGTGGACGCACCTCCCTGATGTGATCGAAAAACTTTTGTAAGAGTTGATTTTCGTTTTCTTCATTGTATACAATAAAATGACCCTCAAATTCCGGTTTGGGTGTATACTCGAAATCATCCACATTTGATGATATAATTTCTCGATTTGTAATAAGATAACCCTGTCCATCGATCATATATGAAATCATCATTATTTGATCGGTCTGGGCATCTGGAAACTTAAGCGGTAGCTTAGTAGTTTCAATGTCAAATGCCAGCACAACAGGTTCTGGACGCTCTAACAAATCTGGTCTTGGTGTTATAAGTGGCATTTCCATGCCACCACCACGGCAACGTATATTATACCATTGGCCACAAAAGATACGCAAATCAATGGAGACACGCACATGATATGGTACATCGTGTTCACGTATATCAATAATACACTCCATGTAGTCCAGACGCTTATTTTCGCTATCATCTGTTGTAGTTGCATTTTGAGCCAATGACGATGCCAGCATTTGCATGTAATAAGTATTTGATTTTGCACGCTCAACATTTTTCCTAACCGCAGATGCTAATTCACGACGTACTTTTGTCATTGCAGTCTGATTAAGAAATGATAGTTTCAAGTAATTTTGTTTTAATCCTGATAAATGATTAGGCAAATCCAAATCTTCTTTTGTAATGTGTTCTAACCCGGCTAATTGGCCAGAATATTTGCGTCCCAGGAAACGTGCAACTTCCAATTGCATTGATTCTTGTGGTCTTATAAGCAAATAGGGTTTATAAGCAACAGTGCATTTAAAGCGTGAGCCATCCATTTGTATGAAAAACAAATCCAAGGCGGCAACCAGGCGACGATCTTCATCAAGTACTTCAGTCTGCGCAACAGATTTAACACATATATTATTTTTATTGCTTGAGATTTCATGTAATACTACTTACCGTATGCATATTAATGAGATAACCTGTACGCTCAATACTATCTTTGACTCGATCAAATCCATATTTAGAATCGATTTGATCATTTTCCCGTGATTGTCTGTACCCAGCCTCATTGAAGAAATCGTCACTGCAAAATGTTGGACTAAAACATTAGACGCCCGCAAACTTATTTATCACTATTTACCCTTCTGTGCGTTGATCAGAAACAAATTTGCCTGTATTTTGTAGATTCTTAGATTTATTCTTTTGTTCCATGGTTTAATTAAATTTCCAACACCATAATATTAAAATTTGGCCAATTGGCAATCGCGAAATGCTCTTCTTCCTCAGTTTTCGCGGGTTTTTAATCATTATGCCATTCACAGTGAACTAAAAAAATTTAAAAAGAAGTTGTTCAACACTTTTTTCTGAGAAATGTTTTTAAACACTAATTGTCATTATTGCCAACTAAATTAAATTTATCAAAGACACACGATACTTTTCAAGGGTACACGCTATTTTCATGTTATCCACGTCAAAGCCGGGAATTAAATTGGAATTTCATTTGGAAAATAATAGAAATCTCAACCAAAATGGTCACGCTTATCAATACCGTTGATACTGGACATGAGGATATGATCCACCATGCAGTTTTCGACTACTACGGTTTGTTTTTGGCCACTTGTTCATCTGACGGCTCTGTCAAAATATTTGATGGAAGCAGTGGCGGTATACAACTTGCAGAACTGAAAGGCCACCAAGGCCCAGTTTGGCAAGTAGCCTGGGCTCATCCTAAGTTTGGCAATATATTGGCATCGTGTTCATATGACCGAAAAGTCATCGTTTGGCGAGAGGGAGCAACGAACGAATGGTCGAAAATGTATGTACAACATAGACATAAGTGACACAGCAGCATGACGTTATCTCTATAAACAGCTGAAGCAATCAATTTAACATAATTATTTTTTCATAGATATGAATACCAACATGACTCTTCAGTGAATTCAGTTGATTTTGCGCCTGCCGAATACGGATTAGTACTGGCGTGTGGCAGCTCAGATGGTTCCATTTCTGTATTAACATGCAACACCGAATATGGTGTGTGGGATTGTAAAAAAATCACAAACGCACATACAATTGGCTGTAATGCCATCTCTTGGTGTTCATCGACTGCACCCGATCCAGCATTCGATCAACGCTCTTCGTCACGAAGTACAGCCGTTAAGCGCTTGGTGAGTGGTGGTTGCGACAATTGTGTCAAGATCTGGCGAGAAGATAATGATCGTTGGGTGGAAGAGCATCGTCTCGAAGCGCATTCTGACTGGGTGCGTGATGTAGCATGGGCACCTTCAATTGGCTTGCCTCGTTTACAAATCGCTTCAGCATCTCAGGACCGACATGTTATAATTTGGAATAGCAATGATTTCAATACTTGGTCACCAACTGTACTCCATACATTCGATGATGCCGTTTGGAGTCTTTCATGGTCCATAACTGGGAATATACTTGCTGTTACTGGTGGCGATAACAAAGTAACTTTATGGAAGGAAAATAATGAACAACAATGGATGTGTATTAATGATGATACTGCCGTAGCTCAGCAAACATCTGCATCATCTGGAACAACAGCAGTAACCGCTGTAACTGCTGATCAAAGATCGCTTTAAGTGAAATTTTTGTCTGGGTGAAGCCACTTATCAGCGGCCTCTTTTTTTAAATACTTTTTTGTTTAGTTTAAGATAAGCATTAATATTGTGCTGATTGCATATTTTTTAAGAACTTTTCTAATCTTTTCTTTGTTTCCTTCTGAAGATTTAAAACCATTTGATAGTCCGATGATTTAGTATGTCTCAATATATCTTCATCAAATTGCTGAATTGAATTCAAATAATATACCCAAAATGTCATATGATTTATATAAATTGTGTTCACTGTTTCTCCTTTAAATCAATGAAGGTGGTTGTTGT
The DNA here is from genome assembly GCA_037043315.1 of Amiota communis. Lineage (NCBI taxonomy): Eukaryota > Metazoa > Arthropoda > Insecta > Diptera > Drosophilidae > Amiota > Amiota communis. The sequence goes on from JBAMAV010000582.1 coordinate 552,439, forward strand.
GTTTGTTGTAATAATTTAACAGTTATACTTAGTATTTAATATTCATATTGCGTTTATTACGAAAACTTATTGCTCCGGTAATTAATGGCATGAAGTTTTCCGTACACCACTCTTTGGAGTCGTATATCTTAAGCTTAATTGTGCTAAATTGTTTCTTAATACGCAACACAAGCGCTTGATTATTGCATACATTTAACCTAATTTTATACACTTATCTAGGTAGGAAAGGGAGTACATAGTATTAAATTTTGACAAATGTATGTAACAAACCCATAAAGAAACGACTGAGTCCGCAAAGGCGCTTTGTTCTTAAATAGAGAAGTGAGAAACGAAATGTGTTTGTTGTTTGTTTATTAAACTTAATAAAGATTACAAATCTAAGATTAACTTAAGGAGAGCACTAGCTACAATGGCCTTTGGCTTGAAGATGAAATTTGATTTGTAAAATCTTACTGATTTCGGGACAGATCATATTAGTTTTAAAAATCGGACAATTCGTTTATAAGATAGTCAAACTTTCATACATTATTGAAGATAAATATTTTAAAGAAAATCTTCCCTATCTCTATAAGTATGTAGTTTTATAACTCACAATCTTAACTCATTTATTTCATTCAGAGTATATGATAGTTGAAACTATTTAACTCAGAAACGGATTAAATATTGAGAGCGTCCTAGGCTAGCACCTCAAAGGCGCCCCTCTGGCGGACATATATGTTGCAAAATATGGTGTGCAACATTGCAATTCCTTCTTAGCAATATCTATTATGGAATCGGGCGATGTATCAGTAAACAAGTAGAAGGGGCTCGCTTCGGAATCTATACATCACGTGACTTGTTTGCCTTAAGGATAATCAACCCCTGATTCAACTATAGTCATTTATTTAATTTCTTCTTATTACATATTTCGTTAAATATTCTTTGATTATTTTTGCAGACGATTAACATTAAGTTAAATCGTTTCTGAACATAAAGTATAAAATTGAAAACATTGCAACAAAACACTAGCACAAGAACCATACAAAATAAGATTTAATTCCTTCTGTGGGGTGTTTGTTAGTTTTTTGAAATGTTTTATAGATTTGTAAGTAATTTTTCACTCATGTGAGAACGGAAGTTTCTCGTTTTGTGTAAATTTCGGGCATATGTCACGATAATACACATACCATACTACACTACATGCCACATCAAAAACGATAACTTGAAAATATACTAAGCAACAAATGAAGCTTTAAAATATTTTTGGATTTTCACCCATGAGTTCGTGCATAACTTGTAGAACTCTCTTAATCAAGAGTGAAAGTCTTGTTCAACGATTTTCTTTTCTTCAAGAGACCATTAATTATTTTAATTAAGATGATAAGCGTCGTCATGTCGTTGTATTTAAACTGTTGAGTAAATTTATTTCAAGTCCACACGAATTGATGCCAGCACGAAAAGTAAAGCCGATTAAACAGAAAGAAACTGAAAAGTAAAAAATCTCAAAAGGAAAGGGGACTTCTTGCAAGAAATCTTAGTCAAGATAAGATTTAAAAAATATTACAATAGTAATGTTGGTTGATTTATAAAACACAAATCCTTATAATACGAGTATAGAGAAAGCGAACCGCATTAATATAGATTTTTAGACAAAACTTAAAAATGGTATACAATAGTTCAGAAGAAGCTTATATCTTTTTGAGATTGGGGATATTTCAATGAAAACATCAACTATATATTAACTCAAATGATTGGTTGTCTGAATTGTAAAGATCTTATAGGCGACATGTCGTAAAAAAATCAGGTTTGTGGTTGTGATAAAAGCTGCTCGCAGTGCATATTGGATTACATGCTCTTGTATGGGAGCCCATGTGATTTTTTAACTTTATTTATCGTTATACTTAGCAACAATTGAATTACACACTCTGTCAAAATTTTAACTGTCTCCCTATTACGATTCATGAGATAGAGCTCACTGACGGATGGATGGACGGACGGAGAGCGTAATAGGATCCCAATGCATTGGCACTCTTTGGGTACGGAACCCTAAAAAGTATGCTATTATGATAGAGGAATGTGTGTAATGCACTGAATTATTTTTAGTCTACAAAACCGTCTTATATTAGCCCATATTTTAGGGATAGTTGAGTGAAAAGATAATCTAAAGGCGGTGACTGCTTAAGCTCTCTAAGGAACAGAGAATTGGCTGGCCAGTAGTTTTATATTTTCTTGGGTAATACTGCTGATCATCTCTTCACATACCAGTATTAAATTGAAGTGTGTGATGAAGTAATAAACTTAAGAAACTTGAAAGCAATTTTCATCTGAAAATTATTAAAACAAATGAGTAATAATGGATACTCTAAACTTAATTATAAACCCAACCCTTCCGTTGTTGACATTCACCTTGGATTTTTGTGAGTGTGTGTGTTTTTGATAAATTTCTTATTTAATTATCGGAACATGATAAAATTCTTATGCATTCATTGCATGTCAAATTCTTTAACTTTAAATTGCATTTTATTTATTAAATAAGAGGAAACAAGGAAATTCCAAAAAGAAGGAATTCTTTTTATCCAACTTGACTTGGTTTAAATTGTTTTCCTTTAGCTGTGTCAACCAATCTATTTCATTCAATTTAAATACAAATTAAAAACCGTCAGTCAAACACACCAAGAGAACAACAACACATTGTGGAAATCTAGAAAGAATGAGGGATTTCTAAGTTCGTTCACTGTTTTACTCACCCTCCTCCCATGGAGCCAAAGAAAAACAAAATGTTGTATAAAAAAAAATTACATACATTAGAATAATATGAAGTACATACAATAAATTCCTATAAAGTCACTGGCTGGTTGTTACCACCACCAACTTACTTGGGTTCCGTTCGTTCAGTCAGTTTAGGTTAAGTTAAGTTAAATACACTTTCAGTCATACAATAAACTCAATTATTTTTGAAGAAATTAAACGCAGGCAGGCAAGCAAACTACTATGGTGTGTTTGGTGTATGAGTGGTTTTTAACGTGTGTAAAAGGCATCAACAGACTTCGTAGTTGGAGGAGACCTGGCGTGAACACGCATTAACTCCGCTTTATATGCAGCGCCTAATCGAGCCATGCAAACAAAAACCAAAACACCAACTCAGCACTCAACTCAAAGGATCCCAAACAAAATTCATGTTATTACCAAGCAAATCCAAGCCAAGTGCTGTGTCCAAGTGTGTATAAAAAACGGAAACGCGTTGTTTTGGGGCCTCACAGGCAGCAGGTAGGTGTGGCACACTACTCTAATGTAAGTATAATAGTATGATGATGTGGTCGGTCATTGCATACCCCCATCTACTAGTTATTCTAGGACACGCCAAGGCAATTTTTGAAGACGCCAACAATGGCAACAACTTGTTCTGTGGTCCGATGGTCTTTTATGATGTCATGGATAGCGTGCAATGTAGCCGTCATCAATTTTTTCGCTATGTCCAAGAGAGGCCAAGTCAAACTAAAGTCCAACAACTAACATCGACCCGACCTCTTTTGCCAAAGGACTAAAGACTCAAGAGTGAAATTTCGCGAAAGTGTTTGATTTTATTTTGGTTTATTTTGAGTGTGTTCAGGTGCCTTCCTTCTTATTCTTGTTGTTGAGCCACTTGAGATTGGTGTTGGTCTCGTCGACATTGTTTGGTTTTTGATTTTGATTATTTTTTATGTTGTTATTATTGCTGTTGTTCGGCATTGATTTTTGTTGTTTGGGGTTCGCTTTTATTCGTTCCTTTTTTATTATTTCATATGCGTGAATTTTTATTTCTTTTCTTTGGTTTTTTGCATATTTGAACTCTATGGTACATACAGGGTGACTACAGAAAGCAAAAGGAGAAGAGGATCACAAAAGACGAGTTACCTGCAATTGATTGCTTTGAACTTTTATGTAATTGGGTGAAAAGGTTAATGCGTTGAAGTGTGTTTTCTGTGTTATTATGATGAATGCGAATTTTTTGGTTGGCAACCATATGATTAATGATAATAACATGAAACAACTTGAAGGAAAATGTCATCAAGAAAAGCTAATGCTACCATATAAGAAGAAAGATACAACTAAATGGTAGTCAACTCTAATCAACAAAAGTTATATTAAGATACCTTGAACTAGACAACAAATTTAATAGAAATGATTCTACTGACATCAGTTGTTCTCAGATATGATTTCGAATTACTCCATCCTTCACAGTAACCATTTCATCTAAGATTCTTCCCTTCTTCCTACTAATAGGATTCAGATGATGACTAAAAGACCAAGAATCATTTCTAATTACAAGTAATCAATCCTAGAATCCGTCACAGTAACTATTGGATATGAGATTCTTCCTTTTTTCCAATAGGAATCAGATGAAGACCAAAGTCTTAACTAGGCCCCGCACCATTGTGTTAAAGGCGCAAAGCATGCATCAAATAGTTGTGGAGATGAAGAAGAGTCTGAAGAAGTGACCGCCTTGCACTTCTTGGAAGGTGGACCTGCTTTCGCAGAATGCCTTTCAACCAAAACCTGTGTAGTATGTCAAATTACCTTGGTTTTTTTTTTGTCCATTCTGCTGGTTCCAAAGACTTAGGGCAACCATTGGGACCAACAAAGGATCTGCCCTTAATTTCAGGTTTCACAATGAACCAACCATAATCATATATGTATGTATATTTGTATTTATTGTTGCGCAATAAACTTTTCCACAAGTTTATTAACTTATTTCACGTGGCCGACTACTAAGCCATCAAGATATGTCAACATGTCATGGGGTAGTATGACGTCCAACAATTTATGAATCATAACGAATGCGTATTCGAATTCGTGGCATTAAAAATAGCAATCAACATAAATGAAAAAGGTAAAGAAATTGGCAGGCACCACTAAATAATGTGATGGGTCAACTAACCATGACGTATACTTAATGTCTGTTGTGGTATATTTTTGTTCCCTTTCCTAACAAATCATTTAAAAATTCAACTAAAAATGTAACTTTTCTTTTCCATTTTCATTTGTTTTTGCAATTTCGAAATCAAGGTATTCCGTTTACCAATACATACAACATTTGCATCAACAACTAATGAACTTGAAATTTGTAAAGTGGAAAAAACAACGAAAAATTCAATAAATGATAAATTAGGAAAAGTCATGGCGTTTTCTAGTGCCATTCCTTATCGAAAACAACACAAAAGGTTATAGTTTGTCCATAGCCCAGCACAAGCAAATGACCAACAGACAAGGCTATATAACACATTGCACAAGGCGTTTAAAACTACTTTTTCATGAGTATTTAAAGGAAAGAGAAGAGGGTTAAGTTTAAGTGTTGAACATGCAAGTTCTTAAGTAAATAGAAATGGCGCAATTTAAGTTAAACATGCATTTTTCTTAGGGTCTCCTCTTCAAGTGAACGAACAAATGAACGAAAGTAAGAAGAAATAAATGAAATGAATGCATGAATCAGAAGCATGCATACATTTAAATACAGATACACACACACTCACACAGATATATACAAACATATGTACAATTATTTGAAGTAGCGCATGGTAGCTATTAGCCTATAAAAATATGAAATTAAAATAGTCAAATTGGCATTTACAGTCAGTCAGTTAGTCCAAACAAATAATGATGAAAAAATCGGAGCCTCAAAGTATGCAATAAAAAAAATATGCCAAATAACTTCAAAGCCAAGTCGCAATAAGAAGAAGATTGGGTATGTAGTTGGTTGGTTGGTTGGTTGGTTGGTTCTGTGGTGGTCAAGTGATGATTGCCGCAAAACATGAGCATGGTCAACTTAGTTTCGTGAACAAATTATACTAGAACAATGTTTTTATGACGATTTCAACAACTCTTGCGACTACCGCACTAATTAATCATTGGTTCCCCAAAGACTTTGCCTACCAAACCATCAAATTCATTTCACTTCTACAAAGTAATGTAAATTACATATTATCCACAAAAAAATTCGTAGTAAATAAACTTTAATTATAGGTTTTACCTCTCAAAATGCATTTGCGGCGGTATTTTTTGATTTTCCATTCCTTTCCATTTTTTCGTGGTTTGTAAATTCAATAAGATTTCGTGATTTTCTTATATAATTTTCGGTCCACTTGAGTGAAATTGCCTCATTTCATTTAGCTGCCTAAGTATTTACGTAGTTTATAATTTCTATATATACCGTACAATGTACCATATTGTTTATTAGGTGTGATATGTTCTAACCGCAAATGAAATATCCTTCCTATTCAATATGAATGCATATGAATTTAGAAAAAATCTACAAAAAGAAGAAATGAAATGAATGAATAATTAAAAACTAAATTACATACTCGTATCTATTAGTTGAAATGATTAGGGATTGAAGATAGATAAATGGCGGTGCAGAGTAATATTGTTGACGGTGAGGCAAATTACCAAACCAATTAAAAAGAAATGATAAAGTCAACATTGAGTTTAGCAAAGAATATGAAAACTTTTGAATCACTAGTTAAAGGTCAGTTTATATGGTAACATCCTCCTGCTGTATTGACTCCTTATCGTGTTAAGGTTGCTTAGTAGGTATAAGGACCCGCAAAGCGATGTCTTCTGTTGGGAGCAGGACTGTCATCATGGAATAAAAGCACCGACAAGATCGACTAAGTTATAAATTCACCTCTTATCACTTACAAAATGAAACTCGATCTTATGATCCTTTAACAAGGTGAGACAAAACAGTGTCCTCCTCAGGTCTAATGTTCATAAGATTATTGAATTGCATTACAGACACTTTTCACTTGCGAATTGAGGAAATCTCTGTACTCCCTCATCTTGTTAGAAACTAAAATTGTCCACTACTCACATATCAATTAAATTGCTATTGTCTACCCGTATTATCTCTCTGTGGTTATCGAGGAAATTGTTGAAAAGGGCCATGACATAATTCTCGCTGATTTTCGAAAGAAAGAAAAAGGTGTCGGCCCTTAGGTTCCGCGATTGCTTACGGTGGACAACAAGCAGAAACGGATGTCAATGTCGAAGCAGTATTTGGATCTCTTAAGGTTACATGTCGTTGGAAGGATGGGTGACTTCATATTTCTTTAAAAAATTGCACAATTTGGGATTTTTTTTTTTACATTTAATAATTTATGAGTTATCAATTCTAGAAATATTTCGGATATAAAAAGATGCATTGACATAATGGCATATTATGTATAGGAGAATTATTGAAAAAAGACAATGGAAACACACCTCGAATACTTAATGTCTATGTGTATTCTACAAACATCATGGCATTTTGTTGAAACCATTAGTACTTGATGTTAAGGGTATAAAATAAATTAATTATATACGCTCGCTCCATATCAAATTAAATTTTGTTGTGATATTTTTTAGTTTCAGTTTCTTTTTTTATTTTTATACTTTTATTGGAACCTCACGTTCCCATTTTCTTAACAACAATTAATTAATAAAATTTTTGTTGTTCTTCTCTATGTGCGTGGCGTGTGCGTGAAAATAATTAATATATTTTTATGCAAATGTGACATAAAATTTATGCAATTTAGTTTTTTAGCTCAATAAATGAATTTTCTCAGTTTAATTTCGTCTTAAAAACAAAACGCACAACATCACTTGAAATCGTTTAAGTCTGTTTAAATGTTTCAACAAATATAAATACATACACATATTTGACGTCATTCTTCATTTTGATATTTATCATTAAAGGGTTCAATTTGGTTTGTTTGAAATTCGTTTGGGATTTGTTCTAAAAATACATTTTTTTATCAAGAATTTCATACAAAGACTTAAGCAAAATCTCTTTCAAAACAAGTTTAGTATAACAGGAAGTTAACTGTAAATTATTGGCCTCAAATGTAAATCAACAATAATAACAACAAAAACAACAAAACTTTGATTTTGTTTTTGGTTATTATTTTTTTCTTACGGAAACTATCAAACACTAAACAATCATGACAAGCCACCACCACCTGCCTTACCACGAAGTTAAGTTAAGACCTAAATTCAACAGAATGTATTCTTGGCCAAAAACATGATGAGGAAATATTTGGCACAATAGTATTCTGAAAAATAGTGTTGATTGACAATGATTGGATAGATTTTTATTTTGCTTTTGCATGCAGTTTGTTAATACAATATATTTGTGAAAAGGAAATAACTTTTTAAGGTATATTTCAGATGCTCAGATGTCCAGGAGGTTTACAAAATAAACTGGGGCGGACTACATATCAAAGAATAATTACATTTATTGGATGTCCTACAAACTGCCAGTAAGAAGAGCTGCAATATGTGGGGCTTTGTGAAGAATGACTATCTCTTTTTGCCAACTAGTATGAAAAGACAAAGACAGTTCGAATTTTGCAAGTTTATTCAGTTTCGATTTGAGCAGGAAGCAATTACTTCAGGTGGCAATCCGTTACCATAAAGATTTTCACAAAGCGAAAGGTATGCCAACACATCGACAATTGCTAGCTTTCTCTGACTTCCTAAACCCTGTTGTAGTCACTTCAATGATGAACCAACCACAACACTTCCTATTCATTCACGTAGCTCTCGATTGTTCGAAAATCAGCTACCATGAGACTACATGGAAGGGCCATGCTTCTACGCAGTATAGTCATTATGGCTAACGCTTAACAAAAGTTTAGCAAGTTTTAACAACTTTTTAGATCTAAGGTAAATAAAATTCGTATGTAAGTTTTCTTTGAAACAACACTTTAAGATACAAAAGTTTAATGAAATCCATACGATTTGAAATAGATCTGGAAGCACAAATACTGCACAGCACGAATAATAGCTTAAGGATTTAACAGTGATTAGGTAAAAGCTAAGTATATAGATTAATATAGACGATGTTCCCCTAAGAGACAAAAGTTTAATGAAATCCATACGATTTGAAATAGATCTGGAAGCAAAAATACTGCACAGCACGAATAACAGCTTAAGGATTTAACAGTGATTAGGTAAAAGCTAAGTATATAGATTAATATAGACGAGGTTCCCCCAAAATAATATTGTGGAATGATCTAATCTTCTTACTCCAGAAAAAGTTGGTTTGTTTAGATCATAACTGGTAAGGCATTAGTACGTGCATGGACTTAGTCATGTCTAGGAAAATTTCTATTACAATTTAGAGGGCTGCTTCAAAGATTGAATGAAAACTGACAAAAGACGAATTCATGCCTCAGAAATCAATGTATTTCATGGACAAATGATTGCATTTCCAAATGATGATGACACTATTTCCTTAATCACTATGATTTATTGCTTCTTTAACTTCTTTAACAGCAAATAAACATTTACTAGTAATGTATGAAAATAGCTGTGTTTATTCACTTCATAAGCAGACTTTGCATTTAATTAAAGTAATGAAATGACTCTAATGTTATGACTAAACTACTATGATGTATTGTAATAAATTTAATTTACCTCCATATTTACGAAGTAAAGAAGAAAGACTTTTAAGTAGTCAAAACAAAATTGTTTGTAAAATTTTGATTATACTAAAAATATTAATGAAAGACTAATAGTAGTAGTACTTACTACAGGGATGGGCCAGAGGTTGTTAAAAATGTCATGCACCAAACAATAATTTGTTTTTATTTTTTTCTATATGAAGAAAGCGCGAAAAATGATTTTCCTCTGCAAAAAAAAAAACAAAGTGTGCGTGCCTACTGATTGCTTCATGGGTGTGCATGTGCGTTTCTTAAATTCAGTGGGTGTGTGTGGACATATTGTACCCAAATATGTATATACATAAGTATGAATATGTTGCATGTACTATAGTGTATACATATTTTATTTTCTTATTATTATTTTGTTATAACAAAAAAATATAATTAGCGTTAGGCATACAAAAAAATTTACGTATATTTACATTTTTTTGGCAACTCACGAAAAACACGAAAATTTTCGAAATGAAACTCAACTAAAGAAGCAAGTCAACGTGTCCCATCATTCCATACAAGTGTACTTTTGCCTTTGCCTTTTACTATTATTGTTATTGTTCTATGTTAGAGTCTAAACTACCCAAAAAAATAGGCTATGCAATGCTAATGCCTTCATTGTAGCCATCGCCATCATCGTCGTCATTATTAAACTCGATGGCTCATACCGAAGACGACGAGGACGAGGTCGTCATCGTTCGTCATCACACTTCGGGCCCCAGGTAAGTTAAGTTACTTTTAATAGTAGAAGAATGCATGAAAACTACTATTGTACAAAAACAAGAACTAAGACCAACAACATAAAGTGTGCGTTTGCGCCTTTACCAAATAATACACGTACAATATAAAAAATACAAAACAGAAACCAAATTGAGAACCATCATACTAAAGTAAATTACGTTCTAAATCTTGACTACACAACAATTTTTTCCTTTATACAAATATACATACATATGTACACAACAATAGTAGTTTAGTCATTACCTGGTATTACTAAAATTTGGTTTAGTTCGTGAATCTCACTGAGAGCGACTCAGAGTTAGTTAGAGTCATCATCATCGTCATCATCTGCATGTTGTTCTCGTTGTTTGTTGTAGTTTGCTAGTCAAAGTCATGCTAATGAGTATTGAATGTATAAAAAACCGAACTTAAACTCTGTGTTCGCTAGCAAATTCTTTACTTGCATCTAGAACGCGAAAGCGAAAGGTTCACATCACTTCAATTTTTGGCAACTAAAACAAATAATCTAACTACAAGTAAAAAGAGAGATTTTTTTTGAAAAATCATCATAAGCAAAATAAAAGGCAAAAATCTTATTGATTTAGAAAATAAAAAACTGTGCAAAAAAAAAAAATTAAAGAAAAAACAATAATTAAGTGTTAAAGTGTTTTAACAAGAAAAATTGTAAACCCTTTTAATTAAGCTTTTGAAGTTCATTTTTGTAAAATTAATTATTTAAATAAAATCAAGAAAGCGAACAAATTTACATATTTTAATTATAAAAGAAACACTCAAACATTTGAAGGATTTCAGAACTGAATAATTTGTGTTTTTCTGTAGAAAAAAAAATATATTAAATAATTGAAGTAAATAAATTAAAAAATAAGTAAAATAAAATCATAAAAATGCAACCCCTTAAAAAATTTACACAATGCGGCAGTTTGACGATGCTTTTTGGTGTTTTCATCATATTATTTGGTGTTAGTTCAACAGCTTTGACAACTTTTGGTAAAACTAACAATCAACCGCCACCAACACCTGGTCCAATAAGTAAGTTCAAGCATAATATAATATTTATAATAATACTAAGATTATAGACTTTGTTTCTAATAATTATTCTTAAGTAAATCAAAGTTTATATGAATTGATAACCTCAGGTTTAATGCTTGGAAAAACCTTTAAAACATATGATTTATAAATACATACTAAATACTCTAGAATGCTATAATAAAACCCAATATCAATCTTAATATTCATTGAATTCCATTGGGAATAAATACATTTGTTTTGCTATGGTGGGGGAAAAAAAGGTTCATGTATATCAAAGTAAGAATTGATCAAACAAATCAAGAAATGAGAATCAAACTAAATGACACAGTCAGTCAATCAAACAAACAAATAAATAAAAATCGAGTCAGAGGTTAAAGCACACTTAAACACCCACACAATCTTAATATACCATACATATGAAAGAACGAAAACAAAACGCGATACCATCGATGTCACTAACAAGTACAAATTCATCTAGATATGTACATACATACATAAGTAAACAGAACTCAATACAATTGTATCTAAATAAATGCCAATCAGCACCACCCACAACATGTAAATGAGACAATGTCAATAGAGTATTATTAAATACTATTGTATTTACTATTTAATTCAAGCAAGGATATTAATGGGGAGTTGTCAGTCAATTAGTTTATTAGGCTGCTAATAACCGTAATAAAAATGTGGGAAAACAGATTAATTAATCTCAATCAAATTGAATTTATTTTTAGTTAAAGGACGTGAATGCGGTACTAATGACGATTGCGCAGCGATAGATAAAACTAGCTGTGTACGGGATCCCAGTGACTATAAGCTACGTTGTCTATGTGGTGATGATACACCACCAATGAATGGTCTATGCCCTGATGTACTAAAAGGTAAGTAAATTCTAGAAGAACTAGAAGCCTAAATATTGTGTCGTTTGCTAAATTTACTTTCTTGAATTCAAATTTGCCAGAAGAAAAATGTTGAATTCTATTTGTTAAAAAAGATATGCACATATGTATGTCTTATGTAGGATATTTATCTATTATTTAAGAACGCCCGGTGCATTGTTTGCATTTTGCACTTGAGTTCAAACTCAAGTGAGTGTTGTCCATGTCACAAAACAACAACAACACATGAAGTGAAGAAGAAATACTTTAGGACAAGTTAAAAAATGTCTCACACATACATACAGTTGCATAGATATGCGCCATTTTGTTTCTATGTACTTATATCATTCGTTTTATTTTCATTTACAAATTCCATTTCACACGCTAGTTTTATTTTTAATTTTTTTTTTATATATTGTTATAAGGCAAATGAAAATTAAACAAAGCAACAGAAACAGAAACAGCGAAAGAAAGGAAACTGTATGTTAGTAGTAAGCAAAACTGTTTATTTATTTGTAAATGTCTTTCACACTCTTGACACTTTATGCTAAGTGACTAACTAACATACACACAGATATGTACTTACTTAAATATTGTAGATACAGATACTTTTGTTAGAAAACCTTTTAGTTAACCCATGAAAATGGCAAATAAATTAATTGTATTGTATTGTTTTAGTATCTTTTTTTTAGATGACGTGAATTGTATTAATTAATTGTCAAATGAATAAAAAAATTTTTGTTTTTAAAAACAAGTCTTTTCAAAAAAAATATTCACCATCAATAAACAACAACAGGTTTAAACTGCTATCTTTGCGCACTACAGTGTCAAAAAGTACAATAAATGAACAATGATTAATAGATAACGATAATTATACATTAATTAGTTAGAATTAATATTATTTGATTGTCCGATCTTTAAGCTCATATGGGTGGATACTATTCAATCTATTTCTGGCGGCCCTATTTACAGGAAGAGCGTTCGTTAGAGGAAGTTTAGGTCTCTATGAAGCGTGGAGTGACAGACAAACTAGGGCACACCCGTTATCATACGTAGTGTTGTGTTTGCATTATGTATACGATTTATATGACATGCTGATGATGTGCCCCATAGCTGGATGCTATATGACCAAGTAGGACTGACAATTGCTTGTAGATTGCAGACCGACACCGACAGTTTGTCAATTTTAGCAACGTTTCTTGCGTGAGTCTTTTTGATATGTTCTGCCCAAGTCCGTTTTCTATCGAGTTGCATGCCTAGGTAGTTATGATGTCGTTTGATTGGAATGGGACCACCATTAAGATAAAGACTTGGGCATGAATCTCGCCTTAGGGTGAACGTCACATTAGCAGATTTCTGTTAGTTCACTCTGATATTCCATCGTTTGAACCAGTCCTCCAGAGTGCTTTAATATTCCTGTAGGATAACTGTGGCTTCAGACGGACAGCTGGAATATGCCATAATGGCAGTGTCGTCGGCATGTGTGGTGATCAATAGATCTCATTTACTAAGTGGTGGCATGTCACTTGTATACATTGTGTATAACACTGGAGCAAGTATGCTGCCTTGGGACATACCAGCTATGATTTGTCGAATGCCAAATAAATTGCATTGAATTGTTTTAGTATCTTATTGTAGATGACGTGACGTGACTTATATTATTTTAAGCTTATTGTCACATGTATAAAAATGTGAAATTATATTTGATCTTATTTTGATATTTTTCCAGGTTTACGTCACAAATGTACCAGCAGCAATGATTGTGAGGATGGCATGGTCTGCCAATTTGAGAATAGCAATCGCACTATTGGTGTTGCTAAGTTTATGTCCAGCAAAACCAAATTATGCTTATGCGATAATGATAATGGCTATGTAGAAGATACTCTACATGATATCTGTAGTGGTGGTAGGTTCTTAAACAAAATTGTATACATTTACTTGCTATATTATATGATTTTTATCACTTTGTTTAGCTAATCTTCAAACTATTGTCAATATATTGGCTTCGCTATTATCCATTGTGGCGCCTTTGTTAATCTCAGCAAAATTCTTCTAAAATGAAGTTGCAATAATTCAAACTCAATCTTCATAGAAAAGATCGAAAAGCAATGGACACACACACAATTTATTATATGATATTATTGTAACCAAGTGATCAACCGTCCCTTACCATAATTAAAAAAGCAGGAACAATCTCAAAAAAAAAATATAAAAAAAATATATTGTACATTAACAACACTTTTTTTGTGAGAGATGATCTTTTATGTTTCTGGGGGAAAGCAAATTTCATGAAATTTCATTTATTCTTAATTCTTCATTGGATCTTATACTATATAGTAAGCATCAGCATAAGTACCACCGTCGTCAAATTTATAAACTTACAAATACACCAAGCAAAAATTTATAAAAAGAATAATAAATTTAATAAATAATTTACAAATCCATTAATAAGAAATTTCTTTAGGATATGCACAATTATACAATATATACAACTTTATGTACACTCCTCCCCAAACACAAACACACACACATAAGTATCTATGTAAGAGTAATTCACACTTTGATTATGAGCTAGTTTTTGTATTTTATATCTTCAAATTATTGTGAATTTTTGAAATTTTTTATCAATTTTTCATATTTGCTTCAAAGAGAAAATTTTGTGTTTTTAATAAAAAAAAATTAATCAAATAAATATCATTTTTGTACGTAAAAAATTAATTATTTTATTAGATTGTAAGTCAAGTCTCTAGTTTTATGTCCTTCAAATGTTTATAGTAGTTACCTACTACAAGCCACTAAAACAAATTTAAAAAATCCATAAATTTCTTTAACCCAATCAATGTCATAAAACATAATTAAAAATAAAATTTTTAAAGTTTTTTGCCTGTAGAAATTTCATACATTTATTATTTAAAATAAATAAAGATTAAAAAATCAATTTGATGATGTGTTTCAGTTAAGGAAATTATAAAGTTCAGGACTATTTGTACTATAAGTAGAATTACTAAAGTCATCCAATGATAATGATGATGATGAAAGAAAGTCTTGAAATGTAATTTGATAAATCAGGGACTTTTTAAATTTTCTGCGTATTAACTTTAAATGGCGCTTTGTCAACTACCATCAGTTAAGAGACACTTCAGTCAAAATGGGCAAGCTGCCATTCAATGCATATAACCTCGTGAATTTCGACGAAAATGGAATAAAGTGAAAATCGAGTGCTCAATTATTAAATTTTTGTAAAAAAAACGTCACCGAAACCAAGAAAAGGCTCGATTAATAGTATCAGAACTCTGCATCATCAATTTTAATGGTTAAGAAATGGTTTACTGAATTCCGTTGTGATCGTACCAGCTTATGTGGCGCCGAACGTTCAAGTCGCCCAAAAGAGATCATCACTTCAGAAATCGTCGATATAACCCAAATAGATAATCGGAAATTGAAATTGTTTGAAGTGGCTGATGCTGTTTGGTACTTTGAGAATTTATAACACTTTTTTGTCGATATGTTTCATCCAAAAAGTCACTAACTTACCTGCCCTTATACTCATAGTTTTCATTGATATTCTGAGTAAGGTGTATAATAAATTTCATTGGCAGAACAGGCGGTGAATAAAGTTTGCTAATTGAACATATTAATTTATGTACTTACTTAAAAAAAAAATCCGTCTAAATTTAGAATTATGGAAAAACTATATCTTGAAGCTTCTATTGTCAACAAATTTAAGTACAAGAACTCCTCTCTATAATGAATGAGCGAGCACTTCTCTATGAAGTGATTTACTGTCCCCGAAGACTTCGTTATATAGTAGACTGACTGTACTTAATTGAATTGGGTTCCGAACGTTTTGTTTTTGTTCCCAAACTAAAAATGATTCCGATTTAAATCAAACGATGTTATAAAACAAAAATCGTGGAAGGAACTTAATATTTGGTAATATTCTGTATTATTCCGAAAATGGACGGATATTATTCGAACTGTATGTAAAAATGAAAGAATGATTTGAAACCCATTTTAATACTATAATAATACAAGCTTAGAATAATGTCTTATTTATATTGAATGTTTTATTTGTTGGCCTTTCTTTAGTTTAAATCTCAAGCTTCAGATTTCAATTCAAATACCATTCAACGATTCCGATAAGAATAAGACACAATTCTAGACAATTTTCTTATTCTTATTTAGTATATTTAATTCAAAAATTACAAATTCAATCAAAATCTTTTAAAGGTTCAATTTTAGTACTCTTAAATAACTTATGAAAGGGATAACTTATTATGCCCTCGCATAGAAATTTCAATATCCAATTTATTGAAAACAAAGCAAAACGCAAAGATGCAAAGACTGCATAGTAAACTAATATGGTGGGTAGTAGGAAAACAATCATGGCAAAGAATATTGTGGCCAAGTAAAGTTGTCGATCCATATAACTATACTTCTCGACACGATCTTTTAAAATGTTGCGTCGCTTACCTAACATCATACGCCACAAGACTTGTAGTCCTTCGATCATCACACGATACAAGACATCGCTATACACATAGAAGCAATGTGCATGTAAAGTAACCACCGATATGATATCCGCCAATAGAGCCAATTGATGTGAGAGACCGATGAAACCAACACAACTATAGGCGATGCATAGATGTTGTATGAGTGGCGTCAGTAAGTCCAGAAATTTGTGCCACAGATCAATGTGATAGTTGAAGCAATCGAAAAGAAAGTTGTTAAGGAAAGCATTCAGCTTAAGACCAACCGGATTGCCTTGCAGAGCCTGCAGTAGTTCACGTAGTTTACATATCATTATGTGTGGTATTTCAATTATTTTACTTTCACTTGTTTCTCTAAACCAGAGTAACAGCAGGCAGGCAAAGATAATACCACACAAGCGATCCAATATTAAATTAAGGATGCTGGCATTGCTTATATAGACAGTACGCCATGATCTGTAATGCTGATGGAAAGCTGTGTGTTTTAGCAGGTAAGTCACAAATGACAAATCCATCAATTGCATTAATACTGTTGTTGGTAGATTAATAAGTTTTGTGACAAACATGACCAGTCTTTTGTTTTGGATCGTTTGGATTCAATACTTTGGCATCTTTCAAGAAATATTAATAAAAACAAACAATTGTTTGATTAAATCTCTTTAAACTGCAAATTATTTTGGAAAACTTTGCATTTGTAAAATAATTAACACTTCATTGCTGGGTGCATTAGTCAAGCAGCCGGCAAACAGCTGATAGGGTTACCATACATCGCGATTAAATCAATTGGCAACATTGCATATTTGCGATTACACGTGAATGGCAATATTATTCTTTCTTGAAAATAAGCATACCCTCACATACATTTTTCTTGCAAATATATGAGTGCGCGGAATTTGTTTAAACTCTTTTCAATGTTTTAATGTTAAGAAGATTCTATTATAAATTTGAGTGCTACACTGCAATTGTGAGAACCATGAATACTTCAAAGAAAACTGTCAAAAAGACTCTTGCAGCTAAGCTGAGTAGTAAAACAAATCATGTTATTACACCGACACTGATAAGCACCAGTAGTAGTAACAATGGTCTGGTACCGGTAAATAAAATGGAAATATTTTGAAATGCAATTTATAAAATATTCTTTCTTTAGGACATTGAGGATATTGTATCGCCAGGGGTTTCGCGATTTTTCTCACCCATCCAAACACGTCAACAAAGAAAAACAACTACACATATTTTACCCAGCAAATTGACCAAACCATCACCACCGAAAAGAGCAAGAAAAACTTTAAATAAAGAAGTGGCAGCAACAACAGTTAAAACTACAGCAAAAGTTGAACAAAAATTGACCATAAAGAAGGAGGAGAAGATTTTAACTAATGCATCAATAAGTAAATCAGTAGAAGTGAGACATGAACAAGTCAAATCAATCAAATCAGAAGTTCCAGAAGAGTTGGTGAAATGTGGCGATTGGGCACCTCGCAACTGGGAGTCAACACTTGAAAATATACGTAACATGCGTCAAAAAGCAGCAGCACCCGTGGACACTATGGGATGCCATCAGTGTGCTGATAATGAAGCAGATCAGAAGGTTGATTTAATATGCTATTTAGCTTCTTAAATTAGACAAATTCTTGTATGTTTCCCCAGACTCAACGTTTCCATAAACTGGTAGCCTTGATGTTATCCAGTCAAACCAAAGATGAAACCACTTTCGATGCCATGAAGCGATTAAAGGCAAAGAAACTTACACCAACCATCATAAGTGAAACTCCAATTGGTATATTGGAAACTCTTCTTTGTCCAGTTTCATTTTATAGGGTATGTGATATAATAATAATTAAATACTAAGATGATAATGATGATTATATGTTTACAGAACAAAGCCAAGTACCTTAAACAAACTGCAAAAATCTTAATTGAAAAATATGATTCTGATATACCAAATAATGTTAAGGACCTTATAGCATTACCAGGTGTTGGTCCTAAAATGGCTCACATTTGCATGGCAACTGCTTGGAATGAAATCACCGGAATTGGTGTCGATGTACACGTTCATCGTATTTCCAATCGTCTTGAATGGGTGCCAAAACCAACTAAGGAACCCGAACAAACGCGTCTTGCCTTAGAATCATGGCTACCCAAAGATCTTTGGGCTGAAGTAAATCATTTATTTGTGGGTTTCGGTCAAACCACATGCACGCCATTAAAGCCTAAATGTGAGCAGTGTTCAAATTTAATGCAATGTCCCGCAGCACCACAGAGTGTAAAGAATAAGCATGGAGCAGGTGATAATGTCAAACCGCTGTGTCCAGCCTTGGCCACATTTGAAAAGAAACTATTAAACTTAAAATAATAAAACTTAACTATTCATAATTTGTATTTGTATTGTGATCATTAATTTGTAATTGTGATTTGTGTTTGAAACGATTTTGTAACGAAATATGATTATTTAGTGTAAAGAATTTAATTGAGATTTTTCTAACTAAATATTGATAATTGATGGAAGTTTTGTCTTTAAAAATTGGAAAACAAAAGGCAGCACCAAAACATACATTAGCACTGAGAAGGGATTCATGACCAAATGTGCAGCTTAATGAAATATGTATGTATTTCAAAATAACTCTGTCAAATACCAATGCTGACATCTTCACCGCACGCTATCAGGGAAGCTTACCTTAAAGCCAACTTACCTATCATAAAAACCTCAACTTAAACCCTGGTGTGGTGGTGGGTAAAATGGTGTGACGAAGAACTTTTTAGAAAGCTGATGAGATCCATCGAAATAAACTATGTACAAGAGCCGAAGGCCAGTGCTCTCCTTTAGTTAATCTTAGATTTGTAATCTTTATTAAATTTAATAAACAAACTTGCTCAACAGGAATTTGAAAGAGAATTCATACTGTAATCCGAAGCATGTAGAGGACGTAGCAGAGAACAATGAACTATCCAACAAAATCTCGGTTCTCTTTGCATGATGTTTTCATCAAATCCTGTCTGTGATTAACTAGATTTTTTTTTAAACTTTCCCTCCTAATATTATTATTAAGGACAAAGAAAATGGTTTAGACTCTTATATACTACGTAATTATTTACCCCTCCCACAAGTGAAAGAAGGGATTAACTTCTCACTACGGGTCTCTAAGTTAATAGAAGTTGTGGATGATCATGACGGAGATGAGATGAATTTTTTATATGAACAAATTATCTAACTAGGCATGATTCTGGATCGCCGTTTGACGTGGTCCAAGAATGTGAATATGATTACAGCAGACCCGGCAGAAGTTTGAATCTGTCTGCCAAGGATATGATCTATAAGGCATTCAGCTCTGGCGACTTTCAGCAAATTCATTAATTAACCGAGTCCAGGCCATGCAGAGCAAAGTTCTTCTCAACATTACGGGTGCCATCTGGTCTGTCAGGAAAATGTCAATACATCGCGACCTAGGAATTTTATCAGTTAATGAGCAAATTAACCGTTATACCAGCCGATACAATGACGCTCTGAATGTACATCTCAATCCTCTTGCTTCGGATTTATACGAAATGACTGCCCAAGATGGTTAAAAAGAATCAATTTTTCGGCCCTACTACGTAAAGTATTAAATAAAAAATTAATTTTATTGACGGTAGATTGGAATTGGGATGAAATGATCTCAAAAAAAAAAAATAAAAAAGGATTAACAAGCTGCACAAGTTTATCCCCCATAGATACGTTTCCAACTCGAACACTCATCCAGCACTTACCTGTAGTACATTAAGATCTTTTAGTGGATGTCTTCATTTCTGATATACCATGGATAACCTGTTATTTTAATGAGAATTTTAAATTAAGCTCTTTAAATAACTTAGATTAGACTTACAAAATTTAATAGGATCCCAGTCACTCATAATGATAATCCATATTTACGGTATATAGACGTTTGTATATATGATATATGTATATAATTTTAATTTATTTTTGCAAATGGCACTTAACAATATATAAATATGAATATATAATTTTAGTTATTGTATTTTTTAGTTTTAGATTCATTTTAAATAATGCAATTTGAAGATTCACTTTACTTGATTACTTGAAGGTACTTGAATTACTACACACAATCTCTTCTTACGTAACGTAATCAACATTAATTATAATTAACAAATTAATTACATTCATTAATATCAATAGATTAGAGATGATTTTAGTAACAAACAAGTCATCGTCATTGATTGATTGATTGATTGATTGGACAGAAAAAAAAAAGTCACAAATTAAAAAAAAAAATACCAAAAATAAAAGATCAAGGAAATTTAAAAGTATTATGTGTAAAACAAAATTAAAATCCGATTTCTATACGATCGTCCGTCGTGCATTACTCACACACTAAACATCCGTAATGCGAACATTATGTTGTTGTTTGTCATTGGATGCACGGACATTTAGCTAGAACTATAAATCGGTGATGGGACCAGCAACGCTTAGTTTAGGTGAAGAAGAATCAATGCTCATAACTGATGATGTTGCCATATGATGGTGGGCGATGGTTGTGGTGTTGGTGCTGTTGCTATTGTTGTTGGTGTTTACTTGCTTAATGTTAAATGGCGAGGATGTGGAGGAATTGTTGCTGTGGTTTTGGTTATAATGATAATTTAACCATTGAGGCGACGCTGCAGCGACAGCATTAGTTGTATTAGTTGTTGTTGTGCTTGCGCCATAACTACCCGTATGTATAAGACCTTCACTTTCACCTTCACCAACAAGACCATTTGTTATATTGTTAGATGGATGATGGACCAACAAATCATGTTGTTCATAGTTTCTTTGGCCTCCGCCAACTGCTAGGCTACTAACCAATTTCTCAAGTCTAAAAAGACAAAAGAGAGATAAAGACAAAGAGTGGATACAGATAGAGAAAAAGTACTTTGGTGTAGTTAAAAAAAAGTATTGTTTAAAAATAATGTTAGACACAATGAATAGTATTAGTTTGTTTAGTATGTGAAATGTGTTGTTAGTTGTTTTGATTATTGTAATATGTATACGATTGAATTGCTAGTGTAATGAATAAATGAATGAATGAATGAATGCCTCTCTTCATGAAATGTTGGTTGGTTGGTTGGTTTGTATAATGAAATCAAGATAATTATTTATAATTAATCACTAAACCCACGCAATAATACGTTGATCAGCATGTTTGCGTGCAGCAACTGCTTCATCTAAATCACGTTTCAATTGTTCTTTATCCTCTTCAACAATCCTATCCTTTTCCTTGTTTATCATCAATTGTTTCTGCTGCTGATGCTGCTGCTCTTGTTGCTGTTTAACACGTGATGCTGCTGCTGCTACTGATGATGACTCCTTTTTATAATGTTTTATTGTTTGTTGCTTATCTTCTGGTGAAACTAAAGCGAAATTTGGAGGTGATTGTACTGTTTGCTTAGCTTGATTTTGGCTACTGGTGCCCATACAACTGTCTGTACTGGAAAATGAAGTGCGAGCATTTGATGCAATTTCCGTAAGTGTTTCATCGGCATTCTGTTGGGGCGATGATTCACCACCACCATCTTCATCTAAAGCTAATGATGGATGATTGCCCACAGCAGATGATTGCTGATGAATGGTGCCATAATGTAGATTAAATGACTGTGTACGTCGCCCAGTATGCCCAGCAGCAGCATTAGCAAAAGGTTTACGAGTACGCAATGTTTCATTCTCATAGATAATATCTGAGGCATTGCGATTATTATACAATGTGGCAACCAATTGACGCATATAACGATTTTCAGCTTCCAAATGGTTTAAACGTTTATTGATTTCTTTACGCTCCAAACGCAAATGCAGGACGTGAGTCTGAATAGAAATGAAGAAAAAATAAATTGAAATGAAATTAGCTAGTTAAACTGATTCTATCAGACCAACCTTCAGTTCATCGATGTCACGTAATATGCGTACATTGCCCTCATTCATTGACCATTGGCGTTCTTCAACCATGGATTTCACTCTACAAATAAGCAAATTGTTTAAATTCATCAGTTTGCTCATGATAATGGAAGATTATTTATTTTTACCGATTTATTAAAGCATCCTCCCGGACTCTTGCTGCTTCCTTGACTTCACGTACAACATCAGTCATCATACCAGGTGCATAAGCTGCTGAAAAACAATTAAAAACACAAACCAAATCATTAGAAAAGGTGTTCAAATCCACTAAGAGGAAACCAAGCAAATTAAAGAAAATAAATACAAAAAAAAAAATATTGTATCTACACAAAAGAAATAAAAATTAATAGTGTCTAAAAGTCTAAGAAAGATAAGAAAGATAAATAAAAAGAAGAAGGAAAAATACCTGAATGAAATGTGGGCGCAGGGCTGTGTGTGCCAAATCCACCGCCAAATACCATAGGCTGGCTTTGTGTGCTTAATCCACTCAAGCTATCTCTACGGTGTCGCATACCGATGCCACCACCACCACCCCAAGTGGATGGTGGATGTTTCAAAGCTTCAATATCAACTAAAGTAATGTAATACAAATCAAGTGAAACAAAAGGAAAAGGAAAAACAAAAAAACAAAGAAACGTGAAAGATTAGAACAAAATAGTACAAAATACAAAAACATACAAAAATCAATAAAAAAAAAACCAACCAAATTATAAAACAAAAAAGGTGACTCATTAGAGATTTTAAAGTGTAGTTTACAGGCGGCCAAAAAGATACAATAGTTGAAATTCAATAAATTCAGGAGAAAAAAATTACAAGAAAAAAACAACAAATCATCAATCAAGATCATGTAACCAAAATTATTCACTCACTGATTTACATATTATATGGTATAGTTACGAGTGTGTACAAACATACATTTTCCGTGCATCTTTTTATACAATTCAAGTTAAGTGATCTAGATAAATTTAATGTATTTGGCATACTGAGAGTACAGTACAAACCTTTTGTCTCATGTAGATTACGACAGATTTTTGAATTTGTCTCATGTAGTATATTTATTTGTTCCATTAAGGCAACAAAGAATTTATTATTTTCCATATCATTGCCTTGCATATTTTGACGTCTATCCGGTGTATTTTGGCCACTTAATTTTGAATCATTATCCGAAGGATTCAATAGGCAGGGATCACTAAATCTGAAACTTAATAGAAAAATTCTTTATAAAGCAAGTTGTCTTATGTAAAAATAGATTTCAATATACACACCCACGATTTATATGAGGATTGCTACCACTACCATCCAATACATCAGTAGAATTCTGATCATGTTCTGAGTTATTACCTAAACCACCCATTCCTCCTCCACCACCAACACCACCAAACATGTTAACAAGGGGCGGCAGACTGGCAAAATCCTGAGAGGCATCATTGTGGCCATAATAACCAAGACCGGCGGACATCATGCCACCACCATTTGTGCCCATAGAGAATAGCATAGGAAAACGATTATTCAATGAATTCGAATTCTTCATATAACTTGGAGTATTCTAAAATTACAGAAATTAATCATCATAGAATCATTCTAAAGTATTCAATTCTTGCATCACTTACACGTTGTATTCCCAAACTAAAGGGGGCACTATAACTGCCTCCTCCATTACCAATATTACCAGAGGAGGAGTGAACACCACCACCTCCTCCTCCATAGGGTGATGAATTGGAACGTAATAGGAATTGTTGTTGCTGTTGTTGTGACGACATCATGTGTGGTTGTTGTTGCTGTTGTTGCATATTGAAATTGTGCAAATTTGGCATTTGATATTGTGGTTGTTGTTGTTGTGGTTGAGATTGAGATTGCTGCTGTTGTTGTTGTTGTGGCACGGGCATATTTTGTTGCTGTTGTTGTTGAGTTGGCATAAATAAACCACCAGCACGATTAGATGTTGGATTAAAATCTAAAAACTCTGATGATGATGATAATTGTGCATTTGAAGCATCTCTTAGGCAATTCTCTAACCAAGCATCCAAATGATCCTTGGCATAGTTACCACCACCACCACCACTACTGCCACTGGGTAATGATGCTCCACCACTACGGGATTTATGCTTTTTACGTTTTGTATTAATATCGCCAGCTGGAAAATAATAGAAGAACGAACACATATACTAGTAAGTACTATGTCATAGAATTTTCAATTTCATTTAGTTCATTAGTACAATTAGTTAAAAATAGATAAATTGGTGTAAAACGCTTCACTAGTTTCAATTCATTTCATTTCATTTTACATTTCTATTTAATTCAATTTTAAACAAAATTAGTAAAATTAGATAAGAGGGAGGAAGGCAATTAAATCACTCGATGATTCTCGATGCGCTTGACTAACTTTTTTGTTCCACCATCTATTGGGAATAGTAATAAGTACACGACTCGTATTCCCCCCTTTTATTAGTGCAATTGGAAATCTTTGATTAAATGAAATGAAATTTGGAAAAACTTTGCAAAACTTAGATATAATAGATACTCGTCAAGTCGTATCTCGTAGCGTTTCGTCTCCAATGAAGTCAGTTTATAAACTATGAACTGAAATGACTCACACATTGGGGTTTAGTCAACGTTTTGGCTAAGAGACAACAACGTCAACGACTATAACGACAATGACTTCGACACCAAATGCGACAAAATGCGACTTACCTAAAACAGGTTTATTGATTTAAAAAGACTTAAAAGAAAATATTGCGATGAATGTTTGTACTTATGAGTAAAATACTAAAGTGACGGTAACGGTGGCTGCTGCGACCAAATATTTTGCTTGCTTGCAACGAATTGCTACCATCTAAACCAGGTGCCAGTCATTGATCAAATTGATTACCTGTGTAATATGATTTACAATCAATGCTCAAAAGTGGTGTGGGTAGTTTGAAATGCTTTGAATGAATGAATGAATGTGTGAGTGAGGGAGTTCACAATAAGAATTTTAATTGGTCCTAGGTTTTTTCTTTGTATCACTTATCAGAAAATTGTTTAAAGAGCCCAAATCTTATTGTAGTAAATCTTTTGTTTTGATGAAACTGATTAGAAAACCCCTTAACGATTAAGCATAAACTGGTAAATGAGTAGCTGTTCATCCAGTATACATGTATCTAAATTTTATTTCTAGTTTTAGAGGACTTCTTTCAACTTCCAATATAAGTACGTGGATCGTACACATAAGTGCTTAGAGAAAGAAATTGTTTTTCTTTGTTTTTTAGAAACCTCGTTATTCGACTGAAATCTCTTACCGCCGGTCCATTTCTACATTTTTGGAAACAGGAAGTAGTCGCAAATCAGTGTCGAATCTGTCCAACATCTCTCAATAATATTCGCAGATATTCTCTAAAACTGAGTATGCAGATTAACACAAATTATGTAAATGATCAAGATGGCAAGGCAATTACCATATTATAAACTAAGATAATAATAGCAAGGCAGATCATCAACTTCGGTTCACTGACTCATTCCTTCCAGCTGATAAACTTGTTCATATAGAAATTATTATTATTTTTAGGGCAGTTTACATAGCTGCCAACTCCGATTTTTTTTAATTATATTTTGCCATAGGGATTGGTTCGGATTTTGTATGGGAATGTTGAATGTCAACTGTGGCGTCTACAGTGGCCGTTCCCAATAAAAATGTGTGCTTCGAAATTAAGCGCCATGTATGCATGACCTGTTTCAATTCCAATTTTCCACTCATACCGTGGACCTTTCAAAAACTCTGTGCCTTACAGCCATAGCTGTATACTATACTATAACTCAGCTATACTGTATACATCCCTCGCAATACAATGTCTGTAAGGATCTTAAACCATTATGAATAGTAGATACATACCTCCTGTATCTTTGAAACTCTATTTGTCACAATAAAATAAGAAGCAAGCCAACTCAAAACGACTGTGGGAACTGTCTAAACAATAATTTCACTAACATTAACACTCCTTGTAATTCGATGCGAAGTAACGACGTGGGATTGCCGTTATCCTTTTACTTCGATGCTACAAACTTAACAAGAACGTTGCCCTCTTGACCCTCACTGCGGGATAATGTGTCCAAGTCAAAATCATTGATCCTCGTTAGCCAAATATTACCTACTATCTTTTTCAGTAATCGGTGGAACTATTGCTCCGACATATAATCTGTGTAAAACAATAAAGCCTTGTATACTATATTAAAATTAAGTTCAAAAGCTTAAAAAACTAGGAGACTAGTTTGCATAGATCAACTTCACTCAATCGATTCTCCTCATTATGATGATCATTGTCAAACATAAATACTTAATGGGGTCTTTGACTTCAACAAAAACTATAAAAATTTTATGATAAGAAAAAGCATGAAATTTGCGGCAAAATAAGATGCAGAAAATTGTGTTTTCATTTACATATATTGTAAGTATGTTTATCTGAAAGTATGTATGTTCATAATTCCATTGAAAACACAAACGCAACAACGACGACACTGATGACAATAACGATAACGATGCGCATTCAAAATTGAGCACGATTCAGACAACAAGTGCTTTATTAAAATTACTTATAATGTATATAGATACACAAGAGTATACAGTGTATATGTAAGTATGTACATACATATGTATGTATCTGAATGTACCAAGTAAGCATTATAAAGTTAAAAATAAAAAATGTTGTAGACATTTCGATTCCAATGCGTGTGCTTTACAGAGTGGAAAGCATTTATTGAAGGCTGCTGCTGACACACGTCGTTCTGTTAACGATACCTAAAGAGACTTGACTTGGACTCACCGAGCAGCATTCCAGGCGCATGCGCAACTCATACATTAAGATCATTGCCACTGGCCACTATACCTTCTCTCTCTCTCTCTGTCTGTCTCCCTCTCTCCGTCTCTTAGGTTCTTTATGGATACTATTTTTAACACGTTGTCATTAAGAAATTCTCATTCACTTGAATTGGAATTTTGCAGTTGACGATGGATGGATGAGGGAAAGGAAGGAAATCGTTTACACGCTTCATAATTCAATTAGAACATACTCGGGGCATGGACATGAACATCATCATCATGATCATCGTTGAACGGAAATGCATGTAATAAAAACTAAAAGGATCTCACTCAATATGAGTGAATTCTATAATTATGAGAATATACAGAATATCTTTCTTTGAAGTAGTAGTATGTACTCAGTAAAATAATATTGTAAATGCATGTGATAAGAATCGAATGCTTTAAATTTAATGATGATGCCTGACACAGGGTCGCACAGCACAGAGTTTAATTACCGGATTCGATTGTTGTTGTATTGTAACTACATTCATAGTAAAATTATGGCAATCAATGACCGTGACCCATGCAAAGCAAATGGATAATCATACAAAAATATTGTACTTAACAATAAACAAAAATAATTTACAAATCTAAGTACAATATCTATACTTGGATATTAGCATGAACGGCATTGAAATTTTGTATGTAACTATATTTGAAAAAGTATCTATAACTGTAAAAAGTATTCAATTAGATTTCAGCAATTGCATTTGTCATGCGCCAAAAAATCAAAGTAAAATATAGTATACTATGCTGTACCATTATATGTGATATGAGATACTTTTTAGTTACTACAATAGTTTTTACATAATTTCTTATGTATCTTTTTCTTTCTCTCTTTCTTTTAGCATAAGGCTAATGGTGCCAATAACACGGTGATCATCCATCTAATGACTATAAATACCGGATAAGCAAAAAAAGCAAATCATTAGATTTGCATAAATGTAATGGATGCTTGTGCAAAAAAAAACATGTGATGAGGAAAAATCGATTAAGGGCCTAGTCTTAATTATACCTTTCTGTATGTAATGGTACTTTGTCATGAAGTTTGTATAGTATTAAAAGTAATCTGTTTAGCTATGTTACCATTCATTGGGATCTTTAGATGCCGATTATATAAGACGGACAGATGAAAAGTATCAGACGAATATATGCATATGTGGGGACACTTGTCGATTCATGGGGAGTGACTCTTTCAGGTCCCCCCCGGTGTTCTCGGAGATGTTAATGCAACCACTGTGAATTTAATATTCCTAACATACAACAGTAACCTCTCCATTTCTAAAAGCATAACTTGGTATTAAGAAATTTGTCCAGCCACGAGAGAAATCTGCCTGGGGGAAATGTCCGCCACTGGAGATTGTACTTAAATTCGTTTAGACCTGATTTTAAGTAATGAATACAGTACAATACAATCCACATATACCATACTACAATATCGACAAAGATCTTGCATATCAAGGCATAATAAGATTTGCGTACCGAGCTATTCCTTTTTAAGTCACCTTATCCCATAGTTTTTGAGATATAGTCATAAATTAATGATTACCCTATCGATTCATGAATCAATGGTTATATTATTTTCATTTTCACCTTGGTATATTAAAGTGCTCAGTAAATTTAAGGACTCGGAGAGCGTTGCTGGTGATAGGCTATACTATCTATAGGGTCTCCCATGCGGGTAAGGTCAAAGGCGAGTACCGTAAAGCTTCTTTGTGAACTCGCCCAACCTATCTATTCTATCCTAAACTTACAAGCTACATACATACATATACAATAGCTACCTTGTTCTATAGTTTTTGAAATATAGATATGACTAAGTTACCAAACGAATGTGCTAGCAGGCATGATATGTGCGAATGAGTCTGCACTGTCGCTAAGACACTCTGATCATACTTTCAACTGAAACGGACCTTCGAGCTTCTACACTTTAACAAGAAATGGATTCATATGATGACGGAAGTACTAACAGAGAGTATTCAACACTTTCTATGTGGCTGCCCTGCTCTTCTTGGTCGAAGAACCCGTCCTCTCGGGAAAACGTTCTTTGCTGATTTGGTCGTTTTGTCAAAATTTCCACTGGGGGATCTGGCTCTGTTCGTGGATCCTCCAGGTTGTTTTTAGAAGCTGAATGAGAGCTCTGAGACCAAATATATTTAATTTAATCAACTGGCAACAACTTGTGTAAGGTATAAAAGATATATTCTATCTTATAATGATAAAGTTAATGTTATTTTCTTGTTTGTAGATTATTTTCTTTTTATTTACCATTGAGTGCAAATTGTGTTAATGAATGTGGTAAAAAGTAAATGCACGCAGTATTTATAAGAAAGCAGATGACAATATGTTTTTTTTTACCCATTGTGTATTATTAATATGCATTCTTTGATAAAAACAACACGTTTTTCAACCTACTTAAATGATTACTTTTAAATACCAGATGAATTCTATTCAATTTTTGTCTTCTGTGTTTTCTTTTCTTTTGAGGGTGTACAAGTCAGCAAAAGACATATGCTCAAACAACAATAAATACATCTAAGCGATCTGTTCCTTTAATAAATTCCATCTATAGGGAACTAAACTAATTCCATTAACAAAGAAATAAATCATCACGGCTTCAACACACAAAGGGACAAAAACAACACAATAACTCGAGGGATGTGTTAATGAAACAAAAATAGACTTGTGAACAAATGTACAACTTCATTGAACTACAAATAGTATCTATCATCTCCCACAAAGTAGCATCTTAGGTCTTATCTTTTGCATTTACCTGACTTTATACTAAATCGTATTGCGTGTTATGCTCACTCAAGTATTTGAGTATCTGAATGAGCATCTATGGTTGGATGATTCTAATGCTTCTGCATACTGAGGTTTGCGTGCAACAATCATACTAAATAAGTGTGCCAAATTAACAACCATTTAAAAGTATTCACTTTTGTTCATTGTTTCAATTGAATTAATTTCTTGTATCTTCATAAAAGATTCTATGCACTTTCAATTTCTAACATATTGTAACTTTCTCACTACTTACTTACCTCTTTGTGTATTATTTGCTGCGCCATTTATTGCTGCTGCATTTGGAATATTCGATGATAGCGTCGCATTGTTGCTGGTATTGTCAATGCCAATAACGCCGACTCCTGCCAAGTTTCCGGCACCAACATCACCGCCATCTCCACCGATTATATTACTGGGCGTACCACCATTTGCATTATTATTGGTGATGGCGTTGTTTATGTCCGCTGGTGATGTTGTGTTTGTTGTCATTTTGTATCTTTTTTTGTTTTGTCTTAGTAGTTCAGCAACAATTTAAATTTAATTTGGACACGTTTAAACAACTTTCGCCTTGTTGGCGGCAATGTTAGTGTTGCTGCTACTTCGTTTTGTTGATGTTGAGACGACGTTGTGACGTTGTCCTAGGTTCAGATACTTCTTTAAATTTATTTCATGTCTCTCTCTGTTTCTTTGTGTATTTTCTTTCTCTCTCTCTCTCTCTGTCTAATGTTTCCAATTGGTCAAGTACTGCAAATAAATAAAAAGGGGGAAATTTGTTATTTTTGTTATTGGATTCCTTTAAATAATAAATAATAAGTGTATACTACGCCCTCATGCCCTCATAATTACAACTTGTATCTGTTTCATTTTCCACACTCACATACAGTGGCAACCAAAATTAAGTACTATTAGGAGAATGGATTCCAAAGGATCATATCTATCCGACTTTCATATTGGAGACAAAGATATAAAGATGTGGGTTGTCCAACCTTTTTGGTTCTCAGGGCCGCATTGAAAGGATCAGACTATACGTGATTATTATGAAAGAAGAGTCTTCCAAATTACCATAAAAGTTCCCTTATCGAAAATATACCTAAGTGATCTTTTACCAATGAACTATGTAATATCTGGTATTATTTTCTTTTGATTATCTTTTAATTCATCCATTTCTCTTCAACAAAACCACTTGTGTACTCAATTTTGCTTACCACTGTATATACAAAGTGAAGGGTATATGTGTACTTAATGTTTATTTTATACTTTATAGTATATACAACTTATAATTTGCTGTTAAAAACACCTGTCACTTGTCACAAATGCACGCGCTTTTGTCTTATGCAAACTTGTTATTTTTTGTTGTTGTTGTTATTTTTGTAGTCGTGACGCTTAATAAACATTTTATTGATAAAATGTAAACAAGATACATATGTATGGTATGTATCTAAGAGTATGAAACTAAGTATCTACCGGCAAATAAATATGTATACCATACTATTTAGTATATGTTTAACTGTTTAACTTTGCATAAGCACGAAGAAAAAATGGTAACCAGATACAAAATATGCAAGTCGATACCAAGTTTGTTTTTGAATGTTTTCTAGATACAAACAAAATACACAGAAAAAGAGCTCAACTTGAACAAGCTCAACTTTATGCAAACAAAGCGTAAAAATTGTTTAGATTTTTTCCCCTTTTTTTTCTTTTCTTTTCTGGCTTATAGAATTACTGTTTATTTTGTGCCTACAATACTATATAGGAATTTAACGCTTCGTTTACAATGTAATTATGCTTAAGACAATTATGTATCTAACAAATGTATTTTACTTATGTACTTAGATATGTTAGTGAGTATACTCACATATGTTGCAATTTTTAACATACTCATCCAACCCACCCAAACTTCATAAATATAATTTATGAATTATAATTGAAAGTTTAACTTTTAACAAGATGGAAACTAGTTTTTGAAGTCACTCTTTATCTGTATTTCTCCCTGTATTATAGCTCTTTATGTATCTATCTTTATAAGTTAATACTTGTACACAGTTCAAGCACGTTCAATTGTCTAGTAATTTGTTGTTTCTTTTTTTATATTATGGATACAAATAACAAAGCAACATCGAATCCATTCAATGCCAAATTGCCATTGCAAAAAAAATTATACTTTATATACATATATTATGTGAAATAAATAAAGAAAAACATGAAACTTTCAATAGAAACTGAAACCTGAAAATTGAAAGAATTCGGTTGTAAGGAAATCTTATATACTCTTCGCTTTCCACACTGAATACTGGCTCGAAGCTGACCAAATTTCTTTTAATTGAAAAACATAATGAAAAGGGCGAATTGAAGCAATTGGGTTGGGTAAAACTGTGTCATGGTGACAGCGCTGACTGTACAACTAAAGGAGTGCCGCCCTGCTGTGATGTGAAGCTTGTTCCCTTGTTCATGTTGTAAACCCAATCAAACGAATATACATAACTACATATGTATGTATATTGTGGCTCTTTGAAGAGTCTACATTTAGTCTGATTTGTTTGGTCATTAGAAAGTAAGTGACTACAATCTTATAGAAAATCTTCTAAAACCGACATAGAACTTAATATAGCATGGGAACAATATAAAGACATTCAATTCTACTCTGTTACGAGAGAAATGTCTAAAGATACATTTGATGTTATCATATCGAAATTTAAACACTTTTCCACGTAATAAAATCTTGATAATATCAACTAACTAACTTAAGATAGACAATAATAACTTCCGCCTTTATAATTGTTGTTGTTCAGTAAAAAAGATTTCTAATTTCTCATCAAAATTCAAATAGCATAACCACCATTATCATAATCTAAGTTATGGATCTTATACGAGGGTAGAACGAGAAGTAGGTGATGATGTTCTTAAGGAATGTCTTGATAAGGATAAGGATAGTTTTTTTCATACAACCAAGGGAAAATATTATATAACGAACAATGGTTTAATTAGGGAAGGGTGAAAGCTAGTCACCTCATCACTGTTGCCTCGATTGGGCCTATTGTAACTGTGATAAAATATTTGTTTTGAAAAATAAAGGTGAGTAAAGTCTATGAGGCTTCTGCATCTTTGTTTTTAGCAATAAAATATTGAAAACCATCTGAAGGTATCAAAAATTTGATGAATGAATAGAGAAACTTGAATTTTCATTCCTGCACACGACTATTTCTTGATCAACCCTCTCCTATAGCTTCATCCGTCATTGTTTTCTTCTGTGGAACAAATTCAAATGACGTCTATTGTAGTTTCACACAAATGGGCAACGAAACATGCAAAAAAAAAAATGAATCTCTATAATATAAAAACAGGAATCTTTGTTTGTATCTTTACTCTAGTCTATACAAGTTTTATGGGCATCAAAGAGAAAAATGAAATGCTTTGTTGAAAGTGAATTAAATTTACTTTTTGTACAAGTATGTTTATCTCAGTTCAGCATATGGCAATCAACAACTACAACAACAAACTGTGAATCTATTAATGATTTTATCCATTAAGATATACAAAAAAAAAAAAACTTTAAGTAAATAAAATAAATGTGCCAAATGTGTTAATGAAAAACGTTGCAAAAAAAATTGAATAGAATAGAATAGAATTGAAAGAAAACCCAAGTTTATAAATATCTAAAGAAAAAAACACTTGAAAAGAACCACACTTGAGATATCATGCAGTTTTTATTTATCAATCTAGAAAGAACACTTCAAGTGTCTGCACTTTATAAACTAAAGTAATTTGGCCCTTAAAATTTAGATAGAAATCATCTTAAACATTTTTATTTGATTATACTTTCAAGTTCCCATGATGTAGGTATAGTAAAAGTGAGTGAAATCCTAAAAGAATTTAAGGTGAAATTTTTATGTTTTTATTTTATTTTCTATTTTAGAAAATCTGTGGAATTTTAGTCCAAATTAAATGTAAATATAAACAGAGAGAGAAATAACCGGTTCCCATCATAAAAAAAATTAAAAAAAAAACAAGTTGATATACTTCAGTCGGGTAGGTTCGATTGTGAGATACCCTGTATCCCCCCGAATCATATCAAAGCTTAATGACATGTATTTATATACTGATAACAATTATTGTAGAAATGCTTTAACAAATATTGTACTATATTATGATGATACATATGTATATTCACATTGTATGGGTTTTCTGTTGGGTCAATAGAATGTTACGTGTTCTTTGGACTGTAAAGATGGTAACAAATTTAAATATTCATAGATTAAGGAAGATCATAAACTAATATCTCCAAAATAGAGGAAGTAGTATGAGGTTTTCTATTATATGCTTTTTGTGGGAAGCGCACGTTTGATTCTATGAAACTATCTTGCATGAGTTTTATGTTGGGCCAATAGATGGTTATGTGTTCTGGGGCTGTGAACGTCGTAGGAGTAGTATACTATAAAATAATATCTCCATAATTGTGCTAGTTATGGAGAGTTTTCTATTGTGTCTTTGGGGAAACAAAGTTTCATTCTTCCTTTTTTTTTTTTTAAATTAATTATTATACATTTAAAAATAATACTTTAACTAATATATAACTTAGAACACTAGCTCCTATGGCCTTCGAATCTTAAGTTAAATTCTATGCCTCATAGTTACTGCACAATTAGCATTTTTTGAATCCCCAATAGGCTATTATGTGTTCTTGGGGCTGTAAAAATCGTAACTAATTTAAATATTCAAAGATTAAGGAAGGCCATAAGAGTTGTATTTACCTAATATCTCCAAAATTGTGCAAGTTATAGGAGGTTTTTTATTATGTGACTTTGGGGGCAGCGAATGATTAATTGTATAGAGCAATCTTACATGAGTTTTCTTATGGGGCAATATATGGTTATGTGTTCTTGGGGCTGTAAAGGTCATAGAGTAGTATTCCAAACAGAAATTAAACCAATACATATCTCCAAAATTGAGTCAGTTATAGAGAGTTTTCTATAGCGTGTCTTTGCTGAAGCAAGATTCTATTATATGCCTTTCAGCACAATTAGCATCTTGAATCCACAATATTGGTTTTTCCACAAATTGGGCTTTAGTTGAAACAAACATGGACTCTAGGAACAGAGTCTTAATACCAAAATTTCAGTTTACTAGAAAGGTGACGATCGATTCTATGAATGATAACTTCTTCAAAATTGTTATTTTTAATTCTTCCCAAATGATTTTTACACAAAATAGGGTTAGGAAAATAGTTAAAGGAAACTTGGTATGTCTGTCTAAGAATTAAGTCTATATACCATATATCAGTATACTATATAATAGGAATGGATTCTGAAAATCAGACAACCAGATGAATAATCAAATGTACATGACTAGATCAATTTGAGTCTTCATGGGGTATTGACTTTCCCCCTCCTTTTAAACGATCCCATTATTTGACCAAACTCAACTCACATTAACCTTATTTTTTAGCTGTAGGGTACATATACATACATTGTAACAAGGTTGTGTAGCAAAAAACACTACAAGATTTGACCTTTTTCATTTTGTTTAATTTATTTCTCTTTTTAATTACACATTGTCATAAGAAACAATAATAAAAACAAAAAAGCCAACACTTAACTAACGATGTATGTTGTAAATTGGCTGATTTTACTTATTCATCTCCTCCTCGGTTTCCTCTTTCTCTATTGTCTTATCTTGTTTAGGCGATCATTGATCAAAAAGCTTGAAAAATCAAGTACTATAATAACAACAGCAACAAAAATAACAACACCAACACAATTACATGAGTGCACAACATTTACTATTATTACTAATGTAATTGTTATTGTTGTTGTGTTGTTGTTGTTGGTTTTGTGACCCCACTTGTATTTGATTGGAATGGACAAACGAGATGATGATGATGATAATGATAAAGAAGAGGAGCAAGTGGTGATCAAGCAAAAGTTAGAAAGGCAGTTCATTCATTCGCTTATTTTTTCATTCATTCATTCATTTATTCACTTATGTATGTATGCATTTGCCGTTTGTTTATTTTGTCTTACTTTTTGTTGTCATTTTCATTGCTTTCTTTATCTTCCAATTGAATAAAGAATGGGGATGAGATTGAAATTGAAATTGAGAGAAGACAAGCCCATGAGCAGCAGCAATGAGCACAAGAAACTAAGAAAAACGGACAAACCAAAAATTGATGACAGTTGAAAAGAATAAAGCAATAAATGATAGAAAGAATAAAGAAAGATATTGGACAATGGGACATGGGACAGATAAGACGGAGGACGCAGACAAAAAGTTAGATAGATAGATAGATTGACAAGCAGACAGACATGTGACGGCATTCAATTCATAGGGCTCACTTACACTAGACTACATAAATACAAGAAGGAGGGGAACACACACATCTACACAAGTAAGTATATACATGTGTAACAGTATCACTTAACAGAGAGCAGAGACA
Organism: Amiota communis; assembly: GCA_037043315.1. Lineage (NCBI taxonomy): Eukaryota > Metazoa > Arthropoda > Insecta > Diptera > Drosophilidae > Amiota > Amiota communis. The sequence continues at coordinate 588,973 of JBAMAV010000582.1, forward strand.
CAACAGGAGCAAAAAAATCTCAAGGTTTTTCGTTCGTTCGTAAAGGAAAACTATTGTTTGGTTGTTTACAGATTTTCTTTCTTTTACTTAAACTAAACAACCAACTAACTAATTATCATTTTCTATCTACTTATGTTTCTCCTTTGTTTCGTTTCCCTGTTTGTGTGTATTTTGTCGCATATAAAAAAGAAAAGTAAATTTTATGCTGGAAAAAATTAAATAAGTTTATACCTTTCTTACTTTCTATCTTCTTCATTAAGACACACAATTTCTTGACTTTCTTCTTCTGTTGGCAATTTCATTTGTTTTAGTCGCAGGAAGAGTTACATGAATTATTGTTTTATTGTCTGGTGGCTTTTAATTATATACAATTTAAATACTGTTTGTTTTTTATGATTTCTATGTTAATCTCATTAAAATTATTAACACTTCCTCAAAACTTTTTTTTTTTATTGCAAAAATACAATTTATTTTGTAATTCACATAAACACACGCACACACACATCCACAAACATAGACACCATCTGACAATTGCAAGTTTTCATTATTGTTGCTTTTTTCTCTCAATTTCAAGTTGTTAAACAATTTAACACAATTGAACAACCAACTACACATAGTCGCCAATGGCTGTAGGCATTAATTTTATCTATTTTTTTATTGAATTTCTATTTTAAATAATTTTCCACACGCGATTTTCTTTATGCAAAATTTATTTAGTACTGCATAAATCAAATATTCATTTTCTTGTTTGTGTCTTTTGCAAGTGTGTGGGTGGATTTTGTACAAAAAAAATTAACAAACTAGAATTGATAACATAACTTGGAGACAAGCGAACGGAACTTTACACGACGACACGCAAAAATAATAATTTGAAATTATGTATGTATTTATAATTCAAAGACTTTAATTTCTAATAATAAGAAAATTTCAAACGTCACCCGTGCAATTTACACTTTTACAGTAAGCGAAAACACGACCGACAACGGCGGCGGGGAATTGAATATTGAAAACATTCGTTCATTTTCACATTTCCACACACATGCACAGCTGATAGCAAACGCTTGGCAATCCTATCACAACAACACTCTCTCAAAGTTCCATTTTACTCTCTCAAATGCCTTCAACAATTTTGCTTCAAAAGAGCTCAGTTTGATTTTAACTCAACACTGTTCGGTGGAAACCGACTCAAACAACCATTGAGTGAGACCTATTTGCTTGTTTCACGAGCGCAGAGTTGTCAATGAATAAAAGTATATGTATTTCTTTCACTAATCTTCTGAATATCGTGTGTGTAGGTTTCAATGTGTATCTCTATTTATATTTTGTTCAATATTTTGCATTAATAATTAAAATAAATCTTACATTTGTTTTTAAAAAAAAACTACATCTCCGCTCTCAAAATATTAATGATTTAATTTAACTCAGTCTCTCTTTGTTTGTTCTTGCCGCTTGGCGAGAGATCATAAAACTCACTCAATCTTGATTCTTCTTTAGTGGCTCTTTCTTTAGTGTTTACATTTTGTGATTGTTGCAAAACAAACGTTTTTCACATTTCTTATAATTTTTGCTTTTCTATGAATTTTGTTAAGTTTCAAAATGAGTTGGGAAAGGGCAAACAAGATTTTGGATACGGTGGAATTAATTCTGCAGATGGATGAAAGTGGGAGTGATGACGATGAAATAATGTTTAATTTGTTGGAGTGCTACAGAGTGGAGTCGCAGGCTGCAAGGCAGAACAAAAAAAGGAAATGGATTGCAGATTGGAGAAAAGAAAGCCCTAAGAAAAGTATGTCGTATGCTTCTCTATCAACAAAATTGGGAACTGGCGAACATGCATTTAATAAAGACATCGGAATGAGTAATGTTCAATTCAATAAAATTCTTGCATTGATTGAAAAGGATATAAAAAGAGCAGATACGATACTGAGGAAAGCAATAAGTCCACGTGAAAGATTGGCAGCTACACTCAGATTCTTGGCTACCGGCGACACTATGCAAAACATCAATTACCAAACTCACTTGTCTGTATCTTTGTTGTCACATGAGATTCCAAAAGTCTGTTCAGCTATTTGGGACACATTAAAAAATTCATATATGAAGGTTTGTATTTTTGCTCCTTTTAGTTTGTTGTGCAAAACTAACAATATACTTAGTGTAACATATGATACTTACAAACTCATTAAATGAATGCAACTTACTAACTAATTGTGTAATACAATATAAGTGTGTCAAATACCTCCCCAAAGAAAATGCCAAAATATCATTCCTTGGAAGTACTAAGGCTCGGTTTTTTAATGGTTGCATTACCACGTCGGAGAGGTCGGCAATAAATTAATTGAAGCCATGCCATCGCCATATCTTCATTTAGACAGTCATCCAATATTTTTCTTATACTGTTCATATCAGATAAAACTCGATCTCCCAACCATTTGTAATTCTGTTAATCACCTGTGAATAAAAAACAAAAATTAATAAATAATTTTCATTACAGCTCCCAGCAACAACAGCTGAATGGGAAATTATCGCTGAAAACTTTTCAATGCAATGGGAATTCCCCCTTTGCTTGGGTGCAATTACCGCAAAGCACATTCTTCTTAAGCCTCCCCATAAAGATGGTGCCGCATATTATAATTATAAAGGAAACCGCAGCATTATTCTCCTAGCACTGGTAGATGCAAACAGCCGTTTCATCTATATAGATGTTGCAACCGATGGAAGAGAAACTGATGCTGGCATGTTTCTAGAAACCAAAATCAAGGAATTCACAGACAACTTAGATGCGAAATTTCCGCCAGACAAAATAATCGGTAACGGACGAAAGTTACCCTACGTAATTGTTGGTGATGATGCTTTCCCATTGCAGAAACAATTATTGAAGCCATATCCGTCTAAGACAACTAACAAGCCAAAAAATATTTTTAATACACGTATATCTCGAGCTAGACATGTTGTTGAACATGCTTTGGGAACTCTAACAAACAGATTCCGTATATTGGAAAATAAAATGAATTTATCTGCTGAAAAAGTGGAAATAATAACGAAAACATGCTGCGTTCTCCATAATTTCTTAATAGATGATATTGATAATCTACCAGTTTCTTCTCAAACATCGAACTCCACAACCTTGAACAGTGTCAGCAATAAAGTCAAGATAATGAATACTCCGAACGGAACAGCAGAGGCTGTGAGACAAGGCTTCATGGAATATTTCAATGGAGAAGGCAAAGTCGATTGGCAGTAAAACAAATCATGAGAAATGAAAGTTATTACTTACTTTTTTTCGGATTTCGTTCCTTCGCACAAGATGGTTCTTCATCAGTGCATTCATCACTTTCCTGAAAGATTTATAATAATTTGTAAGTATGAAATGCAATATAAGTATTAATAAAAACACATTATAAAATTAATTTACCTCTTCTATATTTGAACTGCTCCTTCGCTTATGGCAATAAGAATGTGGACGCAGAAACTCCAACTCATCATAGCACCATAACTTCGGTCAAAGACTATTAAAATATTTGTTTTATACTCTTTGATATACCTAGAATTTTTGTTCAGTCAATTATCGTCGATTCCTTTTTGCTGACTATTGCTTGCTATTATATTTCAGAGTGTCGCTCTTTGAGTCAAATCACCCGAACGCTACGCAACAAACCAGAAATTCGAGAGATCGCTCCGCCACTAAACAGGTGATAAATTCGCTGTTACACTCAGATTCTTGGGAGCTGGCGAAACTGTACAAAGCATCAATAGCCAAAAGTCTGTTTAGCTATTTGAGAAAAATTATAAATTCATATATGAACGCATTTGTATTTTTGTTTCTTTTTATTGTGTTGTATAAAACTAACAAAATACTTAGTGTAACATATGAAACTTAAGGTGCAATCAAACCAAATCACAATTCAGTCATTCACCGGTGCAAACTTACCTTGACATGGCCTTACGCATATAGGCAACTATGGTAAATCATATGTTGGTCATGTTAAGGTAGTTTTGCACTGGTGCATGATAAAATTTTCATTTAGTTTAATTGTACCGTTACGAACTAATTTCTTCCCAAAGAAAATGACTAAGTATCTTTCCTTGGAGGTACTTCGGTGCAGTTTTGCCATATCAAATCGGAGAGTATAGCTGGCGAAGTCGGCAATGAATTTACTGAAGCCAAGCCATCGCCATATCTTCATTCAGACAGTCATCCAATATTTTTTGAATAGCTGCAGCACCCTTCCTTTGAATTGATATGTTTTTTATACTGTTCATATCAGATACAACACGATCTGCCAACCATTTGTAATTCTGTTTTTTTCTATCCATTCGATCGATAAGTAATAGTTGGATATCATTTAATCTGTCGTCTGCATTACTGTTCGGATCGTCTTTCATCTGTGTATAAAAAAAAAATAGATAAATAAATAATGTTCATTACAGCTGAATGGGAAATTATAGCTGAAAACTTTTCAATGAAATGGAAGTCCCTCCCTGCTTGGTTTCAACTGACGCAAAGTACATACTGATAACGATAAACATTCTTATTAGATGATAAAAATTAACTTCTTTCCGAAATATTTGTGTCCAACACAATGCTCGGAAGGGACCAGCATACACTGTGAGACAACGTTACATGGAATTTTTTAATGCAGAAGGCAAAGTCGATTGACAGGACAACAACTTACTTTTTTTCTTGGATTGCATTCCTTCGGAGAACATGGTGCGTCATCAGTGGAGTCAACACTTTTCTGAAAGATATGTAATTAATTTTAAGCTTAAAATATATTAATAAAACGGATATCTATGAAATGTACCTTTACAATAATTGAACAGTATTCTCGCTTACGGCTATGAGGACGAAGAAAGTCCAACATCTCGTAACACCAAAGCTTTGGTGTGTACGCACATCCATTTTTTATACTGCTTTCAACATAGCGTTCCTCTTTCATGAACTGGGTACGTAGGGTATGAATTTTTTTTTTAATGTCATCTGTGGTCACATCTTTCACAACACTTTTCAAATCACTTGCCAGAGTTTCATATGCAGCATTCTTTTTAACCTTATCAATGTAGTGCGGACTTTGGACATTGTACAAAAATTCATAATTTTTAAATTTTTCTATCAACAATTCCGTGTTTTCCTTTGACCACATTCTTGCCGCTGTATTGTCTTCCATTGTTAACTCTACAAAAATCAAACGAAAATGAACAAATAACAAAATACGCGAAAGAAGACAAAGAAAAATGTCGGCAGAACTGCGTGCTGTTGACCTTGTTTTCACTCAGCATCATGCTCAGCAGCTCATGTTGTTGATTTTTCCATTCGTCATTCGCACTCAGCGTGAGAGCGCTAGCACCTCAAGCATTTTCACATTCTTCTTTATTTATTTTGTTCATATTCTACTTCCATTGAAATGAACAGACAACGAAAAACGCGAAAGAAGGCAAAAAAGGTAAAGAAAAACGTTGGCAGAACTAAGAGCTGTTGCTGGTACAAGCAGCTCGGCTACCCTGTCAGCCTCTTGTGCCCCTTGTCCACAAACAAATTTGTGAGAGAGTATTTTGACGAAGAGTTGTTTGTGTGTAATAAGGGTAAAAAAAACATACTAACAAATTACTTATGAAATATGAAACTTACAAACAAATTAAATGAATGAAACTTACTAATTAATTGTGTGATATATGAAAACTTTTAACCCTTAAAGAAAATGACTAAATATCTTTCCATACCGGTACTTCGTTGCTGTTTTACAATATCAAGTCGTAGGATATAACTGGTGAAGTCGGAATTTAATTTATTGAAGCCATGCCATCGCCATATCTTCATTTAGACAGTCATCCAATATTTTTTGAATAGCTGCAGCACCCTTCCTTTGAATTGATATGTTTTTTATACTGTTCATATCAGATACAACTCGATCTCCCAACCATCTGTAATTCTGTTTTTTTCTATCCATTCGATCGAAAAGTAATAGTTGGATATCATTTAATCTGTCGTCCGCTTTACTGTTCGGATCGTCTTTCATCTGTGAATAAACAACAACAACTGAATGAGAAATCATTTCAATGCGATCTGTTCAGAGAAAAACAGAAAAAAATTAAGCCGATTCGATTTCTCTCAGCGCAGAACAATTATTTTTATTTCCTTATGTACCCTGTTCAATGTTTTAGATGAGCAAAGAATACTCTCCGATTGTCTAACAATAAAAATTAATTATTGGTCGTGCTTTCAAAAATAAGTGTTTCTGAACGAGCAGAACGAAATAAGTCTTTTTGTTGTTGTGGTGTGATGTGAGTTGATAGAGAAATTTTATAGACCGAACAAAAGCTTTCCTTCCAGTTTATAATTTCTGCATACCAAAATCAAAGAGCATAAATGCTCTGTCCAGTCTTTTGATTTTAATAGTCTTTGCCACAACACACAATTTGTTGTTGAGCGAGAGATAAGATATCACTTACCTTTTTTTTCGGATTGCGTTCCTTCGAGGTAGATGGTTCTTCATCAATGCAATCATTACTTTCCTGAAATATTTATAATAATTTATAAACATATAATATCATATAAGTATGTATGTATTAATAAAAACAATTTATGATATTAATGTACCTCTTCTACACTTGCACTGTTCGTTCGTTTACCGCATTGTGAATGTGGACGAAGGAACTCCAACAATTCATAACACCATAACTTTGGTGGGTTAACATTATTCTCACCATCATTACTTTTTTTCACCATATCAACAGTTCGTATCTCCCTCATATACTGGCAACGTAGGTTTTGAATTTTCTTTTTTAAATCATCTATAGTCACGTCTTCCCTAACATGTTTTATATCATTTACAAGGGATTCGTATGCAGCAGCCCTTTTGATTTTGTCAATGTAATGCGGATTTTGTTCATTGTACAAAAAATCATAATTTTGTAATTTTTCAATTAATATTTCCGTCGCTTCCTTTGACCACATTATTCCCGCTATATTTCACATTCACACTCACTCAGCTTGCGGCAAACCAAACAATAATGAAAACAGCGAAATTATTGTCTGTGTCAAAACAAAAAGTGACTCAAGGGAGAGTACTTCCAAAATCTCATAGTGTAAACGCCAACGAAAAAAACTCAAAAGCACATGACCATTTGTCGTGATTCACTCAAATTGACAACTTTGTCATGCGTATTGAGTGGAAATCAAAATTCGATTTCATACATCATACAATTGGAAGAGTATTATTTCCATACTCACATATTTTCGTAAACGAAATGTGTCCTGTATGAATATTTAATAGTATAGTAGTATGTATTTTCAAATGATTTCACCTAATTTGGAAAATAAAGGAAAATTATACTAAACAGTCACTCTGGTGAATTGCTTTTATGCAGCGCTGCCACCTGTTGAAAAGAAATCGTCGTTTTTATTCACTATTGATTTGAAATAATTATGTGAATGCATTTTGTTTTGAATAACATAGCCTTTTTAATAGGCGACAATCTTGACAGTAGTAGCTGCCGGAAGTAGGTTGAAACTGCATCAGAGTCACAATAGAATAATGTTGTGTAAGGAGGCCATCCACCAGCTGTAGATGATAGGGAAATACGACTTCCTCGTAGTACATACTCCTGTCCATAGGTCTCTCTGACAACAATTGCTATCCGCAATATCGTCTGCACAAAACTATTCACCTTTTCAATTGTCCAATTAAATCGACTTTCCATACTCAATACGTACCTCTATTTGCAGCCCCCTTGCTGTTACAACAACAACAAATCAATGAAGTACTACCTCAAATTTGCTATAAAGCCCCACTTACTTTTTACTGGAGGTTTTGTAAAGTCAATGGTTCCCAGTGTTTTTAGGCTTAGTTGTGTTGCCAGTAGCCAGTTTAATCTTTGGAGATTTAGCTATTTGCTTTGAACTGAACTGTGTAACTGATAGTCTACTGTTCAAAGCCCTAAATCTTAGGGTTATCCATAGGACTTATCACCATTTACACGTATACTTAACCTTTTCAACATCAAGTTTATGCCTCCAATGGGTTGTTTATCAACAGTCACCATTCTTAACTGTAGGAAACACCTGCTCAGCAAGTGGACCCAACTCAGGTCTAGATTGCAGCACTCACTATCCAATAAGCTGTTGTTGTTGCAATAAGAAGATTTTAAGAACAATCTGGACCTATCCTGGTCATTCAACTATCGAGATCCACTGTGGCCAACAATGTTTCAATCTAAAGTTCATCACACTAGTATATATACTATATATATAAATATGTTAGTAATGCCTCAAGAAATTTAGCTACAACTTACTACTCACAATCTAAATAAATGAATATAATACAAAAAATAAAAAATCAGTCATCATGACATGATATATTATTAGTTGTTAATGTGGGGTATCAACCACATTAGCTTAAGGTCATCAGTTGAAAAAGGGTAGTAGATTCCATTAAAAAGAATTACAACAATGTATCTTACATCAATATAAATATGTGTATATATATATATTTTAACAAATTGTACAATAAATTCATGAAGTGCTCAACATTAAAATACACTCACAAAAATATTACAATATTCACTCCTTCTTCTTTTCCTTTTTTTGTTTTTTCTTATATTACTATAATAATAATAATTTCAACTTATGTTTGTTTTTTGTAAATTTCATTGAATTTTCATAATTTTGCTTTTTTTCTTTACGTGCCTTTTTCTTAAAAGACCACAAATAATACACATCAAAACACTTATTTACTACACTAAGTAGTATTACAAATACATGCATATTTAGTATACTAGTACATACATAAATGTTTATATAAAATTAAAATTTAAAAATTAATATAAGTAAAATGGAAGTATTTTTCTTAGTAATTTGAATATTAAAAATTGCACATTATTTTATGAGAAATTATATAAGTATAGAAGATAGAAAAAGAATCTTAATTTAATAATAAAAATGAAAATGATTTTTGTTTTCACACATACATAATAATATAAAATATGGTATATATAATTCACACACACTTATGTAACTATAATAGTATTTTAATATATGTATGTAATAATATTTGAATGCTCATTTTTAACAATTTGCATTATTGTCTAGGAAGACGATAACTGACTAAAAAAAACTTAATGCTATTGTACAAACAATTTATAGAATTGTTGCAGTTTGTTGTATTTCACTACATAAGTAAGTTAGGAATGTCATTTGTATTTGCGTATTTTATGTATTTTTTTCTTCTTTTTCTTCAAGTGGAATAAGAAGATATTGGCGACAATAGTCTAAAAACTAATTGAGTAGTCATTCGATTCATTCATTCTTCTTTCATGTCACTTTCACTATTAACGTTTCATTACTCTTCACTGCGATTATTTTGGCGTTTGAAAGCCCATTCCACAAGGACAAAACATATAGTGCCCACAGTACCGGTAATAACAAGTATCAGCAATTGAATGTGAAGACCCAAATGAGAGGAATAGAAGAAGCTAATGGCAGCAGCAACAGACTGGAAGTACAGAAGAGAATAAAAATCATTGCACAATTAAATTAGTAAATTTTTAACTTACCTGTGTAAACTTGAAGAGAGCAAAAGCTCCAACAGCATTATTAACAAATTCACCACCCAACATTGAATAGATCTGTGTATTGAAGCATGCATCACCAAAGCCAAGCAAGAAAGCACAAACTAATGCTACAGAAGAACTTGGTGGATCAAAATATGATATATCGGTGGTATCCTTGAATGGTGCACTATTTGGCAAGTTGAAAAAGATCAAAACAAATGCAATCATGTGACAACAATAGCCTACAATCACAATAGGATCACGACCAAAACGTGTTGTCTTCGAACCAAGTATACCAAAGAGCCCGCCGCCAAAGACTTCGCCAGCACCAATGCATATGCCAACCAAACCAACAATTTCCTTGGGTGTTGCAGCAATTTTGGTTGTAAAACCAATCGATGGTCCATAGACGCCACTAAAGAACGACAATTCCAGACCAGTATAAAAGAAAGCCAAACCTAACAAAAGCATTTTCTTTGTACAAGCCAAAGAAGCAGCTGCCTTAAAAGCATAAAGTGCACTACTGCAACCAGTTTGTTTATTCTGTAGTTCATTATCCGGTATTGAGTTATCTGCCATTGGACGTAGGGTGGCCAAAAATATTATGCCCAGCACAGCAACACCAGTTAGTACACCGATTACCAATGAACGTGTCTCCGTATCTATATGATTTTTATCTTGGAATTGATAATATACAAAAATATTGCCAAAGAACATGCTACATTGTAGCAAAGCCCAAAAGACGCCCGAATTGCGAGATATTGAACCGGAATCACTGCAACGTGCTAAATAAGTACCCTGGCCAGTCCATGTTATTGACGCACCAGCACCTAGGACTGCACTTGCAACATATAGTAACCATGTTGAAGGAAACAAAAATGTGACCATGAAAAGCCTAAACAACACAGAGAGAAAGACATGATTAGTTTCTTATTCATACATCTATAATCATCTTTCTATACAATGATTAGATTAACAAGATGAAGATGATTACTATGTATATACTTACGTATATGTTGTGGCGCCTGCCACCATGGCAATGCGTGGTCCTGTAAAGGATAGAAACGATGGCGCCAACCAATTGAATAGAGCAAATGTAAAATATATAATCGCCAGACTTGTATAGCCATCGCCCTTGAAGTTCTCATCCTCTTGAGCAATGCTGTCCAAAATCGTTTTCTGTAATACAAAATGAGGAAAAGGAGGAAATCCAGTTTTAGTGAGTGTGTCTATTTTTAAAATTTTGCTTTCATTCTCGGTTCTCATTTCCACGAATCGGAAATATCACGTTTTATTGTCATTATTTCTACTATTGGGGAGGCGAAATGAGGGGCGATGAGTGCTTTATACTTTTTATGTGTTGCTTGCTTACTTGTGCTAACAAAGTAAAGATTTTTTAAATTGTTAATTGAATCTCTAAAGTTATTCAAAACGTGTCGCAGCTCAGAATTATGTATGTATATTTCCTTCCTTTAAACATTT